>VZTU01020228.1:198275-253336 GCA_013400835.1 Zapornia atra | reverse complement strand
GAGGGCAGGGGGGCGCTGACAGGGCCGCGCGTGGCGGCACTTCTCCCGCCCCTTCTCCTGAGGCGTCTCGTGCTGCCGGTAAGATGGAACATCTCCTCCCGCCTACTGAACCCGCACCAGCGGGGCTGCCTTAAATCATTTATAATGCAATAAACCCCTAGTTCCTTAGCAACTACAGAGGTCCTCTGATAGGAGCGTAAAAGGAGGAGGGGAAATAAAAAATAATTAAAGAAATAAAAGAATCCCCCCCAGCCCACCCTTCCACTTCCCTTGCAGGATAGCGTGAGCTAAATCTAGCGCGGCATGCCTCCTCCCTGGTGAGCCTGCAGCCAAGTGCATGACAATTAGTGGCAGAAAGAAGCGGGGCCAAGAGGCTGGCCTAAAGCGTGAGCCTCCTGCTCGAAGGAAGGTCCTGCAGCGCTTAGAAGAATGTGCGCCTTGTCGTGAGCTGCGGAGGCGAGAGCGAGCTGTGGAGGCAGGGTTGGGTGCCTCAGCGCGCGGGTTCTTATGCGGCATCACGGTGGAACTTAACGTTGGAGGTGCTTTGGGCCTGTAAATGCTGTGAAGGGCAGGGATCTTGGCTCGCGTGTCTACGTGCTTTGGGGAAATTACAGCCAGAAAGAAGGGTTGCTTTACTAACATACCAGTGCCACGCAAGGTTTCATCCTTCTTTCTCTTGCCATCCTTTCTGCTTTGCAGATACAATTCAGCCCTAGCGTTTTCCCCTATTAAGGTGAGTTTTGCCTTGCGGTGTGAGGCCAGCAGCTTCCTTTGCTGTTTGCTCTGGAAGAACCATCGAGGCTTTTGGCGTACTTGACAGTGATAGAAGAGATGTAGGTGAAAGAAATAATGTGCTGAAGATCCCGGATCAGAATTGCTGCCTTGGCATGTGCAGATTCTGCTGTTGGAAAGCAGAACGAAGCCTCGTGTAAACCAAACAGAAGGAGCTTTGGCTTCTGCAGTGGTAGGCTTCCTGCAATATGAGGGGCTTTTTGTAGCCTAAAAGGATTTGGGCAAATTTGCCTTGAGTTCAGTCGGAAGTGGGCACCTGACTTCTGTGAGCTCCCAGGATTGTGCTGGTTGTGGATAAAACCTGGTTCTCCATTGCAGAGATGCCCTCTGCTTTTTGCAATGGCTGCTGCCATCAGAGCATCATTGTGGCAGGTTTAATCTGCCTGTGCTGTGTTTCCCTTTCTATTTGGGTGAAGCGAGGTGAGCAGTCTTCTGACGTGCAGGTTATCAGGTCGTGTTCTCGTGCAAGGTATCAAATGCCCACATATGGTGTAACAATTCCAAATAGCTGGTTAATAGGCAGTGCAAGCATGCAGTGTTTGACAGGAGTTTAATATCTGGAGATCAATAATGAAATCGAATTTGGGGATAGATGGAAGGATTTAGCCTTTCTGTGTCTAAATTGTGACTTCTATTCCTGGCATAGAGTGAAGTAAGCAGATCTTGGCATGAGGTAAGACTGCAGACCCCAACTGTGCCCCGCAAGCTTATGAATTTGTTTGGTTAACTGGTGTCATCCAAGCAGTTAAGTGGTAAGGGAGGCTCTGAATACCTGTGCTGCTGTAGTAGTTTCCACAGGTGAGTAAAAGCCTACTTAGAAAGAAGCAGAACTCTCACAGGGGTCCTTCTGAATAAGGCTTGTTTCTGCCGTTGGAGTTTAACCCCAATTTGAAAGCTGTTGTAACAGAGGGAAACAATTTTAAAGATTGTAGGCCCTACCACAAAGGAGCTCTTTCCTTTCATTGCTGACATGCTTAATGAAACAGAGCGATTCCTTTTCTGCTTTGGCATGAAGAATAGGTAGAGCCATTTCTTGAGTTGAGTATGTAGGCCCTACCACAAAGGAGCTCTTTCATTGCTGACATGCTTAATGAAACAGAGCGATTCCTTTTCTGCTTTGGCATGAAGAATAGGTAGAGCCATTTCTTGAGTTGAGTATGTTCCTTCTAAGTCTTTAGAGAAACGATGCTGTGGTTTGAATGGGTGTGTGCAGGTATGTTTAAAAAAAAACCCAAACAGGTATCTTAACACACAGGCACATGCTTCGAGGGCATGCAGAAGGATCCCAAAGTGCCTATGGAAGGGTTGTATTATCCCTTTGTGATACAGAGCCATCAGCATGGTGAAAGGGGATGGGTCCAAGTGCCACTGAAGGCACAGTAATGCCATGTGCGTTTAGGATCAGAGGGGAATGGTAATGAACTTGTTGAAACCACAGGGCTAGTCCACTGCTCACATAAGATGCCCAGTGGAATTCCCTGAGTGGGGAACAGCCCTTTTTTTTCTGCTTCTGACAGGAGATCGCTGTTGAATCACTAGTGATTTTTCCAGAATTAATGTAACTCGGAATTGATTAAGCTTACTAAAGTAGGGTTTTGACACTTACATGGTTTATTTTTAAAGCTCTTGCATAAACACAGAAAAATTTACGTGTTGGAAAACTTACCTTTTCATGAAGATTCTTCTGAGAAACTTGTTAGGACCTTCAAGGCTGCATTTCTGGTGCATGCTAGCTGGTCTCTTCCATCCAGACCGTAGTCTAGGTGAAGTGATGGAGAGGAGGGGTAGAAGAGAGATGGGGAAACATGAGGAGGAACAGCTGGTAAAAGCCAGTATGTCAAGATGATCTGTGTTAAACCTGTAATTCCCAACTGGTATGTGTTGGGAAGAATCACTTTAGTGCTTCAAAACAGAGAGCATCCTTCTGATGGAAAGGTGCTTGACTTGCTGCTTGGTCATGAGTGTCACGCCTTTTCCAGCTGCTGTGTTTCAACCTTTGCAGTATTCCTGTTTCTCCAGCTGCTTGCTCAAAAATAAAGAATTGAGTGTACTAATACTGTCACCTTAGAGTGTTTGGATTTAAAGGAGTGTGGCTATATTTTTCTCCTGTCTAAAATAGATGCTTGGGCTGCCCCCATGAAATGTGCAGTGCTACTTCAGCACAACCAACATGTGAGTTGAATCGCCAGCAGTTTTTCAAGTTCTTCCCTTTTTGGAGCTCTGGTCTGGCAAAACATGCTTCATCCCAGACTCTTACTGTATGTTGTGTAGAGGAGGGTATTAAACATTAAACAACTCTGCATTCTGACTTAATAAAAGCTGCTGGGGTTACTCAAAGCTAGAAACTGGTGGAAATAAAATGTAAATGAAGTTAGGTGGTACTTGGTTAGCTCTGCTCTCGTCATTCTCTGGATGAATGAGAAGAAACTGGCTGGCTAAAAATAGAATGTGGCTTTTTTTGTTGGCAGAAACTGGTATAGAAGTGACCATAAAATTGGGAAACAGTAGCTTCTTAAAATGAGTTTCTTCCCATAAGACCAAGTGAAAAACCTTCCTTTAATCATAGAATCATTGAATGTGTTAGGCTGCAAGGGACCTTTAAAGGCCATCTAGTCTAAACCCCTGCAATGAGCAGGGACATCTCCACTAGATCAGGACACTTGGAGCCCCCACAAGCCTGACCTTGAGAGTCTCCAGGGATGGGGCCTCCACCACCTCTCTGGGCAACCTGTGCCAGTGATCTACTACCCTCATATTGAAGACCTTTTTCCTAATATCCAACCTAAATCTCCCCTTTTCTAGTTTAAAACCATCACCCCTTGTCCTATCGCTCCATGCCCTCAGGAACAGCTCTTCCCCAGCTTCCTTATAGGCACCTGTCAGGGACTGGAAGGCTGCTAGAAGGTCTCCAGGTTGAACAAGCCCAACTCTCTCAACCTGTCTTCATAGCAGAGGTGCTCCAGCCCTCTGATCATTTTTGTGGCCTCCTCTGGACATGTTCCAGCAGTTCCATGTTGTGATGCTACTTCCGAGTGTTGGTTCTCATCAATTTTGTACTGATTGTTTTCTGACATGGTTTTAATGGTCCCCAGATAAAACTAAGACACAGTTTTGTACAGCATTTATGGAGTGTGAGTGTGGGCTGAACATTGAGGAAAATGTTCAAAGTTCTGTTCTCTTTCCCACCATTGCTATTCTCCTTCCTCCTACAACTCCCGCATAGGAAACTGAAATACAAGTGATATGACTAACGTGTATACACTGGAAAATTACACCGACTTCTGACAGATGTCAGCTAACAGGTAAAGAGGTAATCACTGCTAGAACTGACATTCCAAACAATAGTTTTAATTATGTCAAAGCCAGGGACTTTTTGTAGTGCTACTTCTGTAGAACTACTTTTCAGTGATGAAATACAAGGTGAGTGTGAAGTGTCCTTACAGCGTGCTACTGTATGAAGACGTCTTCTTGTTAAATTCATGAATGAGGCGCATTCTTCCCATCACAATGAGCTGTTTCTTTTGCTGGAAGTACTACTTCACAGAAGGCCATTGTAAAAACTTGCATTGTGAAGGACAATGATAGCCTGTGATCCAGCCTTCGGTTGTAAAGCCAGAGCACTCAAACTTCCTGAGTGCTGGAGGCGCTGCAGCTCCCACCCTGCTAAGATTGAGAGTTAGATAAGCTGTTTCTGCTTATCTATTAGCTGGAAAAATCCTCTACAAATCTAATCCTAACCGACTTTTTTTTTTTAGGCTTTTTTTAGATATTTTTCTTTCTTCTTTTTTCTTTTTTTTTTCCTTTTTCCCTTCTCCCTGCGGCTTAAAGTGGAGAGCAGGGTGTTAACTTCTCATTAGCAATGCCTTTCTGTACTTCTCCAGGTCAGTTGTCAAGGTTGTTCATGGTAAATTGTTTTCCTTGCTGTTTCCGGTGCTCTTCCATGCATTTTCTTCAGTCACGTTTACTGGAGTGTGCTGTGTAAAACGGGATGCTTCCAGTTGGGACCAAACCAAAGCTCAGTGGAGTGGAAGGATCCCTCAATGTGTCTTGCATATGGCTTTTCCGTTTGTATCACAAAACAAATGGTTTCTTAAAGAGAAACATTTCCGACTCAGGTCCAGCAGGATCCTTTATGGTGGTCAGATCTTGTCGCAGGACTGCTGCCTTGCATTCCTTTACTGCCCAAACCAAGTAGTTCCACTTAAGTGGCATCTTGCCTACTTCTGAAGTCTTTCCTCCAGTTGTCAAAAGTCATGTTCTCAAGTGTGTACCCCTACTTTAGTTCACTTTGTTTTTATCAGCTTAAGACACCCTCGAGCCTGTCATTGGTCTTTCTGGTTTCCATCTACTTGTTCATGTACTGTATCTGATAAAAACCCAAAGAAACCCTCATGTGGTACACCAAACTACATTAATGAGATTTTATTTTTGGTTATGTGGCTCTTGGACAGGGCAGTATTAAAAGCTTTACTTAAATTAGGAAACCTGTGTCTGTTCTTTCTCCTCTGGAGTCTCCTTTGGATTTTATTAACTTTATAGTAGGAGGTCAAGTTGTCACAGGCAAGCTATATCAAACCACAGGTAGGTGATACAGCTGTGGTCTTCCCTTCATCAAGACCACCTTTGGTTTTGAGCACTTCCCCATGGATTTCTTTTCTCTGAAGGCTGAAAATGGATTGACTGGTCTGCGATTCCACGGGCTTTCCATTTAAGCATGGTCCATGGCTGCCCATTTTTCTCCATGTTTTTTCTCTTGAAGGAGATTGAATCTAAACTAAATATAATTTTCAACCTGGATCAAATGTCTGTGTCTAAACTTGAAAGTACTTATCCCCTAGTAAGATAACTACTGCAGACTTTTAAAAATTCATGCCCTTTTGATAAGCTTGAAGCTTATTTGGGTCATCCGTGCAGTTGAAGTCACCACTTCGGTGCTGACGCAAGCTCATTCAAGAAAAAAGACAATAACTTTTGAAGCTGGGAAAGGTTCTTCATCATCTGGTGACAGAAGCTATAGATCTTGGGTGTAATTAAGAACAGGAAGCTTTTTGAGAGCCAGATAGGTTTGTTCTTTGTTTTTTGGGGTGGGTTTTTTTTTTTTCCCTGTTCCTTTTCAGAATACAGCATCATCATGTCAGCGTAGTATTTCGGCTTCGGGTGGGTATGTATGCATGGGGGAAGGCATGAATGGTGGCCTCTGATCCTGGGAAGCAGGTACTGAGTAAATATGATCCCAGATGGCTCACTCTTGAAGAGCTGGAGGATAGGAGAGCCTTTATAATTTTCTTAATTGTTTTGATGTTAAAATGGGGTTGGGAGAGCAGAGATGTCTGCTTTTGACGGAGGAAGAGGTATCGAGTGTTTTCTGCTCTTCGGAGGTGTAGTTGGAACTTTGGTGTGGACACTGTTATTAACTGGGTTGTAGTTTTTTAGATCAGGTTGGAAGGCTTTTCATAAATCAAAGAAAAAGCAGGGGCATACTGAAAGAGCAAATTTTCCAGTTGAGGAGGAGTAAAGTGCCCAAGACAGTAGGTGACTAGCTAAATGGATTTGCACTGTAGACCTTTTTGTGGAGGAGAATTAGATCATAATGCCCTGTTCTGGTTTGAATAAAGAAAAAAAAAACCACCACACAACCCCATGGAGGAGGTCTTAAATTGCTCTAATTTGTATAGGCTTGTTTTACATGGCATGTTTTAAAATGCCACATTAATGAACCTAATGAGCCAAAGTGCTCCTTAGTGTAGCTGCTTGCTACTTCCCACATTTTGTGACTATTGCTGGCTTTGAGTATGCATAGGGATCATGGTGGCTTTCCTTAGAGTGAACTCATGGGTTCTTTGGAAACCTCAACTAAACATGTTTTCTAACAAGTGTATTGGAGATGTGAGAAAATACACCATTATAGAAAGGGTAGACATGAAACAATGCCATTGGTCCAGAACTCTTAGTAGTAAAAGTGAGTTCAAGAAGTATTTAATTCTGGGAGATTGGTAAAACTGACGAAGAATATATTTTAAATTTAAAAAAAAAAAAGAGTAAATTAAACTTATATGCCTAGAAAAGGAGCTTGACAAAGATTTTGGCAATGCAGTAGGCTCCCAACAGACATGGCAGACCGAAATAATTCAGTGAAGGCGTACAGCAGGAGTTGGAAAAAACAGATGCTTGAGTGCATTTAAAAAAAAAAAAAGAGTAGATAACATATTGACTGATCACGCTTGAGATTTCTAACAAATGAGGCCAAAAGAAGGAAAGAAAAAAAAAGCTTTGTGGTAGTTAACTAGGATAATCCACCTTTGCAGGTTCAAGTTACAAATGTAGAAATATTTTAATTTGTAACATACTCGTTCCAAACTCCTAATAATGAATTGGGTGATGCTGATCTGGTTTAGATGCAGTTAGAAATGGGAGTTCAGCAGCTCTGCTTCTGTTTGTCTTGTTAAATTTGTACAAGTGGTGGAATGTGAAGAAGCTCTTGTCTTCCTGTGATACTAAACATAGCACGCGATGATTGACATAAGTGTTCAAAATATTGCACGATACCTACATGCCTGAGGAAACTATCAAACTAATATTGTGGTCCAGAGCTTGAAAGAGCAATGAAGATTGCTCCAGAGGTGGGCATGGGAGTTGGGATTGCTTGGAAAAGAAAGGATGCAGGGTCTGTGATTGTGAAAGACATGAAGAGAGCTGGCTATGGGTGGTTTTGTTTTCTGTTTGTTTTGTTTTGCTTCTCAGCAAAGGGTAATTAACAGATGAACAAAATAAACGCTACATGGGGATTACTCTGCTCTGTGATATGTAGCTTCTATGGTCTTGGGTACACAAGTAGTAAGGTTAACCAGGCTGCTGTGTGTGCAAGGATTATCTTTTCCCCTGAATTCCTGGTGGGGTGAAGGTAGCTTGGTGCTAAAAATCACAGAATCTTGAAGGTTGGAAGAGACCTCCAAGATCATCTAGTCCAACTGTCCCACTACCAAGTATATTACTCACTAAGGCATGTCCCCAGGTACCTCATCCAGCCTCTCCTTGAACACCCTGAGGCACAGTGACTCCACCACCTCCCTAGGCAGCCCGTTCCAATGCCCAACCTGAACTCCCCAGCACAACTTGCAGTCGTTCCCTCTCGTCCTGTTGCTGGATATCTGTGGGAAGAGGCTGAGCCCCAGCTCACCACAACCTCCTTTCAGGGAGTTGGAGCGAGCAGTAAGGTGTCTCAGCCTCCTACAGACTGAATAATCCCAGTTCCTCAGCTGCTCCTTGTAAGACTTGTTTTCCAGCCCCTTCCCCAGCCTGGCTGCCCTTTTCCAGACACACTTCAGGGCCTCGATGTCTTTCTTGTAGTGAGAGGCCCAAAACTGAACCCAGTATTTGAGGTGCGGCCTCCCCAGCACTGACTACAGGGGGATGATCACCTCCCTGGTCCTGCTGACTACGCTATTCCTGATGCAAGCCACAGTGGCATTGGCTTTGGCCACCCAGGTACATTATATATGTCTGAACATCAAATATATGCCTGAAGATCAATTCCATAGTGTTACAGAAGACGGACTGATTTTAATTCCCTTTCTGAGCAGATAATGACTGTTGTTATGCAGGCTGACAGAGCAAAGATACATACTGTACCTGTTAACAGTATGATGTTGATCTTTTATTCCAGATATCTTCGAGCCAGGGCAGCAAAATTATGTTAAAACTTAATTTCTGCTTGAGAAATTTGAACCTGTATACTGATAGTTTGCCCAAAGCAACTTTTTGCAGTGGGCTTTAATGCTGTTTCATTCTCTCCTCTCTCCTTTAAGCATCCAAGGTTGCAAGCAGCTCACTCCCACTCACATTTTATACTGTGACATATCTTTATGATTTTTCTAGAAGTGTGCTGACATTAATTCACATTTCAGGCTCTAGTTTGAAATGAGTAAAACTTCCACTGCACTGTGTTATTTGAAACACTTCTGCATATCAATCTAGAAAACTTGTAGAAATGCTTTTCTAGTAGCAAATTCTACAGTACTCCAGGTATTGAGGAGCTTTGCAGGAAAATCTGCCTCTTCCAAAATTAAGGTTTGGGTTTTTTACAGGTGAGCAAAACTTACAATAGCAAAATTTCATAGTTGAGTCTAAATGATAAAGTGCATGCAGGGGCGTTGTGTAAGAGAAAGACATCTTTTAGCATCCCTCATCAATGAGGATCCAGAAATTAAAGTTTGAGACCTCAGCAGTTAACTGCTGTGCTGTACCATTGATTTTTGCCTCTGTGAACTCCTGTGTCATCTTTTATTTAGAAATGGGGGGTTAGAGTAGAAAAAGGTTAAAAACTTACTCTGAAGAGGTTTGAGAAGGGAGTTAAGAGATTGAGATCAAACGAAGCCAAGATTAGATGATGTAAAGGAAATAATTAAATGTAAGTGTGTATGTATGAAGTCTGCTGAATTTAGTAAGAAAATGTGGTAACAGGTTGTACAAATTGTGGTTTTTAAGCCAGGTAGTCACCAGAGAAGCAGAGTTTTATTCTGATGATGCATTATCCTGTGGTTCTCAAGCTTGTAGCTGAAGACTTTCAGTCTAGGCTCCATAAGGCAGCTTAGTTTACTCTTATGATAAATGACCTTAATGACTCTAGGAAATAAACAATAACCTCAGGATTTGATGATATTATTTATTCAGCATTTGCATATGGTAAAACAAGTTCTGCAGCAAGTTTTTTCTCTTGTTATGACTGTCAGGCTACATAAACAGTGAGTTCAGCAGTTGCCTGCTGTTGAGGCTTACCACTTCGCTAGGAGAGACTTGCCTTGCGGAAGCATTTGCAGAAACCCAGAGCAGCTGAACGTGGAGGTTTTGTGACTTGGAGCCAATCTGTACCTGGGCTTTAGAAGTCTCCTCCATATGGAGACTCCTCTTTTGTATCAAGGGCTTGTCTGGTTTCTGGCTTTTTTTTTTTTCTTAATTCTGTTTTTTACCACTGTTTGATGCTGAGGAAGGAAATGTCTGGCAGAGTGAGCAGAGCTGTTACTGGTGCTATGCTGTATATGACCCACCCCATTAGAAGGAACTCTTATTTAACCTCCACGTGACTCCAACATACCGGAGGACTTGGTGCAGATACTTCTGAAGGGCAGGTGAAAGAATTCACTATGACAGCTGAACAAATAAATGTTTTGGTTATACTGTAAATCTGCACTGAGAGAAATACAATCAGGTTGATGCTCCCTTTGTGCTTAGTTTTGCTTTAAGGCGCATCCTGTTTGGTGCATGCTTGGCCCTGTAATCTAGAAACTAATACTGCCAGTTATTTCATTCAGGGTACTTGCCCTTTTGCTCGTACAAGCTTTATATCCCTTTGCAGGTCTGGGGATGACCCTCAGGCTCTGGTCTGGCACCATTTTTTTCCAAACTGTCAAAAACCCCTTGTGTTTCACAACTTCTGCCAGTGACTAGAATCCATGGTGTAATGCTTTAGGTCGTGTTTACCTTTGGATTTCCCTTTCTGGGGTAAGTGCTATCCTATTGCCTCTGACCCTTGTATTTTTTGCATTATTTGATCCTTATCTTTTTGTGGCAATTCTTTCCTTTTTTTTTATTTTTAATGTAAAATGTTTGGGAATGATGCTTGAGTACTTGTCCAAGCTTTTCTGATGTGACCATAGTAGAAATGTTTTCATTTCCAGGAACAAACTGCTTAGAAGTAGGTGGGACAGTTCATGTATCTCCCTGGTTTTTGGAGCACCGAACCTAATCAGAGGCTAAAATACACAGTATCAGTGGTTTACTTCTGGATTTAATGGGTAAGATTTTTAACTGACAGGTTTTCCAGCACTTTTGCTGCAAGTTCTGTAGTGCTCAGTAGCAACGTATGGTCTCACTTAAGGTTACAAGATAGATTTAAACAGAGCTGTGTGTTTTGGGTCTTAGGCTCCCAAAGTTGCTATTTTTAGCTATGCCAGGATCAATTTAGTGACCCCAATCTTGAACCATATGGAGTAAGAAAAGGAAGCCGTCAGTTTGGGCTTCTGGGAAGAGAACTATGTGGTAGAGTGAAGCAAAAATGACAGGGCAGAGAGAAAAAGCTTTTAAGGAGCTATAAATAATGGCTGAGGCAGGAACTGTAAGAGGGCACAAAAGAATACAGAACTGCTTGGAGTAGCCCCTTTCCCTGTAGACCTCCATCTTCATCTTCTCAGATCTTGTTTTAAGTAGGGACAACAAGGTACGTGGCTCTCTTAGTACACAGCAAATGTCCAGGAGTTCTAACTGCTTGTTGGTGGCCTGCATGTGGTTTTTACAGCAAAGCATTAGTGTACTTGTTTTGCTGTCCCATTTATTTATGGTGCTTCTAGACACCAAATTAACTGTAGAGACCATTTATCCTTTTAACAACACCTACCAAATGTTAACCTGGCATTGGTTGCCCAGTTGGTACCAGTATGACAGTGCCTTGACCTGCATTGGTGCTCTCCTATTCTGGGGCCTTGACAAAAACCAAAGTGGATTTATCTGATTACCAAAGGGCTTTCCAAATCCTACACCACCATCTTCTTTTGGCAGACCAAACATAAGTTCTCACCTCTCAAAGATGGAAAATTACTAAATAAACTCTTCAGTTTAAAGGTGAACTTGCTCTAAGGTGGCAATGAAAACATCACATCTGGTTTAGGAGTTTAGGAAAGCCATCTGTAGCAAACCCTTGAAGGTTGGTGGAACATCACTACATGTCTGCCCCTTTTGTTACTACAACCACCACTGTTAAAAGCCTGGTACAGGATAAATTATTTCAATGCTTTTGTCTGGTCTCTGGTAAAATGTTTTTAAAATACCTTTTAATCCTGTTGTAAAATAGCTGCACCATTGAATGTGGTCCCTGGTTCAGGAGCATGTGAAAGACTTCTTTGTGTCATGGTGTTCCTAAGTGCAACAGCTCTTCAACAGCGCTGAGATATAAAAGTAGGAGTAGTATCATGTTTACTTGAGTTTAGGGAGATGATTCAAGTTAGATTTGAACCATAACTCTTGTCACACCACAAAAATAACTAAAATGTATTAAATATACCTCAGGTGTGGGTCTGGATCCCCTGATACTGAATTGGCTGAACTTGAGTTCTCCTCATGGTTCAGGGATGCTGGATCTCTTCTGTACAGTGTTGTTTTTCTTTCGTATCTCATCCACTTTACAGTGATGTTATCTCAAACCCCTTTAGCCTTTCAGGCTTCTCCTTTTCTACTCCCATCAAGCTGCCTGTGTAAATGCATTCTATTGATGACATGGTACGACCACTGAGTTGGAAAAAGAAGACCCCAGAGGACATTAGAAATTGATGTTTAAAGTTTGCTTTACTTTTTTTATTCTTACAGAAGCTTTATAGCAAATACAGGTTTGGGGGCCCTGCAGTTACTGGTGTTTGTAACATTGTGGGGCTGTTTTGCAAGGCTGGGTTTTTTTTTATACAGAACAAAGGAATATGTTTCTATCTGTATTTTCTCTCAGCTGCTTTTTATGCTGCCTGCATGAAGAGTCCAAATCTGCTTGGCCCTTAATTGCATTGTTGATTTTGCTACAGAAGGAAGAGGATGAGGAGTAGGGGAGCCTGCAAGTGAGTTCCCACTTGTGTTTGAAGCTGTGCAGCCTGCTCTTACAATGCAGAAGCTCAAAAATGAACCCCTTTAACCACAACTGGCATTTTGGGAGGCAGGGGGGGCTGTGTCACTTGTGTGAGGCATGAGGACAAATCTTGGTGGCTTTCTAGGTTTGGGTTTGGGTGCACAGGGTGGATAATCGCTGGTTAGGCTTGCATCAGTCTTGGCTGATCCTGAACTTGAATTTCAGCTCATAAATACAGAGGAGCTGCCCTCAGAAGTTTATTTTTGTACTAATAATCTAAGCTGTGTCAGTAGGCCATGTGAGATCAAACCCCTGGTCCAAGGAAGGATCCGATTTATGACGTAACTCTGATGTAGCCACATGTACTTACACGATGCAGTTGGAAAGGGCAAGGCTATTTCTACTGGTGTGTCCTATATACAAGCAGTGTCAGTAGACAGCTTGGTATGGATGTCTGAGTTAGGAAAACCTTCCAGTGGTCAGAGGCACGTTCTTAGAGTAAGAGACGAAGGTCCTTAGAGCAAAGGACCATAAATCTGACAAACCAATTGCAGCATCTCTGCTGCTTTTTAATATGTTTCCTTCCTGCCTTCTTTCTCTTCCCTGTAGCCACAATAGTATAATGGTATTTTGGAGGATCTGCTGTCCAGTTGTATGTGCTGCATAGCTTGTCTGACCAGACCTTGGAGGTGGAGACCTGACCTGCTGGAGATGTGTTTACTCTGAAGTTAGCAGTAATTCTCTCCAGCTACAGAAATTATAAATTTTTGAAGAAGCATTCCTCCTCTGTCTCCTGCCACAGGGCCAGTATTTTACTTCTAACTCTTGATTTAAGTTTTTAAAAATGCATTGTACTGTCTGCTAGTAGCATTTCTTGTGCATTTAGGGGGGGTGTTACTTATTTTTAAAACCGAATGACTTGTTCTCATCCCTGCCTGGGATTGTGTGACCTCTTACATAATCCAACAATTCTGGGAAGGGTGCTTCTTTGAAGAGGTCAGTGTATTAAAATGCCCTGCTTCTTCAGGGGTGACATGGAGTGGCTTGTACTTCAGCACACTGCAGAGAAGGGCAAAGTAGAGGATTGCTGTTCAGTAGGTGCTTCCTTTATGCTAAATGCAGTCTCCTTTCAGACACATTTATTGGACTGGGAAAGGTCAAAGCAAAGTTGAGGAGTACTTCAGACCTTTAGCTCTCTAGTGGCATAGTCTGAGGATTTTAAACAACTGATCTGAACACAAGATACTACTTGTTATTCTCACCAATATATAGTGCTTTAAGTATCTTCAAGATACAAATCTGTTGGTCCTAAATATTTTTTTTGAGATCTTGAAGCATGCAGGCTTCAGTTGCTGTGTTACACGTGAACACTGGACAAACTGCTTCACAACACAGACAAGCTGAATTCCTACCTGCTTATTTCCAGACAGTGGGTTCCTAGTTGTTAGTTTGTTTATTGTCAGTATGCTGCAGCTGTTCCACTCCTGACTTTATGCTTCAGAGAAGTTATTGTATATTCTTTAGCTAGAATAATATTTCTGTAGTGACCTAAAAAAGGAGTTAAAACTAAAAAACGCTGGGGTGGCTTTTTCTTCCTCTTCCTCCCTGCATGGATGATTGCAAGACATTTGTCCTAAGTTGTGCCGTGGAGAAGCATAAATTGAAAGAACAGGAGAAGAATGCCTCTTCTGAGGATGATGCAAGCTTAACCTTTGGAAAGACCTGCAGAGACTGTTGACTGGTTTCTCAAAGAAAAATCTCTTGTGATAAATGCTTCTCATGGGTAGAAACCACTTTGCTGATAGTGCAGGCTCTTTTGAACAGCCAGGCATGCAAAAGCTGTGCTTGCCACCTAATTAGTTTTAAAGAGGCTTGGCTTAGCATCCTGCCCATCAGGTAAGCAGCAGCCCCAGCTCCTTCAGGTGATAGGGTGGTGCTCTGTAAGTGCCTGTAGATAAAGGGATTTTTTTCCTTTTGCCTTCAGATTACGAGAGTTTACAGCTCAAGGTCTTACTAGAGGGAGAGTGTGGATACTTAGTAAACCTGATTGCCTTAGATGTCTGCTTTGAATCCATAAGCAGTTGACTAGAGAATGAAAACTGCCATGAGGCACTTGACTCTTGCATCAGTCCTCCAAGGCTGAGCCCTTTACTTTGTATTTGGCCCAGAGGAATGTTTTCCAGTTAACATGTGTAGAGCTCAGGAACACAATGAGGACAAACCTTTTGGGGGTTGTAAGAGATTTTAATATTCATAGAACCCTAGAATCTCCAGAGTTGGAAGGGACCCATAAGGATCATTGAGTCCAAACCGTGGCTCGACACAGGCCCAGCCAAGTCACACCACAGGACTAAGCACATCGTCCAGATGCTTTTTGACCTCAGTCATGCTTGGTGCTGTGACCGCTTCCCTGGGGAGCCTGTCTCGGTGCCTGACCACCCTCTTAGTAAAGAAGACTGTCTTCTGGCATTGCACTGAATTGAAATGGGCATCCTCTGTGAAGAAAGCTTGCTGTGCTCTTGGAATTGCTGGGATGGCTTTGCCATCTGCATTTGTTAAAGGAGTGTCACACAAGTCTCTGAACCACTGAAGCTGCCTGGACTTGCCTTTTTTCAGCACAACACAGCTAACTAATTCTGTTTAGGATGCTGTCTTCTGTGCTACTCATGATGTACAGGAGTCACTTCAGAGATGGCTAAGAGTAGTTCTTGACCAATGTCCTTTAGTATTTGCTTTGAAATTTGAAGAAAAGTGCTTTTAAGGCACTGAATAAATGCATGGAGTTGCTGTTGATCTGGGTACCATTAACAGGCATCCATCAGATTGATCAGAGCTGGCTTCATACTGTCTCTGTCGATCTATTACTTATTTGTAAAGTGTTGGTTGAAGTGTTATAAGCAAAGGAGAGAATTTTCTATACTTGTAATAGAAGTGAATGCTTTGATATCATGTCTGCAGTGACATTTACAAATGTCTGTCCCAGGATGTCCAAAGCAGAGAGGCTTGGGACTTTCTAGTTTATATTCCTTCAAGACCTCTAAGCAGGCAGGCTTAAAAAAAACCCTAGACTTTCATAAGGAAGCAGCTATAAATTGAAAATGGAGCTTGCACTCAGTAGAGAATGAGCTCAGATGGGGATTGCAGAATAGATGTTACACACAAGCTTGGGACAGGGGGGAATGGACTAAAGCTAAAGGAAGGAAGGTTTAAATTAGATATTAGGGGGAAGTTCTTTCCAGAGAGAGTGGTGAGGGGCTGGAACAGGCTGCCCAGAGAGGTGGTGGATGCCCCAGCCCTGAGGGTGTTCCAAGGCCAGGTTGGATGGGGCCCTGGGCAACCTTGTGTAGATTCAGGCCTGGAGGTTGGTGGCCCTGCCTGTGGCAGGGGGTTGGAGCTCTGTGATGCTTGAGGTCACTTCCAACACAGACCATCCTATGAGTCTATGATTTGGGGAACGCAGCTGGACCAAAGGACCTTCAGAAATCCTTTTGCAGTCTGACTTCTCTGATCTATAATGTAGAAGCTGATCGCTGTGTCCTTTTTCCATCCATCTGTGCAGAGAATTCTCTCCTGGCTATGTGGGGCATGTTCCTACTTAGGCTCTGAAACCCTTTACTTAAGGACTCTCTGAATTTCCCTTCACCCAACAGATGAAATTAGTTTGTTCATCTTTTTGTGTGTTGAACTAAGCAAGGTTTTTCCAACGCCCAGAGAAAGGAGGAAGTTGTTCTGAAGGCAGAAAATGTTAATCCTCTTGTCTGCCTCAGGTTTCCCTCTCTGAAATGAGTGTTACATTACATCATGCATGGGCTCACACATTGTATATGGTGGCTTTCTGGGTGTCTTCCTCTGCAGCAAGTCGTAACTTACCTTCAGTTATATAAAGCTACAAGATGAGATTGCAAGAAGTAATTTCATGTATTGCTCTGTTTCTTGGTGGGCTCAATGGGATGTCTGATCCTGGTGTCTGCTGGTTTTAAAGCTGCTTCTGTAGCTGGCTAAAGTCTAGGGCAAAGCAGAGCAACAAAACTAATGCCAATGCTTTATTTTATGGAACCGATGGGGTATATTTTGGGACCTTGGAGCCAAAGGTTGTCTGACAGTAGTGGTGAGTCAGCAGAGGCCAGGGAGTGCACTCTAAGGCTTTACCCAATCCCTTATCAGTGAAGTAATTAAGACCGAACCCATTCCTTATCAGAGATATGATTAAACCCCGTGCTTTCTAGTGATAAAGGAAGGGGAAACCATTGAACCTGGGAAAACAGGGAGCATGCTTTAGTGGTTATCTTCACCTCCGCTTCCAGCTGAGTTGCTGGGTGTCACTTTTTTTGTGGGTTTGACTAATTTCAAATGCCTTGGTTTAAGGGCAGGCATTGGAAAGAAACTCTACGTGAATTAGGCTGTTTGGGGTTTTTTTGTCTCCTACATGAAGTAAAAATGCAATGCTTTGATAAAGTGATGGGATTTTTTTTCTGCCCTCAAAAAAAGTACTTATCACTTGGTTAACACTTCATCCAGTGAAGAAGAAAAAGGTGTTAATTAGACAGAATACCAATTTAAGAAGCAGACACCAAATTCTGGGTGATTTCAAAGCCCAGATGATGGGTGTGGTAGGAAAATGGAGAGGAGGAGGAGGGCAGCTTATTTGTACTTTCATGTTCTGATGCAAGTTAGAAGTGAGACTGTTGCTATAAGGTGAAAATAAGCTAAAATGAGGGCAGAGCAAAACCACCTGAGAAGGGTTTTGTGGGCTGCCCAAGATCATCTGTGCTTCTGTATTTTAATGAAATCTTTACAGCAAGCACTTGGTTTCATGTCTGGTCCTTCCATGGGAGGAGGAGGTGATTGTCTCGAGGACAGTACAAATTCATTGTTTCAAGTATTTGCATCTGGTTATGTTATATCCTTCCCTTTTGAATACTCATAAGTACATTTTTTTTCCTTAATTCCATTACACAAAGTGAAGCAATTTATCTCTGCTCTGAAGCACGTGTCAGTGGTGGGAAGGCTTTGTTCCATTTTACCTCTGCAGAGTTTAGGTACGTGGGAAAGCTGGAAGGTTGTTATTTTTAAAAGAAAATTAAAAATTCAGACTCATACTCCTGAATACCAGTTAGGATGAAGGTGTGGAAACAGTTTAAGAGACCTCAGTGAAAGCATTAACCCCAGTGTCTGGTTTTGGTGGCAGAATTTTGATACCAAGGGTGGTGGTATTTGCTGGAGTCATGTATTGATGTCTCAGCTGGAGCATTTTGGATAACACTGGTCTATCAGACATATAAAACTTCACTTTGGCAAAGATAGCCAGCTTTTTGTCCTGTTTAGGGAATGGATTCCTGAAGGCATATATTTACAAAAATGAAGTGGGCTATATTAATAAGAGAACTCTTAAGGGAAACAGAAGGGCTAGCTTAGCTCTGCTTTATTCAGTCTTATAAGTAGAACTGCAGGCAAAGCTCTCAACCGGTGTACAGAAATGGGATCTCTAGGACTGTGCTAAAGGCCTGAGAGCAGTGGAGAAATGGTGAAATACAAACACATGGTGGGCTTATAGGAAACATCAGCCTCTTGCTGTTACCACCGTGGTGGTATTCATTGTAAATACAGACCCTCTGTAAGGTCCCTAAGCAGCCTGCTTTCTACCTGTGTGTCTGGGCTCATACTGAAAATTTGGTTTCTTTTTACACTAGCTTTACAAACTCTCCTTTTTGAGCTTTGACCCGTGTTTTCCTTCTCCATATAAGTGGAATTCAGCAGAAGATAAAAGACAGGATCAGGGTAGGATAGCAGCATTATCTTGCTTGATGGAGGTGTGCACTGCTTTGACCCCAGCTGTAAAATTGCTTTGTGACAGGTATATTCCTTGTCACTGGAAATGTCCTTGGAAACACAGCCCACTTCCTTCATTTGGGTCACCTTCAGGTGCTCTTTGGTGTGTGTCCTGCTCTGAACCTCAACAGCCCCTTGTTTCCTTGGGGCTTCATAGCCTCATCTTTCCTTATCTTTGACTGTTTTCAAAACACTCTCCTCTTGCTTTTGATACTGCTTGTTACCAGCTTTAATCTACTCATTTGATATAAACTGGGCTTCTTGTGGTTCTGTGTTTCATTTAAGCCTGCTTGTTTCTGTCTTTGCTGGCTACTGGCTTAACATTTCCTCAGCTAACACTCATCTACTTTTTTTTTTAAGGCAAAACTGAGCTTTATTTTTTAAACCCCTTTCTTTAGACCGAACTTTTAACTTGTGAAGTTCAACAGTCTCCCTGCTTTGCTTCTCCTGTACCATTGGCACTGATTCTTTTGCAACCCAGTACATCTTATTTTACCTTTCAGTAATAAAAAGATCTTTAAATCAATAGCACAATAATTTCTCCAACTCCAGGGTGACTCTTGCTGAGCATTGCTTTCTGTATGTTCTTAGACTGGTAGATCACTATTAGCATATAGGAATTCATAGGAATTGTTCATTTCTCTCTCAAGATCCCTTTTCGTGTGTGCATTCTATTGGGAGAGGAAGTTGGAACCTCTTTGGTCAGAGCAATACTTGTTTAAAGCTCTTCAGGAATTGTCTTTTGTCACTTTTTCAAGCTGCTCTACCTGCTTCAGAAAATTATTAGTTAAATATTTCCATGTGCTTCTAATATGTATAAATTTCTAGTTGTATGCTATATTTAATCCTACATGGTCACGTCAGCAGGAGGATAAGCTGTGTTCCTTCTCCCACCTGTGCCTCTTCCAGAGCTGCTCTGGCCTCTGTCAGTGAGGGAAATAACCGAGGGTGGGAAGGTGCTGCTGCCCTCTGACATCAGATGAGGTATTGCTAAAGTGGAAAGCCAAAGCTGGACTGTAGCTTGGCTCAGCCTCCCTTGCTTTTGGCCAACAGGTAGCTTGTAAACATTGACAGAAGAAAAGATGAAGAGGTGTCTTGCATTGATAAAGCCTCACTGATGAAAACAGATTGCTCAGGAAAGCTTCAACGCTCATTTAAACTCTCCATCTGTAGGCTTCTTGTCCACTCTCTTCTTCTGAACTTGAGATTTGTTTAATGTGGAGCTTTTCCAGCTCTCTGACTGTGGGAGGCTGCTGTACATGTTTCTCTTACTGCATATGGAAATTTCTGGTTACCCTTACAAATAGCTCTTAGCTCCCCGCTTCCTCCCTCCCCCCTCCAAGTACACCTGTCTTTCAAAATGCTTATTTTGGTTTTGTTTTGTTTTTAAATCTGGATTTAGTGGCTCTTCACTACAATGTCAACTTTAACATAAGGATTTTGCAATTTGCACCCTGGATTTCATTTCTCTTTGGCAGAGCTGCATGTAGAGACTAATTTGTTTCTCTGCTTCTAGAGCATTGATGCATTGCTTTCCTTGCCTTTATCCTCTCTGTTGTTAGATGAGATCAACTCTTCAATAAACAAGCATCGCTCCAGAAAGTGATTTTAATATGATTGCTGCTTGTCTTTCACTCTGTCCTTCAGGCAGATAGCCATCAATAACAAAAAAATTATTGGCTGGAACCATCATAGTGTGCTGGAATAGCTGTGTCTGGGCCATTGTGTGTTACTTGCATTCTTGTGTATCATGAACTATAGGTTTTCCTGTGTTTTTTCATGCATTAGAATAATTAGTTTTAAAAATATCCCAGATGTGAACAACCCTCCCCCTCAAACACCTTTTTCTTTTAATGAGGAAAGCACTGTGGTGTAAGAGTAACTCATTTATGACTGTGATGGAATAAATGCCTCTGTCAGCAGAATGAAAGTTTACAGCAGCAAAAGGTCATAAGAATATTTTCTTTTAAGCACTTGAAGGTGCTTATTCCTGTTGTATTTGACGTTAGGGATTCACTTAAGACTTGGGCTGTTCTGCTTCCCATGGGTCTATAAGATCTTAAGGTATGGTCTGTGGCTTATTACCTCCTTCCTCCACCCTCCCAAGAGCCCTGACCTTTGCAAGCATTTGAATGTTGGCTGGGGTTTTGCTCTGCTATTCTGTACAGACCTGACACTTGCAAGCTGAAGCTGAAAATGATTCTTGCAGCCTTACAGCTTCCTCTTTGGAAATGAGACAGCTATAAATTACAAGGGCAGGCTTTTGGTTTTAAACAGATAGGGTATAATCACTTGAACAAAACCTTGACCTCTTGGCTTGATCTGTTTTTATCATATTTGTTCTTTTGATGCTCCTGACTGCAGAATTGTGCAGACCATGGTAATAAGAAAGCAACGAGTGCAGTGCTTGGAGAAGACCAAGTAAGGAAACTGTTGGGCTCTGAATGCCTCTTATGTAAGCAATGAAAACTGTATAGTGTCATTTTGTTTGGTTTGGAACGATTATGGAAATCACTGACAATTGCCAAAAGTAGGACTACTTCAGTTTCCAGGCTCCTGTTATGTTACAGGGAGTGTTCTCTAGGATTTAGCCTTTTTTCTTCATAGAACCCCAGTCTGGTTTGGGTGGGAAGGGACCTTGGAGCCCCCCAGTGCCACCCCTGCTATGGGCAGGGACACCCCCAACCAGCTCAGGGTGTTCAGAGCCCCATCCAACCTGGCCTTGAACCCTGTCAGGGATCCAGGAGCAGCCCTGGTCTTCTTGGGCACCCTGTGGCAGGGCCTCTCCACCTTCTCACCAGGAAAGGAGTTATTCCTAATATCTAAATCTGCCCTCCAGCTGAAGGCCGTTCCCCTGGGTCTGTCCCTCCTTGCCCTTTGCACCAGCCCCTCTATGGCTTTACTTGAGCATCTTGAGGGACTGGGAAGGGGCTTGGAGCTCTCCCTGCAGCCTTCTCTTCTTCAGGCTGAACTAGCCCAGTTCTCCCAGCCTGGCTCCAGAGCAGAGTGGCTCCAACCCTCAGATCATCCCTGTGGCCTCCTTTGGGCTTATTCCAACAGCTCCATGTCCTCCTTGTTCTGCAGACCCCTGAACTGGAGGCAGAGTTGCAGGGGGTCTCCCCAGAGTGGAGCAAAAGGGCAGAATTCCCCTTCAGACCTACTGCTGGGAATGCAGCCCATGGATGTGGGTAGCTTTCTGGGCTGCCAGCATACATTGCCAGGTCAGGTTGTACATCTCCTCCCCCAACACCCCAAGTCTCTCCTCAGAGTGGTTCTCAATCCATCCTTTGCCTTTTATTCTTGGGATTGGCCCAGCCTACATGTAGTACCTTGCACTTGGCTTTGTTGAACTTCATAAGGTGGGATGGTTCCTCGCTCCAAACGTATCTGCCTGTACTGGCAGATTTCAGCTCTTTCTGCAGCTTCTGGCTAGCTGTCTTAATGGGGAGTGGCTCTCTGGCAGATGTTCAGCAGCTGGAAGCATTGCCTTGCCTTACTGATGCCTTTTGATGTATTACAACCTTTGCTGGTTCTGAAGGAGGATCGAGTCTCTTGGGTTGAGGTTTTCTTAGCACTGCCAGCCCTTTGTAATGCTAAGGGAGCTTTTACATTTGCATATGGAGGCTTTTCTACCACCTTCACCCCCACTTCTCATTCCAGGATTTTATTCTAACCTGGAATACCTTTAAAATAGTGGGTTTTCTCTTAGGGTGGTGTGGGGAGGGCTGCTAAATTCAGTTTGATTTTCCCCCCTCTCCCCCCTTTTCTTTGCCATCATTAGAGTTATCTGTGCTGAAGATGTGGTTACTCCAGTGAAGATGGAGTTTACAATGAAATTTATCATAATCTGAGACATAGTTTTTCAGGAAGACTTGAAGCTGATGGAAAATAGGGTTTGGAACTTAAACTCAGAAAATCTTTACTAAAGAGACATTTTGATGCATTTGTCCAGTTTCATCTTTTTAAAATTATTTTTAACGTTTGTGCAAAAGTGGCATTAGCACTTCTAACTTTAACAGCTTAGTGAATGCAGCATCACATTCAAACCCAAAAGCTTTGGACAGGTTGCTTTATCCAAATTTCTGATTCTCCCTTTCCTAAGAAGTTTTACAATGCTCTTTCATACCACAGATGTCTGTTGTGTAGCCCCAGCAGCAATGCAGCTAACAATGGTTTTAAAATACTCCATTACACCCCTTCATGCCTGCCACAGAGGCTAAGTAAGAAATGTTTCTTGTAGAAATGGTTGCTTGGTCACCAGACAGCTGGAGAAATGGGATTGTATTGCAACTTTCAGGTTTTGGGTTGCTTGGCCTTTGACTTCAGAGATGTGTTTTGCCATGGGGAGGTTCATCATTGCACATCAGTGATAAGTGGAAACTGTGAACCTGTAGAAAGGTCTTGCTTTCTGAGTAGACTTCCCAGAGTCTCCCTTGTTCAGCATCCATTTAAATGAGGACAGTCCAGCAGAACAAGATCACAACCCTATCTCAGGTGTGACCCTGAGCAGCAGTGGGAAAACCAGCCTGAACATTGTGAACCTCAAGAAACAGCAACGGATGGTGGTCTGAGTGCAGTTTGTGACTCCTGGTCAGTAGGGCACTTGGAAGGCAATAGCTTTTCCCCTTTCTCCCTGCAGCAATGCATTACTGGGTGTAGTGTGTCTCCTGAGAGTAACCTCCGATAGTGCTGGAGGATCCCTGTAAAATAGCTTGTAATTGAAACAACTTCTGAGGTTAGTAGTTTTTCCTTTTTGAGCATTTGTTCTTGTAGCTGTTACTTACAGCTACCACACAGTTGCTCTTCAAACAGAACAGTGCTGGCAAGGGACAGTTTCTCTTTGTGCTCTAGAAACTCTTGGTTGTGTTTTCTAGCTCAGATGGTTCTTCGGAGATGCATCTGGAGTGCAAATATCCCATGCATTGTGTGTCAGTGCACAACTGCATGTTCCACAAGTGTGGTTGAATAATGTCTGTGTTGGAAATGCACCAGCAATGGTTCCAAGGCTCAAAGTCCACCTTTCCCTCTTATAAAATCTTTTGACTTGTCTTTCAATCCTCTTCCTGAAAACAAGCCATGGATTTAAGGGGAGGGATGAAACAATATGAGTTTTATCAGCTGTGTGGCACTCTTGACTCAGCTTACTGATGAGAAGCTCTGCTTCCTGGGGAATGCAGAAACATGACAGGTTTTGCTGTATAATCTGTCTGGCCAGCTGTATTCTAATCTCTTGGGGCTTTTTTTTTTGGGGGAGGGGGGGGGAGGTGGGGGAAGAGGCTAGCTTTAAGGCAACGCTGTTTTCAATAGATACCTTTGAAAATAGGATTGAAGGACAATTTAGTATGTCAGTGCTCTTAGCACAGCTCTGAAGCTGGTAAGTATTGAAGGATTTAATGAAGTAATAAGGATATTTTGGCCCCATCATGAGTGTCAGCACAGCATTTTGTTCCACAAGGCAAAAATAACGTGGTTTGTTGAAGTACCTTTTGATGCTGTCTGCTTCCTAACTAATGAAACGATCTTTCTGGCTCCTGTATGTGTATATATCACTGAATTTCCTCTTACCTTAGAAGGTCATGAGAGTCCTGGAGCTGCCATGATCCAGCTACTCCAGGAAAATAGGTCGCTTGTATCTTGGGGAATTCCCTGTCTCAGAAGTCCAGAGTAGATGGAAGAAGAGGTCAAAGCAGAGTTTGCTATTGCAAGCTGTGTAGGGCAGAAGGTTAGGGTTTTCACCCTTATTTTCCCTGGCAGATAGGTCACGTAAAGCAAAAAAAAACTCTTCAGAGAAAAGACTTCTGGCTGTGAACACTTAATATCTGCCAGTTACAATGTGCACAGGACTGAAAAAGGCTTTGAAAGCCCATCGGTCTGCTCTGCGGCGTGCAGCCACCTCCTCGCCAGTGTGGATTGAGGCCTGTGGCTTCCCAAGGACAGGCCACGGATGGATCCCCTGGCATGGGGAGGGCAAGTACCTGGTGCCCTGAGGCTTTGCCTCCCGTGAATGCTGCCAGGTGGGAATGTGCTGTGGTCCGACCATTGACCTCCAGCTGCAAGGACTGGGCATTGTGCTTTTTTGCTATAATAAGTTTGTGTTACTGTAGATGCTGATGTCTTATCTAACTCTGTTTTCTGCACCTTGTTGCTTTGTTCTTTATAAGATCTGATTGTTTTCTGCCACTCTGTCACTGCATTTCTGCTGCCCCTTCCCTCTAGCTGGGTTTGTCAAGTCGCCCATGTCAGAAACTAAACTCACGGGGGACGCCTTTGAACTGTACTGTGATGTGGTTGGGAACCCCACTCCAGAGATCCAGTGGTGGTATGCTGAAGTCAACCGGGCTGAGTCTTTCAAACAGCTGTGGGATGGCGCTCGGAAGCGCCGTGTCACCATTAACACTGCCTACGGGGCGAATGGGGTGAGTGTGCTGAGAATAATCCGCCTTACCTTGGAAGACTCTGGGACGTACGAGTGCAGGGCCAGCAACGATCCCAGGAGGAATGACTTGAGGCAAAATCCCTCCATAACATGGATTCGAGCCCAGGCTACTATAAGCGTCCTTCAGAGTGAGTCCAGCACCCTACAGTAGTGGTACTGTAGTGTCTAGAGGCAGTCTAGTGACCCTTACCCTCCTGCTACCCCGATTAAACCCCTGTGCTACCTTCTCCTGCTGTTCTGAACCCATGACTACTCCTCTGCCTGTAGTGCTGCCATTGCCTGCCACCCGTGTCTCTTCCCAGGATCAGAGGACTCGGGAAAAGCTATGGATCTGTTTTCCAGCTTCTGTGTGAAAACAAGCCCAGTGTTGAATCTGTGTGTTCCCCGAACCCCTTTAGCTTTGTAGTAGGTTTCCAGCCACCCTAATGCTGGCTTCTACGTGAGTGCCTTTCTCTTTGATTTCTGTGTTCTTCCCAGGTCTAACCATTTTATTTTGATTTCTTTGGCTCTCTTGGAATTTGTCTGAATGCCTTCTCACGTGGGTTTGGTTGCATATATGCTTCCATGCAAATCCCTTCCTTTTCAATTGAGTGTGACCTTTAATGTTGAGATTTTTCCATGAAGTCGTGGTGTTTCTTTTCCTTTCTGAACAGCTGTGTGCTCCTACTGAGCTCTCTGATGCAGCAGCACTGAACTGATGCAGCTATTCTTAATCCACCCTGTGAAAGGAGGGGAGAAATATCCTCCCCCAGTGTTGTATAAAGTATTAACTTTAGCTAAATGACTTTCATCTGAGAATACAACTTCTGTCAGCAGAAGAGCTTTCAAAAGCAGAAAATATGGTTGACCCAGAATTGCTTTTTATTCTCTATTGTTATAAGACTTTGAGTTCAGCTCGCTTTTAAAAGCAGAGATTTGTATCACTTGAGTTCTGTCTGGGTACAAGAGTGTCAAAATCTGTAGTTGTATCTCAGATATGTTTTGAGACACCTTAAAAATGGGAAAATAATAAATAGAAGTCTTCCTAAAGCACACGCACCCCTCTGGCTGCTGGTCTGCAGGACCACAGGCTGTGTGCCACGCCTGGTGATGGATCTCCAAGGTATTGCTGTGTCCTGTGACCAAGCAGACAGTGTGTCATCTACCACGATCCATTGGCACTGCTGGATCAGAGACTGTCCTTCTGGGAAGTGGAAACAACATTGATGCATGTGGAAAAATAGATGGTGAACCCAATGATGTGGATTGACTTGTAAAGTGACTCGAACCTGCTTGGCTTTGGTTCCTGATGCTTGATACCTCTGTCATCCTTTGAGGTCTCAAAGGACTCTGGTTGCTTGCATGACCCACACCAGCGAGAGCCGTGTGACTTTAGGAAATGATAGTACCTTAAGACAAAATGGAAACATTTGTCTCTTAGGATGTGATGTCTCCTGGAAATCCATCCCCTTTCCAAGACCTTTAGATGTTGGGGGGTTTTTTGAGTGTGACAAGTCTATGTCAATCCCATCTGTGCTCCTCTCCTTGTCCAGTCAGTTTTAGTAACCTACTGAGGGAGAAAATCCTTTTCATATGACAAGTCAGTGACATATCAGTTGAGGAGAGAATTACTGTGAAGATGTCTCCATATGGAAAGTGGGTTTTTTCCCCTCTCAGGCCATTGATACTAACCTGCTCCAAGGAATAAGTTTAACCTTTCGTCTTCCTCCCCAGTTAACATTGTCTTTTTGGATCTGGTGCTACTAATTCTGGAGTGTGTATTGTGACTTCGTTACTAAGTGCCTTGTGCTGGGGTAATTCTTCTGCTTTTATGTTTTGTTGATGGGGAGGGGGAAATGTTGACCAGAATAATGCCTTTACTCTGTAATATTATGTGTATTAAGAGATCTGACCAGCTGCTGCTTGGGAAATGGACCGCTTGGACATCAGTCTCCTGAGTAACTGTGCTGGAAACAGAGATAAGGGGAGAGCAGGTTTCTAAGCCATCCCTGGAAGTTGGAGACCATCTGTCTGAAGCTGCCCAAAATGCCTCAGCTGCTGTATTGTCTGTGCAAGCATGATTTGTCTTTGAAATGGGGAATTTTCTGACTCAACAGGGTTGGAGTTCCCTTATTTTGCTGTGGGCCTCATTTGTCATCTACGTCACTGAAAGGGAACATCAAACACATCACAAGAGCACAACCTCTGTTTGCTGTCCTTTAAGCACCAGGAATGTGGAGACCTCAAATGCAACTTGAATTTTCCTCTTTTTTTTTTTTTTAATTGAAGGTTGAGAGAGGTTTTTTGGTTGGTTTCTTTGGGTTTTGCCTTTATAACCTGAACTGGCATAAAATGGGCAGTTTAAGTGAAGTGTACAAAGAGACTAATTGCTCTGTGAACTGGCTATCTTTCTCTGGATGTCACTGTCCCAGTAGTATTTCATTCACAGTTTGTCTTCTAGAATTAAATCAAGCTAAGACTGGTTCTGGTTCTTCAGTGTTAGAGGCTGAAGAGCCTGTTATCCACAGGATACCAAAGCTGCAAGATTGATTATCATGGTCAAAACCCTTCTGGATTAAGCCTGTAACTTTCTGGTTTCTTTAGGGACTAGATGAAAATGTTGAGGCTTTCCCCGTTGCTGGCATTGATGTGATGCTTTTCAGAGGGCAGCACGTGTGCTTTCTGTTTCCAGGATTGCTGCAGGCTGGTCACCAATGGCTTGGTGGAGCACAGATACCATCAGCCCCTGATGTAACAGCACTCACTGGGTGCATTGCAGTCTTGGTTACAGCTGCCTGAAGCCTGTCCTGCCAACAACCCCTTTTTAAAAGGAAAATGCTGGAGACTTGAGGGTGATGTTTTCATTATCAAAGGAAAATGTTTCAAACAAAACCCAGTATGACCAGTGAATTGGAGAAATCACTTTGGCTCCATCTAGTAATTTGGTGTCAGAACTCTTTATCTCCAGTACATTGTGTTTCCACATCTCCTGTAGTGTGTTTCTGAGAAGACATGCAAGGTTTTTGTTGGGAATGGCAAAGCATGTAGGGCAGTCCAGTAACAATACAGCTTTAATAAGACAATTTTGGACCCAAATGGATCCCTGCATGCTTAAAACTCCCAGCATGGGAACAATGAGGCAGCAACACAGCTGAAAACATGTGATGACAGCAAAGTGACTATGAGAAGTGTCAAAAAACCCCTCTGTTACTACAGTACCTGCCAGTTTTCCTCCAGCTAAATGGCAGTCCAGGTTTTAAATAGCTGTGAAAAGAAGCTGTGTAGTAGTCAGCTGAAAAAGGGGGAAGGGATGTGCTAGAGCCAAATGAATTTATTTTTTTCCTCCCTGCTTCTCTGGGCAATAGTGAGTCCTGTACCACTGGGTAGGTGAGTGCTTTACATGCTGAAAAACACAGTGTTTCTGATGGCACTGGTATTTTCCACTCCCCTTGTTCTGTTTCATAATCTTTGAGTGCTTTGCAAGCAAATATCCAAAAGGCTGCATGGACATGACTCAATTTGTATTCCAAGTGTGTCACCACAAGGTGTAACCAAATTTACAGGATTAAAAATCCTTTGCTGACTTGCAAAAAATCAGGAGGATGCTCCTTACCGACCGACTTCCTCACCCTCTTGTGCTTTGCTGCTGAGCAGAACACAGAGGAGGTGTTTGGAGAGGTCAGCACTGCAGGAGCATGGTTGGTGATGTGAGTGGCTGGTAACAGCTCTCTCTTTGGAAGTCATTTTGCTCTTTAAAGTAAGGACAGAGGATACATCAGTCATGTTTACATGGTACAGACTGCTACAGCTTGTGTTGAAACTAAAGCCTGTACAAAACCTGGATATTTTTGGAGGGTTAAGAACAAGAATTCTTAAATTCTGTCATCCTGTGTTTTAAGGTAGCTATTTTTTTTCCTGGACAGTTCCCATTATTTGAGACAACCCCCATTACCCATACATGTTAGGAGATGATGTGCTGGAAAGCAGCCCTGAGGAAAAGGACTTGAGGGAACTTGAAGCTGAAAATGAGCCACCAATGTGCTTCTGCAGCCTAGAAGGCCAAACACATCCTGAGCTGCATCACCAGAAGTGCAGCCAGCAGATCGGGAGAGGGGATTCTGCCCCTCTGCTCTGCTCTGGTGAGACCTCAGGAGTGCTGTGTCCAGCTTTGGAGCCCTCAGCACAAAGAGGACTTGGGCCTGCTGGAGTGTGTCCAGAGGAGGCCACAAAAATGATCACAGGGCTGGAGCACCTCTGCTATGAAGCCAGGCTGAGAAAGTTGGGCTTGTTCAGCCTGGAGGAGGGAAGGCTTTGAGGGGACCTTCTAGCAGCCTTCCAGTACCTGACAGGTGTCTATAAGGAAGCTGGGGCAGAACTGTTGCCAACAGCACAGAGCGATAGGACAGGGGGTGGATGGCTTTAAACTAGAAAAGGGGAGATTTAGGTTGGATACTAGGAAAAAGGTCTTCAATATGAGGGTGGTAGATCACTGGCCCAGGCCCAGGTTGCCCAGAGAGGTGGTGGAGGCCCCATCCCTGGAGACGTTCAGGATCAGGCTTGCAGGAGCTCTGAGTGACCTGATCTAGTGGAGATGTCCCTGCTCACTGCAAGGGTGGGGACTAGATGGCTTCCAAAGGTCCCTTGCAATCTTAGGCATACTATGATTTTTATGGAATCCTAGCTGTGAGCCACAAGACCTTCAATGGAAAGATAACTTTTCCAAGTTTGGGAAGAAACCTGTCCCTGACTATTCTAACAATCCATTGGCCTTACCTGTTAAAGCCTAATAGCTGCCTGCATGATCTGAAGAAAATGGGGCTAGCAAGCATAAGAACAGAGCTCTCCTATTAATCTTACAGCTCTGAAAGGCTTTCCCCTAAAAAAAAGTGAGTTTGAGGTTGTAATGTGAAAGGCTTTCCCCTAAATAAAAATGAATTTGAGGCTGTAATGTGAAACAGCCTGGGTCCAGTTCCTGATGGAACCAGCAACGTGGGTCTGCTTATACAACGAGGCTCACTGTTTATTTCTTCCTAAATGTTTATGTTTAAGGTTACTTTAGGAACGAAATAGTTCTTGACTCTAATTTTAACACTGTATATTCTTACCTTTGATTGTTAAGTATTAAGGGCTGCTTTCAGCCATTCTTCATCTAGGTTGTGCCTTATTCCCACTGGGTGTTTGGCTGAATTTGAGGCATCAGGAGAGTTGTGCGGTTTGAAATACCTTGTGTGCACAGGGTATTCCCCTTAGGAAGACGTTCCCCTTTTGCTAGGGGAAGATCCAGAAATATTGTTTGGAAGGCTTAATTTTGAGGTTGGTTCTGCATAGAAAATGGGTTTTGTTTTAAACCAGGAGGACAGCAGAGGAACCATGAGTTACCCAGACAGAAGTTGCTTCCAAAGGACTAGCTGATCTCTTGGGGGCAGTCACAGGACACACGTTGTCCCATGTTATGGTCAGTAATGCATTAAAAAAAAAAGACTAATGGTGTTACCCAGAAATCTGTAGTAATGTTTAGTTTTAAAATCTAAAATACATAATTCTCTTTTTTTCCCATATAGGGGTGGTGATCCATAAGGTGGCCTTCTGTAGTGGTCAGCTGTTTTATTGTGACTTTCTTGATGTCTCCCAAACTAGTGCGGTGACATTCCTTGTGTAGTCTCTTTCCCTGCCCGATTCTCCTCTGAATTTTAGATTAGTGTGGCACAACTGTCAGTGAAGATTTGTTGCTATTTAATGCATCCTTTGTTTCAGAGCCCAGAATCAATGCTAGCGAGGATGTAGTCATCCATGTGTATGGTCCAGCCGTCACATTGCAGTGTAACCTCACCACAAGTCCCAGCCCCCTATCTGCCAGTTACTGGGTGAAGAATGGAGAGGAGATCCCTGGCACTAGAAAATCTTCAAACACTACAGAATACAAGTAAGTCTCTTCAGAATAATCTTCATATTATGCTGGAGAATGATAGCCCTGGTAGATTAATAGCTTTGGGATAGGTGGGATGGTATTTGAGACTCCAAAGTACCTGTTTCAGCTCCTCAGTCGTCAGACAAATCAAGTCAATCTGCATTAGAGGCTCCAGAAAAAGTATGGCTGTGAATACTGTTAGAAAAGTGATCCCAGAAAGATTTAATGTCTCTGGCCATCCCAGCTACCTCAGGTAAACATCATGTCAACAAAAGCATACTGTAAACTTTTCTTTTCAGGCTAAAGTCATTTAGTTCTTCTCTGGAGCATACGTGATGTGTGGGCACAGGCACACAATCTAATTTTCTTCTCCTCAGAGTATGATGTGCAGTCTCTATCCTGCTTACGTCCATGTAAAGATGGATCTGCATCTTTATTGTGTGTGTAAATCACTGCTGAAAGCAGCTGGTTTAGTCACTTTCCATGCTGGCACGGATGGCAAATACAGCTGTGTGTTCAACATTAAGCTAGGGTGAAGAGCGCTTACGGTGTGTTCTATCCAGTGGTGGTAACTTACTCTTTGGCTTCTGACCTTTTGCCAGAAAGAGGTGCTTACTCATCTCTGATCAAGGCCCATGATGTTACAGTTCACATGCTTCATATCTCTTGTAGGTTCCTTGCCTGTACCCTAAAGCGAGGAAACATGTCTACACCCTCATCTTGCTTTTCTCTGGCTCTGGTGGGTGCTTCCTGACACTGGAGACATTTCCTGGCACAGGATTAAGAAATACTGAAGGGTTTTTTTGCCTTAGCAAAGCATCCTTTCATCCATGGGATAATGGAAGTTGTGTTTGATTCTGATAAAGATGTGTTCAAGTTTATTCTTTTTGTTTTCCACTTTGCATTTATCTGTTCAATTTGCAGTTTAAAAAAGCCAGGCTCCTTTAGTTCCATCCTGTTTCTTTCTCAGTACAATGTTTAACACAGAGTCTGAGTTTTTAAGGCTCTGCTTTCTTATCTAGCAATTAACTTGATGAGCAATCTTGTCCAAAATTCACCAGTTTGAGTGGTCCAAAAGGTGCTTTGCATCGAAGTTACTGAAAATCTCACATTATTGCTTAGGAAACCAAGTATTGAGTCTGACTGCTCTGTAATCTCCCTAAACTAGGGAGAATTTTTCCTTCAAATTCCTCTGGAGAAGAAGACTTAAACTTGGCTTTGGTTTCAACTTCCTGGGAGAAGAAAGCAGCGAGGTGGGGAGACTGTAAGACAGTCCTCTTGTTCCCAGTGAGTGAAGGGTCGGTAGAGCATGCTGCATTCACAGAATGGGAGAAAATATGCAGCATAGACCTCAAATTCCTGCTTGTTGATAAGGTGCTTTGCTGTATATTGTGGTTTCAGGCATTTGTGGCCTTGCTTCATTGCCTGTGCATCCAGTTTAGTTAGATCTAGAAATACTAAATTCAGTAGTTGTCTTTAGTGACTTAGCTACTTCACTTCAGCACCTCTTTACGTGATTGATTAGCCTTTGGCATTCTCTTTATTTTCCATAAAGAATAAAGAAATACTTCAGCTTCTTGGAGTTTCAGTCATAGAGATGTGTTGCTTTGCTACAAAATGTGGTTAGTTATCCAAGTTCATTGTTGTTTACCATTCAGAAAGCTTTAGAATTGTAAGTTAAACTACTTAGTTTTAACATCCTGCTTTGTGCAGAGTTACACATTGGAATGCAGTGTTTGATTCTTCTTTCGAGCTCGATGTAGCTGCTCTGGCTGGAAGGCAACTCTAGGCAGAAAGCTCAGAGTGAAGTGTTTCATTTTAGCTCATCATTTTGATTAACAAACGAGCAGGAATTATTTGACAAGCAGAAAGAGCCTGGAAGTCGTTCTGGCACCACGTGCTTTCATTCCAGAGACATGTCCCTTCATCTACTTTCATAGTTTGGAGGAGAAATTCTTTCCAAATTCCTTGGCAGTGAATTCAGTGTTAAGTAGCAGGTTGCTGAGCTACGTTGAAGAAAATGGGGATTTTCTTGAGGGGTGGTTTTTTGCATCTGTTGGAAAGTCTGTGTCTACAAAATACTGGGCTCTTCATAAAACCACAGTACTGAGGGAAGTTGTTGGCTAAGGAAACTTGTTTCTGGTGCTTGTTTGTTTATAAAGCTTTGCAGCTGCATCAATTTACACTTGCTGTAATGATTTGTGGTAATGATACTCTTGTAGAGCCTGCCATCCTTTTACCCTTGGTAGAGAAGCTTATGTCAAACTGAAAGAACACAACTTGGTACTTTCCAAGTGTTGACTCTCACAAGGTGTGGTCAGAGGAAGATTAATTAACTATTAAAGGCCTAAATGCTATTACAGAAAGCCAGGTATTTTCTACCTTCCCTGACTCTTGGGGAGTCTTAGGGTAGCTTAGCACTGGGAATAGCTGGGGGGGAGGTTGTTCCCAGGGAGCAAGGGGAGGGCTGAGCCTTTGCCAGCAGTGTCAGCAGGCACCAGCAGTCCTAAGGATCCTTCACCTGCAGTTTAAACACAGTCATTGCTTTGATGTTTGCTATTTGATGACTGATATGTCATTAAGATAATATTTAATGTTAACTCTGTGAAAAGCTTATGTATTCTTGCCATCTGAAAGTCCTCTTAACTTGATAACTAACGTTGAACTTTCACCAGTGACTCTTAGGTGCTGGAAACAATGAAGGATTGTGTTAAAGTGAGCAACTCTTTCCATGTCTGCAAGCAGTTTCCACCTGTAATTAAATTTCATTGCAGTGCTCTTCTGCAGGGTCTCTGTTCTTCTGCATGCTGTTTACTGAATGTGTTATTTTTAAATTGAAGAATAAAAGAAAAAAAGCCAAGAAGCTTTTCAGTTAAGGGAGGGAGAGGGGGAAGCCTACCTTATTCTCTGTGTGGGGATGTAAATTCTGGTCACGCTGCCATATGCTTCTCCAGTCTGAGATGTCTTTTGTAGGTGAATTTCTGGAGAAGGTGTGCATAGGGCTTTTCAGTCATTTGTATGCCAAAGCTTTCCAAAGGACAGCAAAAGCTGGCAGCCTTGAAGTTAAGCACCATTTCGAGTATAAATTAATCTTAGGGTTTTTTTTCCATTTTGGGGTTTCTGCATTTATTGCAGCTCTGATTTTTCTTGTGGCTGGCTTGTATCTCTTTTTCCCTCTGCTAGCTGTTACTGTGTTGTCATTCCTAATTTTAAGGGGCAGCAGATTCCTGGGTGGTGTATTCCTTCATGAGTTGTCCAGCTTTTGCGGTTTTTCCCCATGGAGTCTGAATCAGAAAATAAACTAATAAAGGACCAGGCTTGTATCTGTTATGGGGAAAAAAAGAAACAAGCTTACAAGATGCCCAGTGGCAGCTTGATTGTATTTCTAGCCTGTTGCTTTCCAGTTGGCCATGTATGACTCTTTTTGATGCAGGCAGTAGGTACAAAGCCCGGTTCCCCCTTGGTGGGAGGTGATACCTGCCTGCTGTGCCTGTGACTGGAGGGTGACATGCATCAAACTAACCATGGGGTAGAATTAATAGGTGTTGGGCTCCTTCTTTGCTCTTAATGCAACTTCTCCAGCTCAGCTGTTACTGATTTCTCTCCTGCCCAGGACTGGAGCTCACACCATCCTTTGTTGCAAGTTGGTATGCCTGTACAGCAATGCCTTGAATTAACAAGTAATAGCTATGAAATTCAGTTCAGCGTGGGGGTGGGAAGGGGGAAAGAAATTCCTAGCCTGCTCATTTTTGATTGCTAACACAGTACCTAACACAGCTCTTGTGTTCTCTCCCTATCTGCAGGATTTTGAAGCCCAGAGCGGAAGAGTCAGGGGAATACTTGTGTGTGTTTGTGTTTTCAAACTCACCTATAGCCAACGCCACTATAGAAGTGAGAGGTACTCATTTTTGTTTTGTTTTGTTTTCCCTGAAAATTAAGTGCTTTCAGCACCATTCCTCATGAAATCAAGCATATTGGTCTGTCTTTGGTTATAATTTCAGGGGAAATCTTGCATGCAAGCTGTAGGGGAAAGAGCTCACTGATACAGGAATACAACTGCTGTGTTTGCAGCCCACAAAGGGGATCTTTAAACACTCTCTAGCTTGTACTCTGTGCCCCTTTGGTAAATCTGGCAAGTGTGAGAGGGCCTGCCTGCACCACAGGGTAGAGGTTGCTGTAGAATGTGTCCATGCTCATGCAAAGACAGCTGTGGTTTCCTCCCTGTTTCATAGGAAATGAGGCCACCTGAACAAATTTGATTTATTTGTCTTCTCCAAATAGCAAAAAAAGTAAGAACAAGCATCTTGGGGTTGTTTTTTGCTTCACAGAGGCTATTTTGGTTGCTTGGGAAAGCCTGGGTGGTTATGACAGATGCTCTGTACCAGGTTGGGGTGTCTACTTTCATGCACCCTTTTTTTTTCCCCCTCATACTGTGTGTGTTAGTAGTCTTGTGCCATCTCTAGGACCCTAAAATTGTGAGTAGAAACTGCAGGATGTGAAAGCTTCACACAGTGTTTGGCTGTGGCTGTTGAACAAAAGAGCAGTGTGTGTTAGACACGCGGCATAGAGAGATGGTGGTGTTTTATACAGTGTTAAACTGCTGCCACAATACAGTGGCTTGTTCATTGAATAACTGGAAGTAGCTGGCCCACTGCTCTGCAGCAGCCACAGCTTGTCCCTGCTGTGCTGCAGGAAGGTGGAATCAATGCATCGTGGCAGCTTTTAGTCAAAGGCAGATGAGTTCATGCAAAACCCCATTGCAACCAGCCTGTGTGTGCCTGGGTCTCTATTGATGCTTGGGTTTTTTGAAGGTGGACCCTGAACTTGTTTGAAATCTTAGCTAGAATTACTTACTGTCTTCCTCACATCCCCAGCTTCCTCTGCTCTGTGTGAAAAGAGCAAATAGAGGAGAATGCTTCACGCTATTTCTTGGCATCCCTGCACCAGTGATGCAGCCTGTCCTGAACGATCTTGTGGTCATTGCTCTTTAGATTTAGGTATTATGGATGTGTAGGAAAAGCTGACCTCTTCCCAGGGAATTTCTGGTGCCTCACTGAAGACCACATGGTCATATTCCTGAGTCTGTAATGAGGAAGTGGGAGTAATTCAGCAGTAATTCAGCAAATACATGGTATCATCCCGAATACCATCTTGTCTCTCTATAAACAACAGCATCTTTTGAACCCTACAAACAGTTTCCTGGGTAAGAGAAACGTTGCCATATAAATAAAGCAGCCTGACTGATACTGCACCAAGAAAAGCTTGCTGATTTCCTGTGTCGATTTTAAAGTGTCTTGCTTTTCTTCCAATGATCTTGCATAAACCAGCCTATCACAGTATTAAATACCCAGTATATAACCAAATCTGGTGCAAAGCTGTCGCTGAGAGGAAAAATGAAATCTAAAATTATGTTTAAAAATATAACACAAGTTCCTCCTGGGCTAGGATTTAAAAAAAATAATCTGACTGCATTGCCTTGCTTATAGCAAGGTCTTTTCCTCATTTTGGGGGGGGGGGGAATTTCTTTTGCTCTCTGGTCTTCTGCCCCAGTTGCTAAATCTAATAATAACTTAAGTAAGATCTTGAGCACTTCCCGCTTCCTCTAGGCTATCTGGGGATGGGGTGGGCACACTGAGAAAACTCGCCTGAGAAGTTTATGGGGACATGAGATTTAACTGTCACTTGGAAACTTATGTCATAATTAATTGGGACTGCCTTTAAAGCACAGGTTAAAGAGAACTTTGCAGTCTCCTTGACACATTTGAGTCACTGCTCCTGGAAGAGCTAACTAATCTCGTATCACGTGCCTTTTCTTGTATGTAAATGTCTCTGAATAATATCCATGCTAGTTGCAAAGAATACACAGGCTTTCTCTTTCCCCTTTGCAAAGAAAGGGTTCTCTGCCATTCCTGCAGTTGGGTGTAAACACTGTACCCGTTCTGCCAAAGCAGTTCTAGTTCTCCCAGCACCCTGATTTTGATCCTACCTCCTGTGTGGAGATGTTACCTAGCTGTTAATCGAGGCTGATGTAACGCTGCGGTGACGCATGAACCTCGTTTGACCACGCAGATGCCATAACTCAATGTGAACTTAACCTGTGAGTGTGGCATGTCACAGCGTTTGCAGACACATAGTCCGCCAAGTTAATTGCTTAATTGCTAGTTGTAATTATATTGCAGTTTTTAACTGCTGATGCACATAGAAAAGATGGCTCTGAATATGAAAGTGCTTGTGGACCAAAATAGTGACTTTCTGACAACTTGTGAACGACTCTAACAAATGCCTGGCAGCAGATGTGATCCAGGATGCGCCAGTACCATTTGCCTTTTATGTAACACTCCCTATTTTCTTCCTGGATCTCTCCATGTGCTGTGTAAGATTCAAATGCAGAGATGTGAGCATTGCTGTTAGAATTGCTAGGTGTACTTGTATATTAAAAGCAGATTTTCTTGGTAAAATATAAACCAAAAATACCAGGGCAGCACCAGTATCACGGTGGTTGGAAATACTGGGGTTTTAAAATCAGAGGCAGGAAATTCCCAGGACTGGCATGAGTCTGGCTTCCCTTGGATGAAGTGTCTGGTGAAGACTGAGTATCCTTACTCAAATTCTTTGAGCTGTTAGGGGCATTGTGTGAGTGTAGCTTGAAGCCTGAAACAGCAGGCTGAGTTAAGAAAATTCTGCCTTGAAATAGGGATCTTCTCCCACCCTTTCCTTTTGCAGGGAAGTCAGCTGGCTGAGAGCTTTGCAGGTAACCAGCATGTGCTGTCTGATGTGGTGGTTGTAGAAGGGGCTGGGGTGATGATCCTGCCAGACCCTAGCTAAGATGCAACATGCTGTCTTCTCCCTGCCTGGAAGATTGGTTTGGGTTTTGGTGGGTTTTTTAGAATCATAGAATCTCCTGAGCTGGAAGGTACCCATAAGGACCATTGAGTCCAACTCCTGGCGCCACACAGGGCCAGCAAAGTCAGGGTCTGAGCGTATCATCCAGATGCTTCTTGCCCTCAGCCCAGCTCGGTGCTGTGACCACTTCCCTGGGGAGCCTGTTCCAGTGCCCCACCCCCCTCTCAGTACAGAACCTCTTCCTCACATCCAACTTAAACATCTCCTGTCACAGCTTCACGCTGTTCCCTTGGGTTCAATCCCTGGTCACCAGAGAGGAGATCAGTGCTGCCACTTTGTTCCCCCTTGTCAAGAAATGTAATTGCTGTCTCCACATAGTGGAAATACCTGCAGTGATTTTGCTGTGGTGGTGTGAGGCTGGGGTTTGGGGTGAGGGGAGGGGGAAACTATAAAAAAACCCTTTAAAAAAATTTAAAAACCACTCTGAAGAATTCTGCCTCTACAGTCTTTCCGTTCTTACCAAGATCTTGGGAAGAGGAGGAAACAAATTCCTCTTTGTCTTCCATTGTCTGGTGTGGAGCAGCAGCTGTGAAAACAGAATCGTAGAATCACCAGGTTGGAAAAGACCTTTGAGATCGAGTCCAACTATACCCATCCTCTACGAAGCCATACCTCTGAGCACCTCATCTATGTCTCTTAAACACACCCAGGGGTGGTGACTCAACCCCCTCCCTGGGTAGCCTGTGCCAGTGCCTGATAACTTTTTTCCTCATGTCTCATCTGAACCTGCCTTGGTGCAATATTCTAAAAATCCCAATGGGGAAGAAGGTACTTACAGTTCCCTCTGGCTGCCCAGAAAAAGCACGTGCATCAGGAAGGATCTTGATGGCAGTAGCATGACTGATGGAGGTCATCCCTTCTCTCTGCCCTTCTTTCCGTGCACCTGGACAGGGAGAACATTTTAATGCTGTTTCTTCTAAGGACTTTCTGCTGTTGTCTCAACAAGGGGATTCTTCTGCCTTCCCTTTCCTTGCTCGTGTTGCACCTTCCTCTTCACTCCTTCCCAGTTACGATTCATTTCCCAGTAGCAAATGCTCAACCAGTCCCGTTTGCTGCTTCTGCGACACATAAACCTTAGTGCTTTCAAAAAATGCTTATAGCAGCCTTGGAACCTCTTGGTTTCTTGACTCCTAGCTGTCTTAATGTCTGCTGCAGTTTCACAACCAGAAGATTAATGAAGAACCTGGGTATATTCTTGACACAACAGCATCTTAGAGCAATCCTAAGCATTACACAGAAAACTCACATTCTCTCTTCTCACAGTACCTTTGGTGTCCTAGCTCTCTGCCCAGGTGATAAAGGTAGACAAGGGTTAATAATTATAATGCAGAAAAGAAATCTTCCAGAGACCATTTACTAGGTCACACATAAAACCTAAGAGATTTTTTTTGTGTGCAAGAACATTTTTTGGTGCTTTTGCCCTTTAATTTTGTATTTTAATGGGAAAAATTCAGAAGGGCTTTAACTGGGACATGGTTTGGAGGTGCTACATATGTTAGTTCTCCTCTCCTTTTTAGTAGTTCTAGTAAGTTATCTTGAAAGTACCTGGAAATTAAAGGCTGAATACCTCCTATATGTCAAGAAATGACATTGTGTTCCCTGTAACAAGAAAGATAACCTCTCTTTTCAGGGGTGTGTTAAAAGCCTGCCATTCAGAAAGTGTATTCTGTGCCTGTGGGGTACTTGAAGCATGGAGGCACAAACCCCCTTCCCGTTGGGATTCAGCTTAAAGCAGTCAAAAAAGGATGCTTATCAGGAGTTTAGTATCATGTCACAGAATGGCCAAAGCTGTAAATTTTTTTTTCTTAATAACAATTAAAGTATAGCCCTGCTTCTTTGGTCTTCCAGCTCTGTTTCAAACGAACCTTCAGTGTTTAGCTTTCCCATTTCACCACAGGAGAATAAAAACCTTGCTTCTGTCAAGGGGCTTATCTTGCTTCAGTGACATAGCATGTTGCACCCACGTCTCCAAGCCAACTGTATCTGATGGGGAGATTTGGATTCTGCTGCTTAAAAGCTGAAATCTAAATCCTTTCCCAACAAAACCTCCTCCTTTCTGTGCTTTATCTGCTACGTTTGCTGGGGCAGAGTGGCGTATGAAGAAAGCTCTTGACTTGAAAAGCTTCATGGGAAAACATCGCCCTGTTGCTAAATCAGTGGCTGAGGTCAGTTACAGCGATATTTTAATTGCAGCTTCTATGGCAGAGCATAATTAGCCACTTTGGCAGAATAAATACAGGATTAATGTCTCAGCTGTAGCTCAAGACGGGCTAGCATCGTGCCCTGAAATATTCATATTCCCTGCAGAGCTCCCCCCAGGCTGCATACAAAAATAGGCCCTGCCCTAGTAGAGCTGGAAATGGTGCTGAAGCGAGAGCAGAGCGTATTTTTGTCACTTCAGCTCTCGTTGGGATAACCCGGTGAAGATGTCCTCTTCTGTAGGAAATATAATTATCTCCTGGCTGTAGAAGAACATGAGGTCACCCTGCAGTAAAAGTTACTGTGTTCTAGAAAGCTTTCCCTCTTTCTTTATCAGCAACCTTACAGGAAAAAGTGGGCCAGCTGCCGAGCGCTGTGACTTACTGTCCCCTCTTCCCCTGCGAGGCTCTGCTGTGCCTTGCTCTCTGCAGGGAGATGCAGTGACACACCAAGTGCTGACAGATGGAGACGGTGTGGGGCTTCTCTCAAAGCCCATGAAGCCCATTTTTTCTTTTCCTAATGGGGGTAATTTGCATTGGCTGTTGACAGCCCACTGTACCCGTTCTGGGACCATCAGCTTGCTGCTTAAGCCTCTCTCTCTTGCGCTCTGCTTCTGCTGGCCTTTTGTTCTCATTAGGCTGCATGTGATCTCTGTGTATCATTCTCTGACAAGCAGACACCGCTGGGAAGTCGCTGGGCTTGCCTAGCTCCTGCCTGAAAGAGCACTTTCTAAGCCTGGCAAGGAAGGGATGCCGTCTGGCAATAGATCACAGGATGAAATTCACTTCTTGTTGAACCACCATAATTTGGAATCAATGTTATATTCCTCTTTGAGGCTGCAGATGATGGTCTGAAAGGATGATGCAGGTGCGTACTAATGCATAACAGCTTGAAGATATAATACAGCACACTCAACCTTAAACCTGAGCTTGAAAACTTAATTTTGTATGAGTATTATTGCCCTTCATAGGCACAGGTAGTACATGCCATCACTTAGCAAGTACTGACCCTTCTTTCCTTTCCTTGCTTCAATTTTTATAGCATCTGTGTCTTCACTCAGTTCATGTCGTTTTGTCTCTGAAAGTATTATCACTCTTGCTGTGTAAAGATCTGGCTTTAGGTGTCAGTTTTCTTAAATATCAGTAAAACCCCTAATGCCTTGTTCTTTGTCGTGGCTGTGATTAGCATCATCATGCAACTAGTTGGCCTTAGACTAGCTTCATCTGCTGGTCTTGATATACGATGTTAGCGAAACCACCATTTGCCCACTTACAGCCTTTGGAGTGTTTCCTTCATCATCCTTATGGGATGGAACTATCACAGCATTTTTCTTAAAAATGGGATTTATAGCTTCCTGTTGAGAAGGCATTTACTTGAAAATTGGGGAAAGGAAAAGAAGAGAATGTGTTTTAAGATATGCCATTTGAAAACATTTTAGTAAATGCTGGGGTTTTGAGGAAAAGCTGGGGTTGCTCAGCCTCTCCTGGTGCTGCATTTCAGGCAAACTCAGACATGCTGAAGAAGGATATAGCTTAGGCTAAAACTGATTTCTCTGTTTGTAACGATGCCATCAATCAGCTGCTTTGCTATCAAGAATCAATCTTAGAATCCCAGGGGCTGGAAGGGACCCCGAGAGATCATCGGGTCCAACCCCCCTCCCAAAGCAGATCCCTATCTCATATTACACAGATAGGCATCCAGATGAGACTTGAATATCTCCAGTGAAGGAGACTCCACCACCTCCCTGGGCAGCCTGTCCCAGTGCTCTGTCACCATCACTGTGAAAAAGTTCTTCCCCATGTTGGTGTGGAACTTCCTATGCTCCAGTTTACAGCCATTGCCCCTTGTCCTGTCCCCACAGACACTGAAAAGGGGCTGGCCAATTCCCCCTGCATCCCATGTCTAAGATATTTATAAACACTAATTAGGCCCCCCCAAAGTCTTCTTTTCTTGAGTCCTCATAGGGGAGATGTTCCAGGTCCCTAATCATCTTCGTAGCCCTTCTCTGGACTCTGTCCAAGAAGCCCAGAACTGGACACAGTACTCCAGGTGGGGCCTGACCAGGGCAGAGCAGAGGGGGAGGATCACCTCCTTCAACCTGCTGGACGCACTCTTCCTAATGCATCCCTGGATCCCATTGGCTTTCTTAGCCACCAGTGCACACTGCTGGCTCATAGCCACCCTGTCATCAACCAGGACCCCCAGGTCCTTCTCCACAGAGCTCTTCTCCAGCAGCTCCTCTCCTTGGAGGAGCAAGGCCTGGGATAGTTTCTGCCTTTGAAAAGCCTTTGAAATACAGTGATTCCTTTAGTCCTTTGACTTTCTTGTGACGTGGGGTTTAGTTTTGGGGTTTGGTTTTTTTTTGGAAGAGCAGGTTCAGCTGACATCATCTGGTCCCACAAGATGCTTCATTCGTTCGTTTTTGTTTGCCATGACTGATGACAGCAGTGAAATTTGCTTGACCCCTTCAGCTGGCAGCTGCAGATGAGCTGTCCAAAACCTGATCTCCCTCTATAAGCCTGTCTGTAGGAGTTGGTGGTGAAGGCATCTCTCCTTGAATAAATTCCTGGTGCCTGGGGGTCTTTTCCTGGAGCATTCAGATTGGACTCTGACCGGATTAACAGATCAGCATCCTGTGATCACACAGCAGGCCACGTGTGACATAATTAGCGAGCTAGAAAGCGAATGGGCTTTAAAGGTGGTCACTACGGCACCAAAGCCATCTGCTTAAGCGAAGGTTCAGCCTGGGCGCTCCATTGATCCATTGTAATCTCTCGTGAGGCATTAGGCTGCAGAGAGCTGCTCTGACCAGCACGGCAAGCAGTGGATAAATTAAGCAGAATATCCTCTGTCACTCTTCAGGGCTGTGTTTTGCTTGCAGCTTCCCATCTTTGTGTGAAACCCTCCTTGGAGCATATGTATTTGTGGTTAGGCTGAACGAAACAATTTACTCTTGAAGGGATTTTTACTTCTGCTGTGTTACAGGTCCCCAGGAGCAGTGTTGCTCTAAGGTGGCATGAGCAGAATGAGTCACAGCATGTTTGTGGACCAAATCTAAAATCTTGCTTACCTAGACTCAGCTTTTGCAATTCGTGTTAAGACAGTACCAGTTTGCAGTCCTGATGCAACGGGCAGGTGGTAACCAGGCCAACAGCTCTGTTTGGGAGCTGAAGGAACCTCCTGAGTTAGCTGGGAGGAAGACATGGATCACAGAACATTAGGAGCGGGAAGGGACCTTGAAAGATCATCTAGTCCAACCCCCTGCTAGAGCAAGATCACCCAGAATAAATCAAGACCTCTCTGGGCAGCCTGTCCCAGGGCTCCATCACCCTCACAGTGAGAAAGTTTCTCCTTATATTCACATGGAATTTCCTCTGCTCCCGCTCGCCCCTTGTCCTATCGCTGCCAGCACGGAGAAGAGCCTGGCTCTGTTCTCCTGAGTCTCGCCCTTCACGTATTTATAAACATGAATAAGGTCACCCCTCAGTCTCCTCTTCTCCAAGCTAAAGAGGCCCAGCTCCCTCAGCCTCTCCTCATAAGGAAGGTGTTCCACTCCCTTCATCTTTGTGGCGCTGTGCTGGGCTCTTTCGAGGAGTTACATGTTCTTCTTGAACTGAGGGGCCCAGAACTGGACCCAATATTCCAGGTGTGGTCTCACCAGGGCAGAGTAGAAGGGGAGAAAGGCTTCTCTTGCCCTCCTAACCACCCCCCTTCTGATACACCCCACGATGCTGTCAGCCACCTTGGCAATGGTCATCCTGCTGTTCCCCAGGTCCCTCTCACCTATGCTGTTCTCCAACAGACCAGTCCCCAACCTATAGTGGTACCTGGGGTGGTTCTTCCCCAGATGCCAGACCCTGCGCTTGCCCTTGTTAAACCTCATTAAACTTCTCCCTGCCCAACTCTCCAGCCTGTCTCAGTCTTGCTTAGTGGATGTTCCTCAGCTTACCTCACTGGGCAATAGCTGAGCCATCTTAGTTTAGTAGATGTTTAGTAGATCAGGCAAGCCTGGTGTTGAGATTTCTCCCTTGTCCCTCCATTTGTCTGGCAAGCCAATCCTGAAGGATGTTCTTGCAGATCTTCAGTTGAGGTGCTGCTTGGAGAGATGTAGGAATCGCAGTGTTCTCTCTGCAAGGTGGGCTAACTGTGGGAAAGGACCAGCTTCCAGGGAACGTGCTGCTTGTTTGCTGTTGAAATTCAGAGCTTGAAATAACTCTTGCCTTTAAGGAGCAGCTAGCTAGTGTTTTTCTTTTCTTTCATAGCTACTCCTGACATCACTGGCCACAAGCGGAGTGAGAATAAAAACGAGGGGCAGGAGGCGCTCATGTACTGCAAGTCTGTGGGCTTCCCGCATCCCGAGTGGGTCTGGCGCAAGAAGGTCAATGGAGTATTTGAGGTAAGAAAACTGGGGTGCCAGGCATGTGCTAACTTGCCAAAGCCCCCTCTAAGGAAGGAAACGAGCACTGTGGCTCGAGGGACTGGTTATTTTGGGGGGCTTTATGACCAGAAAACTGCAATGCTTAGGGTATTTCCTATAAACAGCAAAACACAAGATAGGAAATGGGATTTTAAAATGTGTTTGGTTATAAATTTCTCAAGCAGTGTTCTGGTTCTGCTATTTGAGTTTGTAAGACTTAATACGGGGATGTGGCTGTGATACCTTCAGCCTAAAGAAGAGAAGGCTGCAGGGGGACCTCATTGCAGCCTTTCAGTACCTGAAGGGAGCAGAGAAACAGGAGGGAGATCAACTTTTTAAAAGGGTAGATAATAGCAGGACAAGGGGGAATGGATTAAAGCTAAAGGAAGGAAAGTTTAAATTGGATATTAGGGGGAAGTTTTTTACAGAGAGAGTGGTGAGGGGCTGGAACAGGCTGCCCAGAGAGGGGGTGGGTGCCCTGTCCCTGGGAGTGTTTAAGGCCAGGTTGGATGGGGCCCTGGGCAACCTTGTGTAGCTCCAGGTGTGGAGGTTGGTGGCCCTGCCTGTGGCAGGGTGGTGGAGCTCTGTGATCCTTGGGGTCCCTTCCAACCCAGACCATTCTGTGATTCTATACCTGTTAGTGTTCCTTTTCTTCCCATACTGCAGCTGATCTGGTGAGCAAAAAACTTGCCCAACAGTTGGAATAGCAGAAGGGAGAGAAACTGGAGCCTACTAAATCTTCAGCCCACCTATTTTTTATATTGCTATACAGTCTACCAGAGAGATTGATGGGCAAGGGAAAATTGTTAAGCAAATAGTAGCATGGGTTAATTGTTCACTAGGTGTGAGCTTCAGGTTTTTAGGATAGTGTTGAGAGATTTACAGTCAGTCCTGTGTGGCGTTCTGCAGATATCCCTTTGCGCTGTCTTCCTGGTGAAGTGCCTTGATAAATCTATCCAAGGTTATCTTTCAGGAAGGTTGGACATCCATATTCTGTCAAAGTTTTGCCTCTTTTTAATTCTTTAAACCTCATCAATTCTGGAAGTCTCTTCCTTATTTTGTTTTTTAAATGTGGAAAGAAATGGGTCCCTCAAATTCTAGCTTCTCTAAATATTCCTCAAGTCAGTGGCTTAGCCTCTTCAAAAAAACCCCTCAGATCTCTTCCAGTTTCCATAATGCAGAAACACAAGGACCCCAGAACGTACTAAAGCTCTTGCTCTCCCTTCTCCACCTTTCTCCTCCTACCAGGACATCAACAATTCTTCTGGCAGATTCTTTATCTCAAACAAAGACAACTACACTGAGCTCAGCATCACAAACCTACAGATCAACGAGGATCCCGGCGAATACCAGTGCAACGCAACCAACCAGGTCGGCTCTGTCTCGGTCACCACCATCCTCCGTGTCCGCAGTCACTTGGCTCCTCTCTGGCCCTTCTTGGGGATCTTGGCAGAAATCGTTATCCTCGTTGTCATCATAGTTGTTTACGAGAAAAGGAAGCGGCCGGATGAAGTCCCAGACGGTAAGTGTGCTCAGAGCCGCCTGTAAGGAGGAAAAGATACAAGGCCAAGCCAGCTTGTGGCAGCAGAACATAGTGGGGCTTTGTGGCAGGAAGGATCAGCAGTGCAGTTGGTTCAGTTCTGGGCTCTTTGCTTTTCTCATCTGTTCTCTCCCCAAAGGTTAAGCCCAGCAGGCGCAGAGGGTCCCACTGCTGGAGTTCCCCAAGATCTCAGACTGTGGGAGGGGTGGGAGGGTGGTTATTTCAGTGGCGTTAAACCTTGTGTCGCTCAAGGGTTCTAGCGTTCCTGTCTTGTTCCCTGAGAACTCCCGCATGTTGGCCATACGGCAGCGCGGGAGGGAGAGGCGGAGACGCTCTAATCCCTGAGGCTGCTCCCGTGCTGCACACTGGGCACATCCCCTAAGGAAACACTGCGCTTAAAAGGGATTGGGACCACAGAGATGCTTCAAAAGTAAAACATCTTTTCAGTGTTAAGAGTGGGGGTGGGTCTCTTGTTGTGATCTGTAACTGAGTTTAAACTATATCTGATTGCAATAGCTGCTGAGTTATATCTTCTAAAAGTTAGGCTTTTCATGCTCAGGCTTGATGGTAGCACAAATTAGTTAAGACTGGGTGTACTCACTAAAACAGATAGTCGTAACTTTCATTTTTAAGCAGCTTCTGCTGCGCCCCTTCTTTAAAAGACGGAGGAAGGGGCAGTTTGAGGCTAAAAACAAGTGTTTGAAAGAACCGCACGGAGAACCACCTCACTGCTGCTTGTCAAGAAAACCTATCCAGGGAACCCCAGGAGCAACAGCCGTGTAGGAACATGATGCATCCAAGTACTGGAGAGCAGGCGCTGTAGAGTATGTGGAGGGAAACATGCTGAATCAGAACAGGAGGCATGGAATGAAATCGTTAGTGCCTTCTCAGGGTGGACGTGCCCTCCATAGAGAACTTTGGGAGACAGTTGTCGGGCTGCACAATGCAGCCTTGACCGTTTGCCTCTTTGGGATGAAAATGTAGCTGCTGAAACGGTGATCTGCTTGTGAAGTTTGAGCAGAACCCAACTTCATGGATGTGGGGCCACGTTTCGGAGAATAATCCAGTAAAATAATAATCTTACCAAAAGTTAATGCTCTGAGAATGGCTGAGGCTTGGATCACTCCTGTAGCAGGTCAAAACTGTCTCAAATGGTGCATCTCAGTGCATACCTAGAGGAAAGTAGCTTTTGATCATAACCTCTTGAGTATCATTTACTAACCGCTTACAGAGCATGCGTTGAGACTGCTCGAGGTGTGTACCCAGCAAAATTCAAACTGTAGTGCATGTTCCTCTGCATTAACTAACAGCTTCACAGTTGCTAAGGGGGTAAATAATGCCAGCAGTTGGTCCCTAAAGTGGCTCTGGACCAGCCCAGAAAACTTCAACAAAAATTAAACGGGGGCAATTGAAATGTTCTCTTGCACTCACAGATCTCTGTGCTGCATTGGCCTGGCTTTGATGTCGGGATGTCCAGGGAGAACCTGTGGCTCATCATAGTTCCCTGCATTTCAGGATTTCATTTGATGAAGCTTCACCAGAACAAGATGTCAGATTGTAATTTGATACAGAACAAATTAATCAAAAAAAGACCTCTCATGGACTTAATCCAATAGAAATTGGCTTTGGCTTGACCAGATCGCAGTATGACCACCACATTGGTGCAGTGGAGCACACGTTGGAGGTGACAAGTTCGCTGCCTCTTAGTTTCAAAGGCAGAAGTTTTCCTGGCTGGTCTGGCCACTCCTCAGATGCCTGAGGGATCCAGGCTCATCATCTCTGATGGAGGCATCCAAGATGATGAGCCAAGTAACTGAGGTTACTAAATTTGCTTGCACGGTCTGCTATTACTTAAAGGCAGCTAAGCTTGAGTCCTGGAGAGTGACAGAGCCTCTGTGGCGGACGGATATCTTCTCTGTCTGCGTCCCTTGGAGGACAGAACCCCTATTGTAGTCGGTACCTGTGTGTTAGGTTTGCCTGGATGGTGAGGCACAGTCTGCATACTGCCTGCCCTGCTACAGGCCAGCTTGGGTCCCACATTCCCTTGGATACTTTCTGTAACAGCATTGAAGCTTCCTGTGATGTCGTGGTGGGAGATGCCCTGTAAACGAGGCGCAGTTCACAGACACACATGTGTGAAATCATTGATAGTCTGCTGATTTCCACACCTGAGGTGTTTTATTTCCTTTGTTCTTCATTTCATTGGTTTGGAATATGTTGTTACGAAATGCCAAAGTTAAAGTCTTCATGCAGTGGCGTGCTTATCTGATGAAACTTCAACCCCTCTCTGCTTCCATAAATCCTCCATCCACCTCCGCACGCTGCAGTGAGCTGTGCAGGTAACATCAGTGAGCCTGCAGCTGAGCCAGCAAGTCCTGCAGGTATTAGTCTAAACACCCCATTACTTAATATAAATATCATTTGGCAGCAGCTATGATCTTTCTCAACTATCAACTGGTTTCCTGAATATTTTTAAGTGGTTTTGGTGTGCTTAAACCTTAAGGACAAGGATTGTGATTGCACCAGGTTTCACATGAAGCCGCTGCAGCACTAATGACTAAAAATACCTGGTAGCATCACTGGCAGGATGACTTCGCTGAGGGCCCTCCTTGCTGGGGTGTGAGCTTTATCCTTGGACCTCTCTGAATTTTTCCATAGATGCCAAGGTTCCTTCATATTCCCCACCATCCCCCAGCTTCCCATGGTGGAATAACTCCAGAGCTTCCCGAGTCACCAGGCTTCTCTGATGTTCCTCCTTTTTTGAAGCTGGAAAGCCGTTCTGCATCTTGCTTTGGACTGTTTGCCTTGGTGCGTCCTCCTGCTGCAGGCCATCCCTTCCTGCAGATATGGTGTCTGCTACCAGTAAACAGCCCAAATATTGGGGTTCAGGCTTTGAGCCTGCAGTCTTGCCCCCTTTGCAGTGCTTTGGGGTGGGCTGCTGTAGATCCCACCTTGAAGAGAGGCATCTCCCTGTGTTCAGTGGAGAATTCTTTGAGGAGTGAGGATTTTGGCAAAGTTGACTTACTTGAGACACTTTAAGGATTTCTTAAGTGTGGGAGAAACCCAGCAATGCTAAACATGGCAATTTCCTTGCATACAGAAAAATTGTAGCCCTTCTGGCTAGCAGTGTAGGATGAAGTGCAGTTCAGCTGCATTTATCTTGGGTCTTGCTGGGAGATCCTGGTGCCCATCCTGAACTCTCACCTCATGTGTGCTCCCTAGACCATGGTTTCTAGGGCTGGCTCAGTTACTCCTACGCCAGTTACAGGCAGCCCTTCGGAGCGTGCTGTGTTCATTGCTCCATGCTCTGCTGATGACATGCACATTTAATTTACTGAGCCCTCTTACCTCCCCCAGCTGTCCAGGCCTGCCTTTGCACATTCCAGGTGCTGCTCTCCTTTGAGATCTGTATCAAGCTATTCAGCCTTCCAGCAGCTCCAAAGAATCTTCCAGTTCAGTGTAGCGTAAGGTAGGGGAAACGGCAAATCCTGAGGCTTAGAGGGAGGGACTGATTCTCTTCTGGAAAGTGCCTGAGAGACAGCCCAGAGTGCTTGGGACCTCTGCCTGGGTAGCCAAAAAAATTAAATCCCCCAAGTGACTGAATTCCCTTTCCCTCTCTCTCATCTCCATGTCTCATGGATTAAAATTCCCTATCTTACTGTGCCAGGTACCTCAGCGCTTGGATCGAGTGACAGAAAGCCTGGTTACACTTTCAGCAGCTCTCAGTTTACTGTTTAGCTGCCAAGTGGGACCACTCAGGTTTCGGGGATCAGGGAGGGGGAATAAAGGGGTTGTGTTACAAACCCCTTTCCCTGTGTATTCTCTGGCCTTACCGAAGGTGTTCCCTCCATCTAGAAGTGCTGCCATGCTGGAGGGGTGAGGGCACTCCTTTAACTTTGGCATTTCCTGACTGCAGTGGTGGGGTTGGGTTGGGTTTGGCTTCTATTTTATACTTTATTTTATGGTTTTTGCACGGACCTGGCTTTTTTGTGTTTAGTTGAATTGCTTTTCTGTGGTGGAACAGGGCTGCTCGGTAGCTCCTTTGCTGATATTTCCTCCTTCACATAATTGATCTCTGGGTTTTATTGTTTTGTTTGCCTGCTGCTGTGTAGCAGGGAAAAAAGGTACTTTGCACCCACAAAATCCTTATTTCCACAAGCAGAAATGGTGCAAGGATGGCATTAGTGATGCCTGGGGCAGGTTCTTGCTGTCAATGCCTGTGCAGTCAGGGCGTTTGCATCCTCTGGGGAGGGGAGGTGACCACAGCCTCCAGTAACCTGCCTGCAGGAGTGGGCCCTTTGCCATCCCAATTATGTGCTGGAAGGAGGAAGGGAGGGCAGATTTGTGCTTGAATTCCTGCATCCTTTCAAACTGAAGAGTTTTGACTTGCTTTACGCCTGGTAAAGCGATACACGGATCACGTGCCTCTCCCAGCGAGTGGCTGGGGGGTGGAACGTTGGGGGCGGGTGGGCAACGCGCAGCTTCCAGTGGCTTTTGGGGGTGAAAGCTGCATGAACGTGGCATGTGGAGGCCAGGGAGGCTGGCGCATCGCTGCATGTACGATGGGAAAGGGTTTCAGGAGGGGGCTGCTGATGCGTTTTGCTCACAACGCAAGCTGCTTGGACTTCCCTTGATGAGAAAAGGGAGCAAAGAGCTTTTTATTTCCTCTGTGGTATAGCTTAAGCTGGTTATTTTTGATAGAGCTATCAGCCATTGCAATCTGAATGTAAGCATATCAAAGATTCCTAAAGAAAATGGGTTGGGTGTTTTTTCTGGTGGTGGATCAAATAGCCTGAAATTAGGAAAGACTCTTGTTTTAAAGGGTGCGTTCTGGGGTAAGTAGAAAGTACAAACTTCCTGGCTACATTCCCTCATAGGAGTGGAAACAGCTTTTGCTTGGAAAATCCACGTTCTTACACGATCTTTAGCTCAAAGCCACGAGGTGACTGGGTTTATAACATGTCCTCTTTCACTCTTCCCTTCTCGCTTCTCAGCTTAATACAGTGACTTTCTGTAACTGTTTTTCTGCTCCAGCTCTGTGGAAGCTCCATCCATATCCCCACATTCTTTCTAATACTCTTTTTTTTTTTTCTTGACTTTCCCTGTTCCTGCTATTACTGTAAGTAATTTGAAGAACAAAATGTTTTCACTTGAAACGGTTTACCTTGTAACAAGTTAATTTTTGTTTGGGGTTTTGGGTTTTGTGGGGTTTTTTTCCCTTCCCTATTACCCACACCTTTCTCTCCCACACTTAAAATTCATCAAGGGGAGAAAATTGCCAGACAGGCAGGCACCCTCTGAGACTATGTAGTTATCAACTCTACCCAAGATTGAACATCATTGTATCCCAGTGCTAACAGAATAACCCAGCTCCTCTGGGCCTTTATACACTTGTTTCTTAGATGTTATGATAGGATCAGGATTCCTCCAGTCTGACATAAGTGATCTTGACCAGAGAATCTCCATTGCCGATACGCTGGTGCCTTCATTCCATTTCAGAACAACTGCTCCAATTTATTGGGTTGCTTTATGGAGCGAGACGGGCGTCTCTGTTCACCTCCTCCTCCTCCTCCTCCTTCCCAAACGTTCCAGCTAATGAAGCTGAAGGGAAGGGCTCTGCTCCAAACCCATATCATAGGCGGGCAATGCCACCTTGGAATCTCAGTGTGCAGCCAAGGCCTTGAGTGGTTTTAGTACGGGTGGTAACACTTCTGAGAAGGCACCATGGGGCTGTGGGTGGCTTTACAAGTACAGAATGGAAAAGCTTACAAGAATCTGAAATTTTTTTCAACTTGGCCAAACTCAGATCTAAATTCTCATCAATGTATTTTGCAAAAGTTTTTAAGTAGCAGTCAGATCTTTCTCTCCCCAGAAAGGCAAAAAAATCTTAAGCCAGCCTTTAAATATCAATTTCCCCTTCTGTTTCCCTGTAATACGGAGTTTCTCTGCCGTGGTTCCAACCCGTTGCCTCTCAGCCCCTTGTGTTGTAACCCAGGGCACTGCCTTTGCCTTTTGAGCCTCCCAACAGGAATGGGACTCAGGATTAATGTTTAATGAGGCTCTGGTTCGCTGTAGATCTACGCAGGCAGGTCTGCGGGCGCCGTGTGCCCGTGGGCGAGCCGCTGCTGGAGCAGCAGGTCATCCTGACGCTCTCTGTAGGTTTATTTTTCCCCTGGCCAGTTTTTAAAGCACAAGCAGAAGTAGCCAGCAGTGGTTTGCTTCTAACTTCAGCCAGGCACCAGAGGTTACGCAGGATTAATATCACAAAGAAATCCTGTAGCTTTCCAGAGGAGGCGAGAAGAAACAGAGCAACATAAAAAATTCCCTTTATAAATGAAGGCAGAGAGTAAAGAGGGGGCCCCAAAACACAGCCCCCTGCTCAGGCTGCCAAAGCAGCGTGACATCCCAGACAGTAAACATGAGCTGAAGGAGCTAAAGCAAATCCATTTGTCATCACCCTGCAGTTTCTGTCCCTGGAAGGACTGATTTACATGTGTTACAGGCTGTGTTGAACATGGCAGTGTCTGTAACCTCTTGGTTCAGAAACGAGCTATTCAGGGCAGCGCTGGGCTGGTTGGGTTGGACTTCATTTTTTTTTAATGGTGTATTATATAAATGAGATGGGGGTGGGGTTTGGGGGGTGGTTTGGAGCCTGTAAATCCCCCCTCCAAATTCAGAAGCAAATTCCAGTGGAAGGAGGAGATTTGGTACAGTCAAGTCTAAAAATTGCAGCTCTCCTGGCAGTGTTTGGGGAGCGGAATGGAATGAAGCACCGTACCGGGAGGACGTTCTCTATGACAGCCAGAGCTTTTACCTACAATTAGAGACAACCAGCTGCTAGACCAGGTCTTCTGGCATAAAGGTTTTGAGTTATATTGATACTTGTCAGTTACTATGACTTCTTTTTTTTTGTTTTTTTCCCCCACCCCCCTCCTGCCCCCTTCAATTGCATCATACCCTTTAAAAAACGGTGGTAAGTGAGAGCTCTGCATGCTTTGGAGTTTGTTTAATCTCCGCTTCAGTCTATACAATGCACAAGTCATAACGTTAACACTTTTTTTCTTAAACCTTCTTCATTCACCTTCACGACTAATTTGGATTTGAGTTTGCTGTTTTTAATCTTTATTTGGTCTAATTTTGTACTTATTTTTCTGTTGGTCTGTTGCCCTCCCCCTTCCCCCTCGATTTCGCTACGGTTTCGGTCTTTGTCTGTACTGTGCTGGGGATGCTTTTCTGACCAGGACAGTAACTCAGAGGAATACTCCTCAGTCTGATTTTCTTTCAGGCCATAGATGGGGAGGGGGCGGGTGGTGGTTACCCACCAGATAAATCTGCAGTGTTCCAGTAGGGTTTTTTGTTGGATCTGTGTTAGGACAACACCCCCTGGCAGCTTGTTTTTTATATAAACACACAAACCTACTTGTCTGAAACCGGCATCTGAATAGTTTAATGGAGAAGGGGAAGAAGGGTTATTTTTGTTAGGGAGAGAGGGAGGGGAAGCTTGTATCTTACTGGTGCAGTCCCATAGCTCTGAAGTCCAGCCAAACAAACTCTCAAAGCTGTCGCTGACACTTGTTAGAAAGCAGAGAGAACCGAGTCTGGAGGCTGCATGGCATCCACAGCCGTGCTGAGCCGGGGCTGGGGGCAACTCCAGGGCTCACTGCCCACCCCAGGCCCTCCCCCCCGCAGCGTGTGGGGACATAGTGCAGCCTGCTTTCAGATCTTTTGTGAAGCAAAAGATGTTTGCAGAGGGAAGTTCTAGATCTGTGCTTTGTGTTCCAGTACCTGATGTGTCTCTGTATATCTCCACTGTATATACAACAGCACATTGATGTCTGGTTGTCCTTACTAGTCCTAGTTCTCTCTGTATCCTGTCCGATAGTGTACTGTTGCTGGTAATGGACTTCTGTGGACACTGGTGTGTCGCTAGTGTGTTATTTTTGGCTGTAAAGCTCTTGGTTTGTGGTTAGTTCTTTATTTTTTTGAAGTATTTTTTGTTCCAGTCACTGTCTGTGCTAGCGGTGGCTTTGCCTCTCCGTTGCCTTGAAGGTCCAGGTGGAGTAATGTCCCCTCTGACCGACATTACTCCTCGCGTGTGCTCATGCGGATGCCTACACTGTTAAGACTGTAATTTCCATAACTGCTTCATGTGCACTAAGCACCCTTGTGGAATCCTGCTGAGAGTTTATCTTAAAGACTTCAGTGAAAAAACAAAACAGGCAAATCCCTCTGGAACGAGGTGGGAACGGCAGCTCTTGAGTGCCAAAACCAGCAGGTCCTGAATTGGTGTGTCGTCCGGTCCGTGTCCCCACCACCCCAAAAAAACTCACCCCACTGTTATGGGAGCAGTTCTGGATTGATTGATATTTTTATTTTATTTTATTTTATTCTTGTGGTACTGCTGTGGAAAGGCAGCTCTTGTCTTCTGTACCGCAGCCTGGGGGCGAAACAAGGCGCTTTACAATCCCAAACCCGTTCGATTGGTGATGAAAGAGCTGATGTGGAATGTTACTCATTGGCAGATCTTTTTCCAATTCTCAAAAGCCACTTATTTTTGCTGAGACACAGGCAGAACAATGCTGTCAGTCTGCTGTAGCTGAAGTCTGTTGTGCCTGGAGGTATTACCACATGGCGGTGGTGCTGTGAGCCCTGCGCTGTCGGACGCACGCACGATGCCCGCTGCTGTCCAGACTGCACTTGGATGCTCGAATCCAGTATCGCACCTTCGACCTCCTCCTAACCTGGTCCCTTCTGATTAGACATTGAGGGGGATAAAACCACAAACCCAGAATGTTGTAGGGGTTGTATCATCCACGGGGGAAGATGAGTGTATGGTGTATATACCCTATCGTGTATATACCACCGATTACTCATCAGTGGTTGAAGAACAGCTTAAAAAAATTTTTAAAATAAAAAAAAAAAATCAATGCAAGAAAACAACCAGCAGGATTTTACAACTGAAACGTTGGTTTGTCTTCTCATCTTATTTTTTATGAGATTGAACCACTGGAACTTGGGGACAAGATGAGTCTGACCATATTGCAACAATCTGTCCGCTACAGTTGCAGTTCTTCATGACAAGCATTCAAAGTGTTAACCCAAACCATTGAAGCAACACCCCCGCCATNACCCCCCCCGCCATTAAAACCTGAATCCAGAACAAATATTAAATCAAATAATAAATAACTCCATGAATCTTGGCGCTACCAAGTGGAATGGCCTTTACTGCTGTAGATAGATCGGTTTGCTGCTTGCAGGTCGGCCAGGCGCTGGTGCAGGGACTGACTCTGGTTTTTTTCTCTCTCCCTTTCCCTGTCTCCTCCCTGGATCACGTGGGAATTCTTGCTGCAGATGATGAACCAGCTGGGCCAATGTAAGTGTGGTGTCAGAGGGAAATCCCCCTTGATTGGAGGGCTGATGGGAACTATTTAATCCCTTAAAGGCGTTTCTCCCCCC
>VZTU01020228.1:187920-198103 GCA_013400835.1 Zapornia atra | reverse complement strand
TTGTGATTAATTTTTTTGCATTGCCTTTTTAATTCTTTTTAATTTTTCTCCAGGAAAACCAATTCTACAAACAATCACAAAGATAAAAACTTACGCCAGAGAAACACAAATTAAAAATGCTTCTCATGTAAGTACGACTCGCGCTCGTCTCAGCCGCGGGCAGGCTTCACAGTCCTTCACTGCAGCCCTTGGGCTGCGTGGCTGGAACTGACTCCATGAACTTAAAAGTTCCTGGAGGGTGCCACAAGCTTCCATAGAGCACCCGAGGGGGGCTGTCAGAGAGCACCCGGGGGGCTTTCAATCAGAGAGCACCCAGGCCTATCAGAGATTTTTCTACACACACACCCCACCCCACCAAAAAACCCACACGGGTAGTTTAATGAGCCAGTAGCTGTTGAACCCTCCATAATCATGACTATTGCTTAATTGAAACCAAACCCACCCCAAATCCTTCCTCATTCAATCTTAAACCAGGCAGCCAGCCTTGGTTGGGGAGCCTTGACCTTCCTTCAGGGTGGAAAGGGATGTGACACAGGCTTTGCTTGCATCTCATGTGCAGGTGACGCTGCGGATGCTGCCTGGGCATTGATTAGCACCTTTGTTTTCTCCTTTTCTTTTTTAGAGCTTTAAGTTTCTGAGAGACTGATGGCAATATGACCTGCTAAATTTAAGGGTTGGAACTCTTGGTTCTAGAACTCCAGTTCTGTCTGATTATTATTCTTATTATTTTTCTTTCCTTTTCAAGTGAGCAACAATATGACTGTAAAGCATGCCTTATTTAGCCTCTCCTGTAAGGATGACCTAGCCAGATAAATTTTAATAATGCTTCAGTGTAGAAGGTGTAAAACTATTTTGGGCTTGATGTGCTGTGAATGTTGCTTTTTTTTTTTCTTTCTTTTTTTTTGGGTTTATTTTTTTAATTTTTAAACTTCTCCTCCTTTTTTTTTTTCTCCTCCTTTCCGTTGTTGGTTTGGTTTGTTTTCCCCTGTCTCCTTTAATCTATTTAACCATTAGTAGTCAGCCGGATCACGCATGCGCCATCACTTCCTTTTGGGTTGTTTTTTTTTTAAACTTCCTTGTAGCTGTTCTAAAATTGGCAAAAGCTCTAAAAACGCACTGCTGCCATCTAGTGACGACTTCTTTTTGTAAAGTACGGCGAGACTTCAAACAAATCTATATATATACAGTATATATTTATATTTGGGGGGTGGGGGGGAGGGGGAAAGGGAAAACCAAAATCCAGTAATCGTGTTTCATTTTGAAGCTGCTGATTATTCATTCCTTACTGTATGTCTGAGAGATGAGAGAATTCTACTGTTCTGGTACTTAAGAGAAGTAATATAAATTGAAATTATTTTAAGGGCTTAACCTATAGAGAGAAAGACTTGGGTGTCCTGTAATCAGACTTCAAAAGCTTGGAATGGTTCAACGTGGTGGAATTGCAGTTGAAAACAAAAAACAAACCTTCAGTTTATAAATACATATATATGATTGCTTTTTAAGTGATTTTTTTTTTGTTTGTTTGTTTTTGGGGGTCTTTTTTTTTTTGTTAACTCATGTAAATTCTCAAATCCTTTTGCACTGATGTGTTCAACATATTCTTGTACATTCGATTCAGGCAAAACTTTTATAATTTCCTTTTGTTGTTTTGTTTCAATGATGAAATGTTACAGCATGGTGATATTCTATGCAACTGGTTATTACTCTTCAGTTTGACACTGTAATTTCTCCTGATTTAAAAGATTGTAGAAATAGACCTGACAGGGTTCTCCCGATGTGCGTAACTGTAGATGCATGAACTTGTGTTCTGTGTATTTGTTGAAGTGCAATGATGTATAAAACAAAGTGGATTCACCTGTTTTTAAAAATAAAACACTGACCAAAAAAAAGAAAAGGAAAACTGAGGCCTGAGCCTTTTGTTTCTCGTGTTTAATCCCGCTTACAGCTCGTGTCCCCCACGCCAGGAGCCGTTCCGTTTCTCACCCTTCCGTGAGCTTTTTCAGTTCCTTTTCCACATCCTCCACGAAAGCCGGGAAGTTCTGATCCAGGAGGCAGAGGCGGATGAAGGGCCCCAGCTCCTCCGCCCGCCACGCCGAGTGCCGATACGCCAGAGGGAGCTCCAGCTGCTTCCTCAGCACGGACTGCGGAATAAACACAACCCACAGAGAGGGGTCGTGCTGAGCCCGGGCATCGCAGCACACGGCCAGGGCTTTCCTGCCGTGCTTAATACAGCTGCATCTGCCTCAGTGCTGCTGGAAAACATTCTGGGCGTTAAGCGTGTTCTGCTACTGAACAGCTCCCAGTGCAGCTCTCATGCAGCCTGGGATTCCTCTGGGGTTCCTGAAATCCGGAGCGCTGGTTCCTGGGTACCGTGGCTCCCGGGGAATATCCGCTCTGTGCCAGGGCCCGGGTGCAGTGTGAGGATAACCAAGCACCAGCTTGAAGCCCTTACTTCAGCAAGAGGTAAATCATGGGGCTTTCCAAGAGCTAAAACACCTTTTTTGGTTTTCTACATGCCCATCGAATCCCCCCTTGGCCCCTGTGTGCTGACATCCTTAAAGCTGGGCACTTGGCAAAGAGCATCATCCCTGAGGTGCTGTTCTGATGGTGAGGGTAGGTATGGGGCCCAGATGGCGATCCAAGGCGGGTGGTGTTTTGACTTGTGAAGGGGGTTGGTGGGAAACCCCTGACCCTTGGCAAATCTCAGGGCTGGTTCCCATGGCTGTGCTTTAGCAGGGAAGTTCTACAATGCAGGTGTTAAATTCACAATTCCTGGTGTTGCCTCTTGAAGCAGAGACTGCTCAGGAGAAACAGAGACTGCTCAGGAGAAACAGAGCTGCTGAAGGCAAGCTGCCTGGTTTTGTTCCATGGCTCTTGTTGGGACAGTAACAAAATGGAGATGTTAAAAGGCTGGTTGGAGTTTGGGAGGGGACAGGCTTGTAATGGGGAGCACAGGAGTTGTCCCATGTAAACGCTGGTGTGAAACAATGTTGACCTGACCCATCCTATCAAAACGGCCAAAGGGGTAGGAAGCAACTGCCAAAAACCAGAGGCTGGGGAGGGGGGAGTGTTCTCCTCAGCCTCACTGTGCTGCCCCAGGCTGACAAGGTAAGCAAGGAAGAGTCAGCTTCCTGCTCTTTTTTTGGAGATGGCTTTTACCCCAGACGTCTGGGTGAAGCCGTCAGGTGAATTACGGGCTCCTGAGGTGTGGGTTGAGGATGATGGATGTTTTCAGACTTGAGCTCTGACTGCAAAGGTCTTTCTGCAGAGTCAGAGTGACAAAACCATTCATTCACAGCAAATAAGTATCTGTGTGGTTTGTTCTCATGCAAACTGCAGAATTAACACCATGAAGTACCTGGGTTTGCAGTTTTATCTCCTAGCTCCTGATTGTTACACAAGATCCTCTGGTTTGCCTGGTAGATATAATGGCACCCTGATGTAACCCAGATGTTTACAGCACGAGCTGGCTCTCCCTGCCCAGTGCTTCAGTTACAGCATCTAAGTCTCAAGTATTTGTCTGTTACCTGTGCTAGCTGTGTTACAGATCTCCTTTCTCCCAGGCTGGTGCAGGAATCTGATAGAGGCTCATCTGGCTAGAAAACAGCAAATGCAAATAAGAGCTCGTTAGGGAGCAGCGTGTGGGTATGTATGTGCAAGAAGGGAAGAGGCTCTGTTTTTAGAGAGAGCAGGAAGAGAGTGTGCTCAGCTACCTTACTCAGTGACAAGACAGCTTTTTATGGAACCTGAATGCACATCTGCTTGAGTCTTTAAAAATGAGAGACATGAAATCAGGGGCCTGCAGTTACACTGTCACACCTCAGCAAAGGGAGCTTTTAAGCTACCTGCTGGCAGGAAGTGTTTTAAGATGTGCTGTGCAGGAGTGCTCACCAGGAGCAGGCTGCTTTCTCCCTCCCCATGAATCACGTCAAGGGGTGATGGTTTAAGCTGTCGGTTCTGTTTTCTGGAGCAAGGTTTTCAGTGCTACTCCTGGTACTGAAGTTGTGACTGTTGGTGTTCAGTAGCATTCTGCCATGAAATACTTCCTTTACACCTTTCAGTCTTCAGGCCTATCAGGAAATGAGCAAAGCCCCAAAGTACATGTCACCTGCTTAAAGACAGTAAATCTTGACTATCAGCTGTTGGAGGTCTCCTGTACACCTTTCTGGAGATGGTGTGAGTCAGATGAGCGATACAGGGATTCTCCCCCCAGCCCTTGCTCTTTCTCTACCAAATACCATTCCCAAGCCCACGGAGTGGTGCCTTCCTAGGTTGTATCTTGCAAATGATGTAGCTGAAAGCTTTGATGTTTCTTTTTGGTCCCAGTATTTTTATCACATATCCAAAAGCTAACCTGGCTAAGTTAGGCTGTACAGGGCTGGGAAGTGTGAGCCTCTGGATCCTCAGGAGAGCAGAATCCATCACCCTACTATCATCAATCCATCATACCTCCCTGTGTTTGCCTTTTCCATTCAGCTCAGGTCTTTGTCTTGGAGAGGAGGAACATTCTGTTGCCACCCCGAAGCTGCTTTTAAATGTGTCAGGTTAAGCTCCTAGTGATACAGTTGCCTGCTGACCAGTTTTAACATGGCAAAAGGGAGTGACTGGTAAACACAGCAGGAACACAAACCAGGGTCACTTAACTGACTCCCATCATTTTTCTAACCCTGTGTGATTCATCTGAAAGTCCGGCAGGTGGTTCCCAGCAGGCTTTGCTGAAAGCCACCCTGATGAGATTGGAGACATGGGCTTTGTTCATAACTCTTCTGCTCCCTACTGTTCATGAACCTCAGCAGAAAGCACCTAAGTTTTCCACCAAACCCCACCACCACCTGACTGGGAGTTGGTAAGTGATGCTTGGCCGTGGCGTTTGCTCCTGTTTTTAAGGGTAACCCCCCCTCTTCCCCTGAGCCCTGTGTGGCTCCCCTGTGCTGCCAGGCTCCCCGGCTCAGGAACAAGTCAAGCCCCAGTCCTGTCCCTGCGTTCTCACTTACTTACCCTGTGCAGTACCCAGGCACTTTGTTCAGTGTCCTTCACTTGACTTTCACCCACAACGAGCTGACTGAGACTCTGTTCATCAAGGAATTCAACAGGTAGGTACTCTGCAAGCTTCTGCACACAGCTGCAGCAGTGCCCCAGCATCTGCTCTTTGGTGTCCCCACCGAACTGAACACGGAATATGCGGCATTCGTTCTGCTCAGAGACCAGAGAGAAGTGTCAATTCCCCTCACCCTGTTTTGATCCAATTAAAGTTCTGGTTGTTAGGAAGAAGGTGGTGCAGGTTTGGATCTCTGCACTGACTTTAAAGGCAATGATTTTTTTCCTGCTCCACTACTTCTTCCCAGGAGCTAAACCACAAAGTATGATTTGCAGTTTGAAAAGCAGTTAGAAAAAACCCACCCCAGGAACCCTAAGTGAACATGGTCACTGGGCAGCTAATTAATGACACTGAAAGAAGCAGAATTCACAAAAAACAATTATAGGCAGTGTTATGTCCCATGTAGGAATTATGTTACTGTCTGCAACCCAGCATTCCCTACCCACTGGTGTGCCTGTGCATAGCCAAACACAAAGGTTCATAGAATCATAGACAGGTCTGGGTTGGGAGGGACCCCAAGGATCATAGAGCTCCAACCCCCCTGCCACAGGCAGGGACACCAACCTCCAGGCCTGGAGCTACACAAGGTTGCCCAGGGCCCCATCCAACCTGGCCTTGAACACTTCCAGGGACGGGGCATCCACTACTTCTCTGGGCAGCCTGTTCAGCCCCTCACCACTCTCTGTAAAAAACTTCCCCCTAATATCTAACCTAACCCTTCCCTCCTTTAGTTTTAATCCATCCCCCTTGTCCTGCCATTATCTGCCCTTTTAAAAAGTTGGATCCCCTCCTGCTTACAAGCTCCCTTCAGGGACTGGCAGGCTGCAATGAGGTCCCCCCGCAGCCTTCTCTTCTCCAGGCTGACCCAGCCCAGCTCCCTCAGCCTCTCTTTGTAGGGCAGCTGCTCCAGCCCTCTGAGCATCTTCGTGGCTCCTCTGACCCCTCTCCAACAGTTCCACATCTTTCTTGTATTGGGGGCCCCAGCTCTGGACACAGGACTCCAGCTGGGGCCTCAGGAGGGCAGAGCAGAGAGGGACAATCCCCTCCCTGTCCCTGCTGCCACCCCTTGCCGTGGTGCTGCAACTGAACGCTGCTGTTCCCGGAACAGACACTGCCAGCTGATGAGCAGCACAAGACACTGAAACTCCGTGCTTGAAATAGTGAAATATACTGGAAATAAAAATACCCCCCCTGGATAGATCTGATACCCAGTGTGGGCTGTTTGGCCCATAAGAGCTACTTATTCAAAGTGTGTGAAGTCCAGCAAACTGTGTGGAAAATGGGGGCTGGAAGAGCCTGGACCATACGACTGATCCAAGGCAGATAAATACTGAATCCTCTTGTTCAGGGCTCAGGGAGTGGCATTGTTCCTTTGATCCTGAAATTCAAAGCTCAGGTAAAGTACTAGAAAAGCAGCAAGTTTTTCTTGGAGCAGCCCAGCTTCTGTGAGTCTTCATTTTGCTGAGATTTCAACATCAAACCCATGCTGGTAGTGGGCAGGCACGCCACCAGCCTGCTGGGTATGTAAGCTGAAGGCCAGCTTTCATGTTAAAGGGCTCTGTGATTTTAAGATGCCTGTATTGCATCAAATGATATTTTTTTTTCTTAGGACATTGCAAAGATAAAAGCTTGTCTTGGTGCCTGTGAAAGGGAAAAAGTGTCAAAAGAATTCAAACTAGTACTCATCTTACCAGTGCCCAGTTACATGTCCTCCAGTTATCTAAGACATCAACTTCACTGGGTCAGCATCACACAGCTGAGGACTGGTTTGTGAATATGCCAGACAGGTAAGTTGTCAATAAATGACAGAAAAGTAACTTGCATCTTAATTTGATTAACTCCTTTTGGAGATGTTCAAAGAACACTTGTTGTAGTTACCCCTACACCCTCTAAATCAGTTTTCAGCCTGAGCTGTCTGTATGGCCCTTGGCTTTTCCCTAAGGACTGTTACACTGCAGGTTATAAATGATGATAGATGATGTCAGGTTGGAGCATAACCTGAGTACTGGGTGCTGAGACCTAAACCATATGAGAGCCACAGTGGTTTACAACATTACAGTCACTTGGAGCACCAGATTTGCACCTCTTCCCATGCAGGGGTGGGGGGGCAGCTCTTTAATGTGAAGGAAAACTGCTCACTACAAGAAGATTAAGAACACTTGTCTTGCTGCCTCTTACTGATGGCTTCCTACAAAAGATGTAGAGGCACATCACAGGCTGATGTGGGAGAAGTGATTGCTGGAGATGGGGCTGTTCAGAGGGTGGTCACAGCCACAGGAGCTGCTGCTTTCAGCTGAGTGTGAGACAGGAGTGTGCATCTGACAGGCACAGCTCCAGGGTTACTCACTGAATAGCACTGCCACTAGTACAGCTGAGTTCCACTAGTGACCCACGACAGGTATCTTCCCTACATGTCCTGTTCCTTGCAGTCTATTAATGCTAAGCTTCTCAAAAATAGTGTTTAGGAGCAAATTTTTGCTGGCTGAGCTCACAGTGCCCTAATAAAATATTATTCCTCAAGAAAGGAGTAGCAAGTTTGGCTACAGATGCAATATTAATAACATAACAGGGTGGTTTTGTTTCAGGCAAGCATAACCCATGAATTTAGAACAGTTTGAGTCTGGGTTTATTCTGAAACAAGAAGAGTCCTTTATTTAAACAGTGTTTATTGTGTCTCACATCTACTTTCATCTTGCAATTAGCAAGGCATTCTCCTCTCTGCAAACTACATCGTTCAGTTCACAGCATCTTCTAAAAAGAGATTTTCTGCATCTTTCATAAAAGAAAACAGATAAAAGATCAAAGTACAACTGAAGAGGAATTCATATAGTTTTCAGTTACTCAGGATATTGGTTATTACCTGTCTGGATTCCTGTCAGGGCAGGGTGCCAGCACACCTCAGAGCACATGAAATGTTTTTTATTATGCCTGAACAGCTCCATGAAGAGGGAAAAGAGTTAAAACTGGTTTCTAGCAGATACTGAAGGAGGGACTATCAATGAATTCTCTTTCCAGGTGGAGATGGTTAACTAGAGGCAGCTGTTTCTGCTCCAACAGCAAAGCCTAGAAGCTACTGGGAGAGAAGGGAGAGCTCTTCTCACTTTGAAATAGGCTTTGTTTCTGAAAAACCTGTTGAGTGCTCAGCATAGATGAGTTAAGAGTTCATCTAAGAACCAAGAACACAGATTTCTACATGAGCTATAACAAGCAAGTGCTGTTCCAACTGCTTTTCATGAGGGGAAGACCAGAAACCACATGCCTGCATCACCAGCCTGCCACTACTGCCACACAGGCCATGAAATGGCTAAGTTTTTGTTTGTGTAGATACTTTGTTTGCCAGAGCAGAGTGTGTCTCGTAGGCAGATTGCTTCTGGACATGGGAGAGAATTGCTTCATCTTTTTAATTGTTGGCTGTGGCAGATGGCTGCTAAAATAAACACCCTTCTAGCAGTTCCAGTAGCTTACTCTCACAGGAAGCAGCAGTTGGGAGGGCTGGAATATTAGGAGTTACAAAAGACATTAAGATGATTCCATCCATTCTTCTTTAGAGTTAAAAAACCCACAAGTCTTATAATTTATACATTTTACAGTATCTCAGCACTTCTGAATTTATCCAGTGTTAAGAAACCTTCTGCAGAGCTCTGTTAGCTCTTAAGAAACATTCAAAGTGGCTCCACTCACCTTTGCCCGTGCACGGAGCAGCAGGCACTCTGCTCTCCTGGCTATGTTTAACCACTTGTGGGACTCAATCAGGGAGAAGCCTTCCTGAAATAAAGCAGAACAGAAGGCACTTGCACAGCAGACACGCAGTGCTCAGAAGCACAGGTTTATGGGATGTTGTTTAACCCCCAGTGAAGGTCAGCCCTCTGCATACATACAGCTTTTCCATCTTGTCAGTTGCCAACACGTGGGTTTTCCCACCCTGGGAATTCAATGTGAATCCCTAGCTCTAGTAACAAGGGTATCTCAAGGTATGTTCTCATTCCCACTTCTATTTTGTGTTTCTCTTTGTGCAAGTTATGAAAGTTTCAACGAAATGCATAATAAACCACCTGCAACAGGGCTTTAAATCCTTCTGCAGCCCGTGAAGTTGCCCGAGAGGGCAGCAGAGGGCAGGCAAGCCTGGAGAGTGGGGACAGCAGTTGGTTTATCTAAGGCTCAGCCAGGCATTTTCTCCAGATGGAATTCGGGTAACCAAGAAGCAGCTTTGATAAGTTGATAAAGATGTGTTTATACTCCAGTTGTCTCTTCAGACAAGATGGATTGCTCAGCATTCTGTAAAAATACCCCTAGGAAGCTGAAAACACAATACAAAAATTGCAAGGCAATGGACTGTGTCTCCCAAGGTACCCCACAGGCTGCCATGCGATCATTAGTTGGTGAAGTTTTGGGACACACACACACACACACACACACCAAAACAAAGCCAATTTAAAGGCAGGGAGGAAATTGCCTGTTTTATCTGAATTCCTAATGTTTTCAGTGACCATGAGTTTTCACACAGGCTGCTTTTATGTGTGTCTGTGCTGGTTTGGCCCTGGCTAGAGGCCAAATGCCCACCAAGCCGCTCGCTCACTCCCCCTTTCAGCAGGTTGTAGATGGTCTCTGTTCCCTGTCCTCATCCATGGGCTGTGAGGGGACACCTGTTTCACCATGGTCTCCTCCACAGGCTGCAGGGGAATCTCTCTCTCCGGCACCTGGAGGGCCTCTTTCTTCCCTCCCTCCTCTCCTTCCTCCCTGGCCTTGATGTCTGCTCAGCTTCTTAGATCTTCTCACTTCCATCTCTGGTGGCGAAATGCATCTGCCTGTGGGGTTTTTTCTCCTATATGTGATTCCCAGAGGTGCTGTGACCATCTCAGACTGAGGGTTCAGAGGAGCCACGAGGATGCTCAGAGGGCTGGAGCAGCTGCCCTACAAAGAGAGGCTGAGGGAGCTGGGCTGGTTCAGCCTGGAGAAGAGAAGGCTGTGGGGGGACCTCATTGCAGCCTGCCAGTCCCTGAAAGGAGCTTATAAGCAGGAGGGAATTCACCTTTTTAAAAGGATAGACAATGGCAGGACAAGGGGGAATGGATTAAAACTAAAGGA
>VZTU01020228.1:130715-187845 GCA_013400835.1 Zapornia atra | reverse complement strand
GAGGTCCCTTCCAACCCAGACCATTCCATGATTAAGATGTAAATAAGGTCAAACACAGTAGTTTTTAGCCCTGTAGTATGAGCTGTCTTGAAAACTAAGTCAAGAGTAGGAGTGTCAGTGTGAAAAAGAATTATCCCCAAACACAACAACTTGTAGAGTGGGGGAAGCAGAATGTCACCCCTCCAAATGTTTCTGAGCTACATGTCAGGATCTAAATGTGTCCCCTTATAGCATCCTTGGGAAGATAAAAGAACAGCTGCAACACGTGCTGTATGTAACTCAGATCTCAGTGTGAGCATTAGCTGTCTCAAACACATCTGCAGAATAGAGAATAACAAGTGGAAAGATGCAAAAGGCCCAAAAAACCACAAACCACCTCGAGGCAGGCAGACAGCAAGAAGACTGGAGTAAGGAATAAAAGGATGGTAAGCTCTGCATTATTTATTTGCATGCAAGCTTTTTGGTTTGTACCCCCGGTCTCTCAGAAGACAGATCTGAAATCTTGCTTTTAAGCTGGTTTGATTGTGGCAAAGAACACCCTGGGCTTGAACTCGTTAAGCAGAGTGCTCCTGCCCTACAGAGGCAGCAAACCTTAATGAAGCAGCAAGTACAGGATGCATGCAGCCACCCTTGAGGCAACTGTGCCCGGGGGAGTCGGCAACTGATGAGTGTCTCTTGCCACAATGCAGGTGCTGCCAGGTGTCAGCTTCCTAGAAAGAGTTCCCCCAGCTGGGTACAAACTACAGCTCCTTGAAGATAAGCCTCTAACTCAGGACAAACATTGATATTTCATAGTGAGAACTGATTTTTCTTCCCCCTCCTCAGCCCCCTCAGAACAGCAACACAACCAGGAACCTAGAGGGGTGAACTGGATGCTCAAAAAAATACACTTCCCTAGATCAATACCATATGTTAAACTCTAACTTCAGGGTAAGGACATTGCATTAATAAACATCACTCCTCTTTGCAAACTGTTCTACCAGCTAGGTTTAGAAGAATTGGGGCAAGAGAGAAGTGAAGATCAGAACTCCCTACATCCTTTTCCTGCTGCCAATCACCAATACTTAATCATTTTACAACAGTAATTACTCATTAGATCAAACATAAATGGGGAAGCTAATGCAGAAAGACATTAAGCCTGCCCCAAACAGTTGTGTCAATGGGACATGTTGAAATAAGCAAACCAAAACTGGAATTTGATCATTGTACTGTATAAGCTGAGCTAAGATTCCTTCTACTCCTTGAAATAGCAATCATAAGACCTTTAATAATAACAATAATAAGGGTGTAGCAGTGTGATGTGGTACCACTGAGCAGCATTAGCAACCTGCTCACTCCCCTAGGTTCCATCAAGCAGCCTCATTTATCGCACAGGGAGCTTCTTCTACCCAAGGCACCGTTGCCAATATCAGCTCCAAAATTTGGTGCCTAAGTTTCAGGCACTGCAAAGAGAGCATCAAGAACATCAGAACGTCTGCTGAATACTTGCCTAATTAATGAGTTAGAATCCACTGTATCCAAAGTGCTGTTAGATTATTAAAAGTCATGAGGGGACCGGGAGGGCACTAAGGACATTAGTCTACACTTGGAAAGATCGGGTCACAAATCAATTACTCTGGATTAATTTTATCCTATTAAATATGTCCTCTTCACAATTTCAATTTGTTTAATTTGTAGGATATTAAGAATTCTAGCACTGGAATTAGTTGCACTGAATAAACCACCACAATATAATTTTCATGATGTGCTGATTGGAAGCAGGGAAAGGAAAAAAAGAGTCATGGTAAACAGAACATGATGTATCTTGAGAGCGTGGCCAGAGACTGGCAGAGATACTGTTGAGATAGTCCTTTTAAAATCCTATTATCTCCAGTATGCAGGAATGAGATTTTTCTCTCCTGTAAAATATGCAGTCTGTTAGGCAACACTGCAGCAAAGTCAGTGTTATGTAATTTCATTCCAAAGGAAGAACTTTGTTTTAAGGAAACAACCACTTTCCTTTTGAAATGGAATCTGCTTCTTGTGATCAGCCAAGTGAAACGAAGAGGGTAAACAGAACTTCAGAGCCTGGAACATAAAAATCCTTAAGGTGGAGTGCAAATCAAAGGGTGTTTTGGTTTTTTTTTTTGTTGGGTTGGAGGTTTTTTGGGGGTTGGTTTTTTTGTAAAACCAAGTTCTTCCTTTGGAATGAAAGTCTGTCTCTGGCAGTGTCGTTAAAGGATGTTCAAAGTGATCATGAATGTATTCCCAATTCCCTAAATGTGCAGCCATTAGAATTGTTTTCTCTGTGCAGCTGATGGAAAACAGCTGAGCACATCCATGTGAATAGTAATGTGGAAGTACTTTAATGACAGGCTGCAGAGCACTCCCAGAAACCATCACCCATTGTGTTTCAAACCTCTGGCACACAGCAGCGTGTGCCGCACGAGGGGTTTCCTGCTCAGAGTCAGTGCCTGCACTGTGGCTGCTTCTTGGCAAGGAAACAGCATCTCAACTGCTGCTAGTGAAAAGACTGCTAGAAGGGAATTCATTAAATACTCTACTGGTTTATTGCCTGTGAAAACAATTCTGGAGTCTGCCCTACGTATGTGAACAGTTCATTGCTGTTTTACAAACACTGTTCTTGGAAAAGGATCTGAGAAAAGTCAGAGTCTCACTTGGCTCTAAATAGCTGGAATTCTTCAAGAAAAGGAAAAGGTTTCTTAATGCTCCCCCTTTAAGAAAACAGAAAGGACTAAGGGAATACATAAATACATCCTTACAGAGAAAACATTTTGATATCAAGTCAGGAAATCTTGTCCGTTCTTCCTAGGATGGATCTTGTTATTCCAACCAGTCAATGAAATAAAGATTTCCATGTCTACACAACTCTCTCACCTGGAGTTGTAATGAAAGAATGAAGGCTTTCTGTAGGTGAAAGCTGGGCACCAAAGAGGAGGATTCACAACAAGTCACACAGAAGCTATCTCCTCCTGCTTTTGCACTGTTGAGAAAGTATGTTACAGAAAATAGTTTGTATATTTTAGTATTTGGTCACTTAACATTAAAAAAGTTTAATGAAAGAATTGCTAAGCAACAAAACAGAATATGCCTTCATCCAAAGAATTAAAAACACCCCTTTTGTTGCTCACTAAGAGAGGAAACATTGGGAGCTATCCCTAACCTGCTGGCCAACAAAGATCAGTTCAGCAGAAAACAAACTATGAAGCTGATCGGCACCGTGTTCAGGTGAGCGTTAGTTCAGCTAACACCCCTGCCTGCTGCAGGACAAAGAGGAAAGGAGAGTTCCATGTGAAATACAAAAGAGCTGAAGTTGGGAAGTTTATGCTTTTCAGTACATGACCTGGATATTTTTTGCTGGGCTTCTTAAAAAGCACCAACCCATGGTATTATCAGCATAACACAATTTGCTGGCAGCTAAATAAGTTTGTTTGGGCAGTTGTAAAATGTACACACCACTGAAGAAGAGATGCACTCTGACCTTTATCTTCCTAAAGAAAACACAAGGTACAAACCAAGATAGTTTACATCTATCAGTGCACTGATTTTACTACATTCCTTGCCAATTTTAAACCAGAAGATATATTGTTATTGTACTACAGTATTACCCATTTCAAAAGCATCCAATCAATGAGTTTTCTTTGGCATAGATGCTAGATGAAAAATTTATTTCTTTCAAAAAACTATTACTTAGGATGATCATGTTAATTCTTGGGGAGGGGATTCTCACTCTATCAGTACTGCTGCCATCAATAAAAAATTAGGAACTGAAAGAATTACTGAATGAATTCTTGAATATAGTTAGCAGTTCAATCCTGGATTACTGTATAGATGGGAAAAATAAAATCCCTTTATTATTAATCCACAGAAACTGTTCAAAAATACAATATAGTTATTCAAATTCAGAAGGAAATGGTGCCCCTGTGACACAGATGTCGTGCCTCGCTGTGTTCCTGTACAGGGGTACGAGGTACAGAGCTATGGTAATCCTTACCCAGTTCCCTAGAAAGCAGCAGCCTGTAGAACATCAAAAGGTCTGAAAAGTAGGGATTAGAAGATAGATCAAAAGGCTAGACATCAACAACTTAAAGGATGCAGTTACTACATAGCAAGAAACAGTCTGGTATGTACATCAGAGGGAATTTTAGTGCAAGTCAGGCAGCAGGTACGTGTTGGAGAAAACCTTGGCAATAAAGAGATGTTGTCAGTAGTCCAAGCCAGAAAGCAGAAGTGAAGGTACAGAGAAAAAAACCCATCTGAGTCATCCCAACAACTGCTGAGTTAGATCAAACTGGGTATGTTCCCTCTGGAGCAGCAACTTTTATGTTCTCCTCTGTGACAAAGTGTCCATTGCAATGGACCCCCAGTGAGAGGATTTGGTCTGTGACAGATTGGAAAGAACTCTATGTACTTAGTGGTGCAAAGCTTGCCTCAGTATTGTGACAGGTTTCTGACAGCTCCTGAGAGCTGGAGACTAGAGGGAGATAGAACCAGGGAGATATTAACCATTTTTCCAGTCTGGTTATTTCCACTGCAGTAACAGACTGCACAGCATTGCAACTTGGGGTTTCTTTTTGGCCTTATGGCATCTTAATAAGGAGCTCACAACATTTCACCAGTGGCCTGGCTAGCTTTGAGTCTGCAGCATTGTAAGTGGTTCCTGCTGTCCAGATCCTCTTGCCGACAACACCACAGTGGTGTAAACTCTCCTAGGACAATGCTAATGAGTTTCTAGTGTCCCTGCCTGCTAACTGAAGAAAACTGTTCAAAAATACAATAATAGTCACACTTTGATGCTTTGATATCAATGCTGTTAGCAGCTACTGTGTTTTTTCAGCACAATCCCTAAGCACCACCTTTCTGTTTGATGATACTGGCTGCTATTCCACAGACTTTTTTCTTCTTCAAAGCCTGAAGAGACACTTATAGACTGGAGTCATCCCAGGAAGACAAATTTTATCACTGTGTGTTGGAAAAGGGATGCATTTCTGGGTGGACATGTGTCTAAGGAACAAGCCAAAGCAGCAAAGCTAAGCTAGGTGTGCTGGAGCAAAGCCCTTGTAAACAGGAAACCTAATGCAGGTTGGCACAGAATCGTTGCTAAAAGAAATGTTGCTTTTTCTTTGGAAGAAAAAAAAGAAAAAGAAAAAGAAACAACTTGTTTTTTCTTTTAAACTCTCAGTATTAGATATAGGTCACATTTACCAAGCATGCCCGTTCCACCTCTATTCTGCACTGTTCTTGGCCTGTGATCATTACTGCAATATTTTAGTGTCTCTTCGAAGCTGAAACAGACCTGATAGATCTCAGAAATCCCTCATCTGGCAGTTGGAGCAAGGCAGCTGTCTGAAAGCTTCACTAGCCACTAAACCCAAGAGCTGTATCAAAGTGCTTTCCTCAGCCAAGTCTTTATACAGCTTCTCTTACACTTTCACACACTCATCCTGTACCACAGCACGCTTTTATCTGCTCATTGTTACTTGCCAGGCTCAGGCTTTGCCAGGCACAGCCTTTGAAGGGCTACAGCATCTGTCTGTGCCTCTTCTGCTCTTTAGTTATGAAAACTTACTTTCAGTTAGCCTTTAGATAGTTATTTCAAGGACATTCTATAAAGCAATATGAGTCTACTAGTTAAACACTTAGGGCTGTCTCATCTGGATACCATAAGCAGGACTGGCCCCAGGAAAGGTGTGTTCTGCCCTGATTCATCCCAAGCAGAATTTGGCAAGAGATAGCAGCAAGTTTAATTTCTTTTACCTATCTGGACTTTCAATTACTCCATCCCCTTTTTCTTATTCAACATGACTGCTGAAATACTTTCTGTGTTCCACTTTTACCTTGTCCAAGAGCATCTAACTTCTCCTCACTAAATATGTGAGCCAAATGCCGTGTCTTGTGTGAGGGATATCCAGGCTGGCAGCTCTCTCTTAGCTCATTCATTACCTAGTCAATATTCTTAGCACACTCCTAGGCCAAAAAAATTCAAGGGTATCCTTGGTTCTCCCCCTATACTTACAGAAATATCTTGTAAGTTTAATACCTTTTAAGAGGCACAGCAAAAACTAATTTATAAGGTTATACATATTTAAAGCTGTAATATGCTCTCATATATATTCCCAATTTAAAAAAATACTTTGATATGTTTATACTGCAGCATCTTCTAGTGACTTGTAATCACAGAACTGTAGAATCACCGAATTGTAGGGGTTGGAAGGGACCTCAAGAGATCATCAGGTCCAGCCCCCACATTATAACAGCTTTATAATGTATTTATCAGCCAATTCCTATTAGTTATCATTACTGAGTGTCACTGATATGACCTGAACACACGTGATTCTGCTTTCCAGCACAGGCCACCTCTGCCATGAGCATCAAACCAACTCCACCTGGTTAACCTCTTCAGTGTTACTCTTCTTTACTGTGTAGGAGCTGGTCAGGCATAATACAGGCTGCCTGAAAATCATTTCACATGACTGAAGTAGTTGCTTTGTCTCCATGATGGGAACTTGGAGTGTTAGATCACAGTAACCAACATTGGAATTAAAAAACCCACAACCCCAGACCCTTGGATAGACCAAGTTACCAAAACCCTAACAAGTCATTGGCAAGAAACTAGCTGGATTGTACATTCTAGGGTCCAATAGTTTTATTTTTATCTATTTTTAACAGCCTATTTTCTGTTTTCTTAGGTGGAAGAACCATTAAAAAAAACAAGAAAAAAAAACCCTAAATAAATGTGTATCTTGCAACACCAGCAACACTCAGTATTACATCTTAATCTAGATTTTTAGAGCCACAGAAGAAACACTGTTGTTTGTTGGTATGAAATAATGCTTTTAGTATTATTTTGACAAACTTAAGAGAGAAAGTAGAACGTGAGAATTATCAGAAGCAAAACAAAATTGGCAGCTTCCTCTCAGTGGAAGAGAAAGTGAAGCTGAGAAGGGAAACAGAGTTAATGATGATGCTAAAGTGAATAGAGAAATGTTCTTCATGCACAAGAAACTTACCAGTACCATTCGCCCTTGGGAAATAAAGAAATGGCCAGATACAACAATGGTAAGGACAAGATAGCCTGACTCTTCATTTGATTCAAACACCTTTAAAAAGATAAAATAAAAATTAGCTCTGTAAGCACAGAATCTACATTTTTCTGTTTCTAATGTAAAATAAGGGTTTTCAAAGGTTGAGGGTGTAAGAAGTCAGGTGTGTAATTTACCTCTCAGGAATGCAACTTGCCCTCCACCCCACAGACAGGAAACATGGTTAATCACGGAATGTTAGGATTTGGAAGGGACCTCAAAAGCTCATCTAGTCCAACCCCCTGCCAGAGCAGCATCACCCAGACTAAATCACATAGGAACTCATCCAGGTGGGTTTGAATGTCTCCAGGGAAGGAGACTCCACAACCTCTCTGGACAGCCTGTCCCAGGGCTCCATCACCCTCACAGTGAGAAAGTGCCTCCTTATATTCACATGGAATTTCCTCTGCTCCAGCTCGCACCCGTTGCCCCTTCTCCTATCTCTGGCCAGCACTGAGAAGAGCCTGCCTCCATCCTCCTGAGCCTGGCCCTTTACATATTTAGAAACCTTAATTAGGTCACCTCTCAGTCTCCTCTTCTCCAAGCTAAAGAGGCTCAGCTCCCTCAGCCTGTCCTCATAAGGAAGGTGTTCCACTCCCTCGATCATGGTGGTGGCCCTGTGCTGGGCTCTTTCAAGGAGTTGTATGCCCACCCCTGGGTGTGTTTAACAGATGGGGAGATGAGGTGCTCAGGGATATGGTTTAGCATAGGACAGGAACAGTTGGGACTCGATGGTCTCAAAGGTCTTTACCAACCTGGTGATTGTATGATTCTTGAACTGAGGGGCCCAGAACTGCACACAATATTCCAGGTGTGCTCTTGCAAGAATATTTTACTAATTATAACTCTACATACAGACGTTCTACTTTAAACAGCCTTCTGGGCTTTTCTAACTGGTTCTGTAGTGTTTAATACCACAGGTCACTGCTGAAGGAATTAAAAAAGGGGAGGGGGGCACTATGGCATCATTGATGTGTTTACACTAATAATGCACGAAGCAAAATCTCTCCTGATTCCTGCATTAGCTGAAAGATACCTGCAAAGGGCTCACTTCTTGCTGCACTGCCTCATGGACCCCCCCTGACACAGCGAAACCACACAGGCAGCACACACACCACCCCCAACACCACGTCACCTTCCACGAGGAGTTGCTTTGCCCTTCATCTTCGTCCTCCTTCGGGGGTAGGAAGCGGCCGTAGCGCTTCAAGGGCCACGTTGTGGCACTACCGAGGAGGGAGGAGGCTTGTCCCGGCTCGGAGCCGCGACCTCCGTCCGCCATCCCTGTGCTGAGGGGACCGCGAAGTACGACAGGAGCAGCATCGCAGCGCCTGGCAAAGGGGATGGGCGGGAAGCAGGAGCCAATGGGAAGGTAGAGAGAGCGCGAGGGGTGGGGGAAGGAGGGGGGAGAGGATTGTTCACCAATCAGCGGGCGGCAGGGAAACGCGAGCCGATGAGGTAGCGAGCTCGGGCGCGCTCCGGTATTTCTATAGCTCGGGCGCGCGAGCCACGGTGCTGTCCGTCTGCGCTCCTCAGCGGTGTCCCCCGGGCAGGCCCGGCCCGCCCCCGCTCGTCCCCGCTCCGCCCCGCCCCTTTCGAGACGTTTCCTTCTCGAAACGTCACGCAGCCACGTGTCTCCCCCTTCTCCTAACAGCCTTCGGGTATTCCGGTGTGTCGGAACCGCCCGGCGGTCCTGAGGGATGGAGAAGCGGGGGGCCGCGGGGTGCGCCATTTTGTTGGGTGCTGGGGGAGCGCCAAGAGGGCTGCGGAGGAGGCGGCGGAGGCACCGTAGCTGCTCGGTGAAAGGCCTCTGGAAACGCTCCGGGATGTCGGCGTCCGTCCTTCCTCAGGTGAAACGCGTCCAAGCCCCTACAGAAAAGTTGTCCTAAGCTCTAAAGTGCCTTTTCTGTTCTCGGTGCAAGGTGCTGTGCTTGCTTCACAGACCTTGATGGGCGCTTGGGCGGTGCCTCTGGTGAGAGCTCTGTTGGTGTGTCTCCTCACCGTGTGTTCCCTATCGTTAGACGGCCCAGGCTTGTGCGGCTGGATCAATACATTGAAATTGCACTCCTTTCCCTTCCCATTTCACTTCCCCAATGGTAAGAGGCTGCTCCTAAAATGATGTAATGCTACACTTTCTCAAGAAAAAGAACGATGCTGAAATGACTCATAATAACACTGCACTTAGGTAGTCCATTTATAGTGCATACCTTGGCCCATTAACAACAAAAACATGGGCATTAGCCAGTCAAGGTCATTTAAGGGGCGTGGAAGAGGCAGCTGCCATTCAGGAGAAGACTTGTGTGAGAGTCTACTGACCACAGCTGGCTTGGGGATGCCAGTCACCACCAGCCACTGTTAAACCATCTGCATGCTTGAGGCTACGATGCCAGGAGCTTTAATCCCCATTCTGAGCATTGCCTACTGCCAGGAGCACATACTCGATTGAGATGGAGCTTGGCTAAATAGTCACACTTCTTAAATTAGGCAGAACAAGTAAGTTTATGCCAATTTTTTTTTTCTTTTGTTACCTTTATGGTTTGCACTTAGGTTGCTGGGCTGGCTGATACGAATAAGGTTAAAATAGAAAGAGTAAATTGCCTCATCTGGAATAAAGCCTTCAGGTACAAGGTTAACTAATAGGTTAACCTATTAATGAAACTGTGATGGCTTCATCTTTTAGAAAATTGATGTTTATGTCATGCAGCCATCATGTTTTTCATCTGATGTTACACCCCAAGAGCCAGAACAACATCTGAGGTGATATTTCCATAATAAACAATTTTACAGTGTTTTCCTAAGGAAGGTGTTTATCAGAACATTTTGCAGCTAGGGAGACACAGGCAGAAAGGCATTAAATGACTTGACAAGGTCATCCAGAAAAATCAGTAATGAAATGGGGAATACAGTGTGGGCTTCCTGGCTGCCAGTTGCTTTCTCTAATCACTGCTTCCCCAGGAGGATTTCTCAAATTGTGCTTGTCAAACATTCAGAATTGGCCTGTAGACTTGGGACTTTTTTGGAAGCTAGAGTAGAGGCTAAATATCATTGTCAGAGAAAGATAGTATGAGTGCATATATTGAATTTATTTCCCCCTAATTCAGCTGAAGTTTTGAGGAAAATGCTTTGTTTGCAGCATCTTCTGCTGTCTAGTTTCCAAGAGTGATTTCTGCCAGATGTGCTAAAGGCTTCTGTAAGAGGAAAACAAAAGCTCAATCTTTAACCAAAACAAGATTTTTAAAACCTGGGTTTGAAAGAGGCCAAAGTAAACTGAAAGCACAAGATACTTATATCAAATCCTTTAAAAAGAATGTACTATTGAAATGGCACGTGAAAAGGAGGAATCATCAGGAAGGCATAAGGCCAGTTGTGGAGTGTAAAAAAAAAAAAGGCTGTACGAATTCTTTTGCCCACTGCTTGGTTAGGGTCTTGGCTAGGGTCTACTGGTTTGCTTTTAGCTTTTGGGCATGAATGCACTATGTTTTTACATGTGTATAAAGAAGGTTTAGAGCCAGGAGAAATGAGCGTTGCATTAAGAGTGATAGACAGGCTTTTGGTGCTCCTGATTTCTCTGGGGAATCGCATAATTAGTTCTATATTCAGAGGGTAGGCATGTAGGATGATGGTTAAAATGTTTTGGGTTTTTTTTTTTTTTGTAAAAGGCTACAGAGGTTGTCAGTCTCTTAAAATGACAGAATAGAATGTAGAAGGAGGGGACTGGTAGGTGAGCCTGACAGATTAAAATGCGCTTCATCAGAGATGAGATAGCAAATCCCATGAACGTGCTGAGGGTTTATCATTGTGGTGTACTTCAGATTTGCTGGAGATTTTGCAGGCTGCAGCAGTGAAAGTTAATTCTCTCACTGTAAAATTACTTCAGTGTGTTACTAAGTTAGAGAAACTGCCAGAAGCAGAGATCTCCATTCTGTTCCTACACAATATGGATTTGCTAATGTGCTAATAATTGTTTTCTCTGCAGAGAAGATGAGAAGGGATTTACCATTGTTTGGGAGTAAAGCAAAATGATGCAGTAATTTACTAGCCTGGATTACCTAGACTATATGTATGACAGTTGATTTTGGTGCTAGGGATTTTGCTGAGCCATCTACATTACTGATTTGTAATATTAATGGTGCAATAATAGCAACAGTAAAATCATATTACCATGATTTTGTTATCAAGTATGAGTGTAGATTTGCCACAAGCACAAAGGATGGACATGAGTAACTAACAAATTGGACAAATAATGTATTAATGAAACAGAGGCAACCAGGTGCATGAAGTGGGTAAAATAAACAAAGAAAAGGTGCATTTTAGAAATTCTGGAGGTTTCCCTCTGGTACTGATGATTTACCATCTGCTTCTACCCAGCTGTGTTAAAGGGATAAATAGGATTAGTCACAGTGGCATAAATAACAGAGTAGTGAAAGTGTTCGATTCAGAATACTTAATTTATTGCTTTGGTTTTTCTAATAAACAGTGTTACCTGATGCTTTAGGTGCTTTGTTTGGTTGTGAGACTTCCTCAGTAGCAGATAGATCCATTCCCTTAATCAGCATTTCTCATAGTTAGTTGTACCTGCTTGCATCTGAATGTGATCTGACGGTCACCCACCTCACTGCTCAGATCTCTCAGTGCTAATGAGATCACAGCATCTCAGTGTTTGATTATTGCATAACAGCTTGGTATCCATCACAAAAATACCTTTATCCAGTTCTGTCAACACATGCAGCATTGAGAGAGATGAATTTAGGAGTTTTCTTACACAGGAATGTGAAGCCAGGGCCCATGAGGTCTGGTATGATGGCCTCTGCTGTCCTGAGGAGTGGCAGACACTCACCTATTAGGAGACCTCATTCCCTGTCTGCTGTGACCTGCAGTCACTGAAGTTTACTCACTGGTGTTATCCAGTTGCTCTTTTTTCCTTGCCAAGATCTACCCCTTGCAATAAACTTTACATTTTTAAGTGCAAACCAGAAACCAAATCAGTGCATGTCTGACTGAATATGGACTTCAGGTGTTGTTGTAAGGTAGGAGTGAAGTCCAGGCATCAGGCCCAAAATTGTGATTTGCAGTTTTACTTCCATAGTCTCTCTTTCCACTTCAGTGGCTATATCAAGATTAAGATTGGCTCAAGAATCCAGCATTTAATCACTGCAAGACTTTTAAAGGGCTCTTGTGGCTCAGTGTCTTCCAGAATTTTAAGCAGTTTATGCTTCCCATTTTCCAAAGTTGAAGCATTTTCTCCAATTAAGTTTTTAATGCTTTTTTTCCCCCCTCAGAAGTTACTCAGTTGTAGCATGTCTTCAGAAATCGATTCCATAAGCACATGGATTGTTTCACCTTATCTGATGGAGGCATTCCTAACTTGTCAAGTGTTGTGTACTGAAATGACACCTTCATCTTAGTCCCCAGCTTACATTACTTGTGAGGATGCTTGAGATGTACCAGGAAGCTGTGGAAGCTGCTAGAGCTGATAGTGTATGTCGATGTGCACGCTCAGTTACGTGACAAAAAAGGTAGCCATGCTGTTTTGTGGCTTGTGTATCTTAATTGTCCCTGCCATGGGATTTGCTGGAGTGTTTCAAATTGATTCAGAAGCTTTAAATAGGTAGGTGAATATAGATATCAAAAAAGTCTTATCTACATGAGGTCTGTGTGGCTGGTGTGCGGCGGGTGGGAGAGCCCTGTGCCGGTTCCTTTGTGAGCAGACAGTGTTGGTAGAAAGCAGAGCTTGTCCACAGTCAGCAGGGACAAACAAAAGACCCCTGACTTAATGATGTCTTTGGCCTCATGTGTTTTGAGACTCTGTTCCATAAAGCCTTAGACATTTATGAGGGAAGGTCACATTTCTTCAAAATGTGATCTATCTGCATTCCCTTCATTTCCTTTTTAAGTTTTCTAACTTTAGCGATCATGGCACAGATGAAGGAGCTTCTACCTCACAGATTTTCCATTTGCATGGAAAAAACCCATCCACAAACACCCTTCACTGTCAGTGCATCCATTTTGCTGAGCGTCTTTCATTTTCCATGACCTTGAAAACATAAGGGCGTTTGTTAATTAAATCGAATTTACAGATGGGTGGAGGGGAGGATTGCAGATCAGAGATAAGCAATTTAATGTGTGCCCCTTATTTGATGAGGATTGTAGAAGGAGAAAGAATTCTTGGCATTGCCAAGATTTCCCATCCCAGTCAACTGTATTTTCATTTGACCACCAGATAAATAGTGACCCTAGCAGGTAGAGAAGAGGCTGGACTTACAGTAATTATTGGAACCTGAATTTCTCAGAGTCTTGGATATGGACAGCAGCTGTAATTATCTCTGCTTTTTTAATTACTCTGCGTGTTTCCTAATGTAAGCCAGTATATACTGCTAGAAACACAGCAATAATGGGAGGGACTTGGGTCCAGTGCATCAGAGGAAAATACCTCTTTGACTGTCTCTTCAAGTCTCAGCCCTGAAGCTGATGTCACAGAGTTACATGTGCATAGAGAAGGAAGCAAATATATCTTGAACTCAAAGGATATTCTGCCCCCATTACCCACCCTAATTCTGAATTCTCTGTCCTAGACAGCTGGATTGTCCCATCCTCAACCTAGGACACAGTGGCGTAGGTGAAAAGAAGACTCTAAAGATGTCTAGCTAGTGTAATATGTCTGTGCCTCTTTCCCCATGCCTGAATAGAATATTTCAGTTGGAACAACCCCCAGTACCACTACTTAGAGTTTAATGGTAATCAGGTCCGAGAAACGAAGCCTTTACAAATAAACACCCATTTAAAGGAAAGATCTTTTGTAGCTGTTAATGGCATGAGATTTTGACATGCAACTGAACAGTTGCTGTGCCTTCCAATAACAAGCATACGCTCTGTGGTACGTTTAACCCCACCTTGCCATGTTCAGCTGTCCCTCTGACAAGTAACCTGCAATATGTGCCACACAAGAAGGAGCCTCTAGTGCCCTGAATCCCACACTGTTTAGGAAGCAAAGAGCAGAAAGCTAATACATTTAATTTACTTGCTTAATCTCCACTGTGGTTTGTATTAATATGAATAGCATTACAGGAGCAGGGATCTGCTTAGATGACAAAATGTTCTCCTTCAGTTTAAGGTTAATGTAGCTAACCACACAGAAAATGGAGGTCTGAATCTCTTGCAGCAGGATACAAGTAGCTTCCATGAGAGTTAGTTATACTGTATGCCAGGGAATGGGACAAATATATGTGGCTTCCCCAAATCATGCATTATTAAATACTAGAGACATTCCCATTGCACCAAAGACAGCAGAGTCAGTACCTGTAGAAGAACAATATTGATCAGGCAGTGATACACAGGAAATCTTTGCTCTGACAGCCTAAACCAAAATTAAAGACCTGTTCTTTCTCCAGCCCTCAAAGAGTTCTGCTTTGATACTGGCTTGCATATGGTACAGTGTAGAAATGATACTATACTGTAATGTACACTATTGTTTTCTTGTTAATTAAAATATGTGAGATTCTTCATTTTTCCTTGTCACTGCTTTGGGTCAGGTTCCCTTTAGCTTACACTGATGAAATCTCACTGGTAATGCATTACAGTGTGTTAGTGTGTTACTGACTCAAAGATGTTCAACATAAGGGAATATTCTATGAGATGATCTTTTCCTGAATGAGTATCATCAGGCATATGATATCTCCCTGTCCTTCAGTGCTAACTTGCTGTATATCATAAGAAATTAATCTGATCAATTGTGATCAGTAAAAATACCAGTCCCTTGTGCTCCCATGTGATACAGGTGTCTGTGTGTAACTCTCCTCTCTTGTCCCTGGTTTCACTGGGGACATTTGCCATAGAGACAAGCATGATTATGCTTTGGAAGCTTCTTCAAGATATCGAGTTTTATAATAATTCATTTTCATCTCTGAGCTAGCTTTAGCACCTCTGGGACAAGAACTGGTTTTGGTTTCCCATGTTTTTGTAGAGCCAAGCACAGTATCACCATTTCATAAATATGAAACACCTTCTCTGTACTCTTAAGTTACATTTTTGTTAATTTTAATAGAGTAGGCAGCTGCTTAGTTCACTCCAGTTGAGTCACTGCATGAAAACTGAGAGATCTGTTGTCATTCTTTGCAGAACCCCAGTATGATTCTGATCATCCAGCAAATTCACAGCAGAGCAGTTTTACCAGCTTCAGCTCATTTCTTCCTGATACTGTTTGACAGAAGGTAAGAACGAGAGCCTCTCTCAGTCTTATTTGTTGTTGTTACACAAGACCTGAATAGACAGAGACACAAATAAACACAATCCTAGTTGTTATTCTCAGCAAAAAACTCAAGTGTGATAGATGGAATGCCATTTGTGATAGAAGGTATTTTGTTTTCCCATGTTAGCATTCCAGAGATAGGATGTTTGCTAACATCTAACAACGGCCTGATGTCAGTGGAAAACTCAGATGTCATTTGACATAAGCTCTTCCATTAATCAAGAAAAATGTAGTTTTTTAGAGGTATTTCTGCTACCTGCTCACATGCTGCAAAGCACTGTTTTTCAAAAAGAGCCCCTTTTAATGGCTCCACTGCATTCATTTTAATGGTAGATATAAAAACTCTTAATTCAGACAGTATTAATATCAAATAATTGGTTTGTGTCTGTGTTTTAAGAGGCTGACAAAGAATATTTTAACCTGAAGAGTAAAGGACTGGAAGGGAATAGTTTTAAATTTTGCCAACATCTCCATTGCCTCATTCTGTTTCATACACTGGGTGGTAGGACTCTCTGAAAGCTACTGCTGTAGAATATCCTCAAATCACCTAAACTTTCTACCACTCCTGAATTTCTCCTCAAAAAAAGATTATTTTGGTGTGATTTCCACACATCCTTCACTTTCTTTATGGTGCCTGGGTGGTCAGGGAAACCTGTTAGATGTTAGGTACCAAAAAGGCTACTGCATAACCTTCAAAACAGAATGAAGCTTGTTGCCATGCTGCTGAATTTTGCCTATTTGACTTGGGAATAACAGCCTGAAAGTTGGTTTTGGGATTTGTGCTTCTGGCCATGAAGGTTCAGTCTAGCTGTGTGTATCAAGGATAGTTTAATGCCATATAGAAGGTACTGGGCGAGCTGACCCCCCTTGTATCATCCTGACTGCTGTCTTTTCCACTTGTAGGGATCTTAGAAGTAAAAGCCATTATACCAAAGAGGCTCAGTATTTAAAGAGTAACACTGAAGCAATTTGAGAGTATTTGGCATTTTTAAAGGTATTATTGGACAGCACACAGAAGCACAAAAGCACTTTGCTTTTCAGTGTAAGTGTGGACTCATATGCTTGCAAGTGAAGATAAGCACTCTCCATATTGAGAAGAAACCATCCTTTACATCTGCCTGGGCTTTTCATGTACATTCAAAGCAGCATAGCAAGTTGATGCAATCTGTAGCTTTTCTTCTCCAGGATGCCTAAGTTTTGTAAGAGTCTTGTTTCTTAAGGTTTTGAAAAGCAAAGAAGAATAGGCTGCATTACTCCCAGAGTTTCTTCTTAAACAAAGAAAATTCTATTATTAGCTATGTTTCAAGGTTGTATTCTTTTTAAGAAAAGTGTCTGAAAATACAGAACACATAACTGACTGTGCAGCAGCACACAGTTTGTCTGTGGGCCTTGTTGTTACAGGGTGTTGTGGATGCCAGAAATTTGCATGGGTCTTGAAAGAGCAAATGCAAGAGAAAAAAAAATCTCTGATGGACTGTTAAATATAGAGATAGCCCTCATAACCAGAGAGTCCTTGAGTCATAGCCTGCTAGAAGCTTTGAGAGTATAGTAGGGAAATGTTTTTTTATAGGATTTTCCTCTTTTTATAGTTTTCCCCTATTTCCCCAGAGAACCACTATTATTTACTCTTCTCATGATTCCCTCCCATAAGAATGGTCAGTGATCTTTCCCTAGTGAAAGTAAGCACCTTCTTTCTCCCTCCTTTCCTCCAAAAAGCAGGGAGAGAGGTACAGGAAACAGAATCAGGAAGAAGTACAAAACCAAATGGGTTCAGTGGACAACAAAATGAACAAAAGAGAAAGTGGTGAGGATTAAGGAGTGCAAAATACAGGGACAAGAAATGGATGGGGACCCCAAGCAAAACACTCCCAACAGTGCCCACTGGTCTCTCAAGGTCTCCAGCCAGATGGTAGATTCTGAGAGAGGTTTCACAGTTTATTTACATGGGGTGAATGTAAATAAAAACATGCAGGGGAAAACAGAGCTGAAAGAATGGAGCCCCACACTCTGAATGCATGAGGGTGCTCTCCCTCTTTCTCAGAGGAAACATGAGACCCTGGGAAATGCATCAGGAACATCCCTGCTGTCCACTGCCAGTGACTAGACTCCTGCTAAACAAATCTTTAGTCTGCACCTCCATGTCTGTTCTTCTACTGTATCATCCTTCTCTTTAGTCAAAACCATGCTTTCCCAGTTTCTTTGAATAATAGGAACCATACAGAAATATATGATGTGTTAGCCATGCATAAGATACAGGAAATCATTCCAGGCACAAAATCCAGGCACCAATCTTTATCATCAATATTACAGTTTTGAAAAAATGCTCTTTTATTCATCCTTGTAAAAGGAACAAATAAGATCTCTTCATTTGTTCTTTAAAAACATACAGGCAAGCCAAAGTAAAAGAAACCCCCAATGTACCATATACAGCAGATGGGGAAGTAGAATTTTGTGAATTTTGCACAAGTGTGCATACCTTCATCCTCTCTTTCTTGCTTTAGTAATAAGCCTTCAAGAAGGAAGAACACCTGTCCTGAAACAACTTCTGTCAGTTACTGAATTGTTCAGTGACCTTCTCTGGATTTGCCAAATCACTTGAGCCCAGGCACCACACATCAGTATTTAACATATACCATGAAGTGCCACTCAGCTTTCATCTCATGCAGCTTTTTCAGAGGGTTATTCCCTGTTGTCAGAATGCAAACACACAAAATTGGGTAAATCCTCAACTACCTGAAAAACACCAGGAGACAACCATTGGAATCACAGCACCATACACTTTAAACTCAGATTTTTATCTTGCCTTAAAATGGTTGTAAATTTGTGAGAATAATCTTTGGGGTCTGAGGGCCATAGATCTGAGACATGGGGAGACACTGCTTGCAGTGTCCAGCATGGACAGTAGGATGGGGAAAAAGTATACAACAGGTGGCAGTTTTCTATGGATCAGAAGAGATTCTTTGGAAGTTCTGTTTTTTTGCTGCTTGTCACACCATAGCTGCTAGGTAACCATCCTCCCTAGCCTACATCTTAGGGCCAAAGAAGAGATTGAATTAGAAGTACATACAACAGGCAACTCTGAACTGATTCTGTGAATAGTGAATAGTATTTTCTCCCTAACAATCTCTCTGAAAAAATTGTAATCAAGACTTAAGAGTTGGAGGTGAACTATTGCAGTGGACTATGCAGTTTGTAATGCCTGAGCAGAATAAAGTCTTTGCTTATGCCATAAGCACTGCAGGATGCTTTAGTTAGGAAGTTAGAGTGAAATGAAAAGACTCAGCCCTGCTGGAAATTCATATGCAGCCAGCACCAGAAAGCAGCTACCCCCTTATGCCATTAAGGCCATCATGCTTGCATTTTATAGACATTGATAGACAATTTTTAGCATCAGCTTTAGTTCATCAGCCAGTTCATCTCCTCTTTTATTCTAGGGTGGCAGTAGGCTTAGACACTCATAGTTTGTGCATAGTTTCCATGGATAAGGGCTATAAATACAGCTTTTTTTTTACTAGAAGGGTGGCAGTATCAATTAATGATGTGACACTAAGAACTGAGGACCTCAGCATATGTTATAGCTTCTAAAGCTTGATCTGGGTTATGTGCCAGAGAGATCATGATGCTTATTATTACTGAAGTGTGTGGATATATTCTTGAATATAGAGGAATATTCAAGAAACAAATGTCCAAAAAGGAGTCAAAGTTAGATAGAAGGCAAAATGCTGTCTATCTAGGCACTTCAAAATGCTCTCTGAAGCAGTGTGGAGATCCAAAAGGCAGTGGCAAGATTAAAGAGAACCAGTCAGGGAGTTCAGGTTCCAGCTGGTGACTTTTCTTATATGAGAATTTACAAATTCCATTACACTCATGTTAACTTCAGAATTGTTCTTGCTAACTTTCTCCATTGAAGTGCATTGCTTGAAACTTGATAAAATAGAAAAAGTAATTATAAATCTGGCTCAGAGACAGACAGGAGTTATGTCTGGTTGGGCCTGTAGCTGTTCAATATTCATTTTTCTTCAGCCTTTTGCACAGTGAAAGGACACAATTTATTTTTACATTTGTATTGAGCTATTTTGTGGAGGCTATCAGATGAGCCAGCTTCTTACTATACCAAGAAGCTGTTGTTAGTCAGTCCTTTTATTCATACTCCACAGAACTCAGACTTCAAGGGAACAGGACAGAGAAGACCTGACTTCATGTGGTCGCATTGCTTAGCCTACAGCTGGATGACAGGTAGCTATAGTGAGGAAAGCAGTATAGGAATGTATATATATATAGCACACCTGTGTACTGCACTGAGGAATGCTGCAGTACCAGGTTACAGTTTCTTGAGAATCAGACTCTCTTTGGAACATGTAGCCTCACTCATATACCATAAGCTGTACTATTTAACACTTCTTACTGTAGCTTGTAGATGAGCATTTATCTCTGAAACAGTGATTTGTTCTTGTTTTAAAGCCACTAAGTGATGCTGGATCATTTCAATCAATCAAGTCTAAGGAAGAGGAATTTTTTAGAAAATCACCTTCTGAAAACAGTAGTACCTCTTTGTCTTCACCCCTCCATGAGGTGTAGGCCAGGTGTGAGCTCCTGATCACACCACTTTGTATGCAAACTCTGGAAGCATTCAGCAGAAAGAGTCCTGAGTAAGTCATGAGTAAGGCTTGTTACTGTTCCTGGCTGTGTGTTGTTGCTGTCTGTGCTGCTCAGTGCCCTCAGTGTTAGCACTGTGACTGCTTTTCCAGGTACAAGTTTAAAAGTATCTTACTCATAATACTCAGGCAATGGCATGTACCTCCTTTGATATTGCACCCCATATTTCCTTTGTTGGGCTTAATCTGAAGCAGGGTTGTTTCATTCCTTGTCAGAGACTGAATGTGGAAGCATTTGGAGATAATGTTGAAGTTCTTGAATAAAGTCAAATATGCTTCTCACTGTCAATCTAGGGAATTACAACATACAGAGTAGGATGGATGGAGCAGTTTCCCTGTCAGTCATTACTGTGGCCAGTGAAAAGTATTCCTGCTGGGTTTCATGCAAATAGAAGGTGCTGGGGTTAAAGAAGGAAGACATGAGTTTAAGGAAATTCAAGGGAGAAATTGCAGTGTCTCAAAGTCTCTTTGAATTAGGTTTGGCTGGGAATGATTCTTCCTGCTGGCTGATGAAGGCTGCTGGAATCTTCCTCCATGCTGTGAAGGGTGTCTAGGTGTGTATATGTGTATGATGACAGACGTTGCTATTGCCTGACCAAGTCTATCTAACCTGCCACACTTTTAAAAAAATCCAGATGGCAGAGAATATAAGAGGCCTAACAGCAGAGTGAGGGGCCCTATTTATCCTGTGGAGCAGGCACAGGTATAGCAGCATTCTCTTCCAACTTGACCTATTCCATAATTCTCTAATTCTGTACCATATACCCCTCTCAACTACACATATGCTCAGCCCAGCTCTGGAAGAGAGATCAAGAAGTGAGGGGGAAAACTCCTAGTATGAACAGAAGACTCTAGCTGTCTGGGACTGCCATCTGGTTCTGAAGTCACCTCTCTGTTGAGTCTGGCATCGTGGTGTCCATTAGCAGTATCTGCAGGAGGGCAGGCAGGGTAGGGGGGTGTTCATTCCTCCATGAGGCCTTGGTGTGAGATTCCACAGGAGTGCAGCCACTGTGCAGCCATTCAAACACAGGAGCCTGCCACCAATGCCATGTCCTGACTGGCCTGACATTGTGACCTGGGACAAGAGGTGTCTTAAAGAGTTGCCAGAATCCAGTCCTCTGGATTCCTGCATTTTGTCTGTATTTACTTTTCTGACTATTACTTACATCTGAAGCTTCAGTGTTTGCTCACAGCCTAAGATGTAGTTAGGTACTTGCTTAGTCCTCCTTTGGTCTAAGACCAGCACTGACTTCTGCCATAACTTAATGGGATATTTTTATGCTAAAAGCATAGTCTGAAAAGGCTAACTTGTTCTACCATGTATGGCAAATGGATCCTTCTGCTGAGCCACCTGGAAGGCCTCTATTTTTAGGCTCTTTCCTTGGAGCAGTTGTAATTTGGATTGACATATTGTTAGCTAAATGCATGGCACACTGGGCAGTAATACCTCTGGAGCCATGCAAGTCCTTGATTGTTAACAGCACTAGAAACAGGGGCCCTAATGAGAGCCAGTTTGCTTTTTCCAAGCAGGAAAACAAGCACAGAAGTTTGGCTAGAATAGGATTTGCTTTCAGCAGCCAGAGCTGAGCAGTCTCAACAAGTCAGTTATTCAAAGAGAGCAAAAGGATGAGGGACACATATTTTGTCTGTCTGGGAAGCGTTCAGACTGTTAGTTACCAGTTGATACACATGGCAGACACAAGTGACTGCAGCCTAAAGTACACTGTTTCAGTTCTTCAGACCTGATCTGGAAAGAGTACATATGCAGTATGTATGTACAGAGGAAGTGTGCAGTTTTGGATAACATTATTACACTGTTATTTTTTAAAGAATGTGACAAAAGTAGCACCAATAGCCATTAGGAATGTATTTCATTGGGAAATTATTTCTTTGGCATGTTCACCCAGTTTACACAAAGTCACTTGGGAATTAATGTGTCTCAAACTGCACAACTGTTTGTACATACTGAAATAGTTGTCAGGGCCTGGCACAGGCTGCCCAGGGAGGGGCTGGGTCACCTTCCTTGGATGTGTTTAAAGAAGGGGTAGATGAGGTGCTCAGGGATATGGTTTAGCTTAGGATGGGAGCAGTTGGACTCGATGATCTTAAAGGGCTTTTCCAACCTTGTGATGCTGTGATTCTGTGATATCTCTGCTACCTGCACATACGTGACCGATCGGGTCATATGGATGACTACTTGCTTTGGCAGCTGCTGTTTTATAGGTGATGATAGGCTTCTGTCTGGGTGGGGGTGTGTTAGTTCAGAAAAGAGTGGTCTTGTCTTACTGCATTTCTCCTATAGAGATAATACACACTCTACAACTGTCCTAGAATCACCAGAGGGAAAGGCAGATGGACCATTTCATCCTTCCTTTCCTCACTGGAGGGTGAGAAGTCATATCTGGCTAAGGCAAACCTTCCAGTAGAGTATCCAGTCCTGATACAAGTTATTAAATGACTAAACATTCACCATCTCCTTTGGTAGTTTTCTGATAGTTAGTCAGCATGCTTTTAAAATGTACTCCCTACTTATCTACCACTTAACTAAGAGACATTTGTTATCTTAATGTGTTTCTGTGCTCACTTACAAAATTTGTTAGTTACTAGTGCAATGCCTTTTTATAAATCAGGGTATCACCTCTTGATCTCCTTCTATGATAAATTAAACATATTGAACTGTTTTCTTCCTTTAAGGCATTTTTTTTCCAGATCTTCACAGTTTTTCCTCACTACCCAGATTCTTATAATCCAAGGTCACAAAATCCCTGCATGTATTTTTGTGTGTGTGCAGATGCTCATTTGTGTTTGCTTTTTTATTTCTGTTAAATGTTGGATCCAGAGCTATTACTTCTGGGCCTTTTTTCCCTGAATTGGCTTTGATAACAACTCTACCAAGACAGATGGGTTTGGTAATCTGTTTGTTCTTGTGTTTTAAGAATAGGGAAGTCTAATTTCTGCCCCAGATTCTAGCTCTGCAAGAAGCCACGTGCTGAAGCTTTGCCAAATGCAAAACCTTTGCCTTCCCAAGAAAGCAGTAACACCTCCATTTGTTGGGTTTGTGCATTGCTTGTACAAATGGATGCAGTTGAGGTGCTAGTTGTTGTTAAATTGTGAGCAAAGAAGTACTTTGATTCCATTCAGTCAATTTGCAACAGCCTTTCCTTGCTCTGAAATGCTGTCAAAATCTCAGTAATCCATATCCTTTCTCAAAAAACATGCATTCATTGAGTTTAAAATGATTTCCACTTAGTTTTGTGTTCAGAAGGCTGGCAGACCAGTGTATTACCTAGCAATTTGAACTGACTGTATGAGTTTTCTCCTGTAATACATATCTGAAGCAGTACCAAAGTGAGTAAGTCAACAGAATACTGGTCTGTTCTGTCTGAGACTTTTTATTGAACTAATGTCTATGTCCCAGGTGTGTGGTCATGTCTAGAAAATAGGTAGCATAGGGCACTTCATTTCTGCTGAAGTACAGAGCTGTTCTTATGACATGGAAGGAAATTGCAGGGTAAACATTTTCCTGGCATTATTGATACGAGAGTGAGAGAGAAGGTGATCAAATCTGCTTGCTGATACCAGTTGCTAGGCCAGGCAAATTGGTGGGCTTTCCCTTTCCTGTGCAGATCTCTATTGCCAGCTGTTCTTCATGTAGCTGTGAAAAGACTAGCAATGAGTGGCTCAGCCCACAGAGCTGGACAAAACTGGGGTCATTTTCTGTTTTGACCCCAAGCATTATAGAATCATAGAATGGTCTGGGTTGGAAGGGATCCCAAGGATCATAGAGCTCCAACCCCCCTGCCACAGGCAGGGCCACCAACCTCCAGGCCTGGAGCTACACAAGGTTGCCCAGGGCCCCATCCAACCTGACCTTGAACACTTCCAGGGATGGGGCATCCACTACTTCTCTGGGCAGCCTGTTCCAGCCCCTCACCACTCTCTCTGTAAAAAACTTCCCCCTAATATCTAATCTAACCCTTCCCTCCTTTAGTTTTAATCCATCCCCCTTGTCCTGCCATTATCTGCTCTTTTGTTGAATCCCCTCTTTGTTGAATCCCCTCTTGCTTATATGCTCCCTTCAGGGACTGGCAGGCTGCAATGAGGTCCCCCCCCAGCCTTCTCTTCTCCAGGCTGAACCAGCCCAGTTCCCTCAGCCTCTCTTTGTAGGACAGGTGCTCCAGCCCACTGATCATCCTCATGGCCCTCATTTTGTGCAATGAAGAGATTTTGTGTATGCCCCAGTCTGCCCTGTTCTTGTGTTGAATGGAAATGATGCTGCTCTGCTTCACGGTTGTGAAGAGAGAGAAATAATGCTAAACTGAATTCACAGTTGCTTTGCATTCCTTCTGCAAGGGGATGGGGAGCAGTGTGACTTCATACATTAAAGCTGCTTTCTAAGTTAATGCTAAAATAATTTATTAGATCCCTTTTAACTACAGTGGAATCCTGGTCCAACTGCTTGTTGTGACTGTTGGAAAAGTCAGGAATTTCTACCAACTACATATTGTTTCATTCTAGCTGGAGTGTCTGTTTCCATATAATATAGCAAATGGTTCCAGTCTGTCAGAGGCTGCTACTATACCTCAGCTCACCAAACACTGTAGCTGTTCAGAAATCCAGGGTAATTGTGGTACACACTTTGACCCTACTTGTCAAAACAATCAGTAACTCAGGAAGAGGATATCAGCCAAGGCTGCAGCGTATTCCCGTGGGATATGGAAACTTCTCCCCTGTGTAATGGAGGACATGATTAATTCTGACTGTGTTGACACAAGAAGGTTATTGCATAGGATTTCCTTGTGAATGGGCAAATCCATTCCCAGCAGAAAACCATTAGAGAGATGTCAAACATACTCCCAGTGTGTTTTGAAAACCTATACCAAGGTTGCATAAAAACAGCTCAGGGTTTGCACAATTAAAAGTTACAAAGAACCAGCCACAAACTTGTGCATTTTGTAGTATAGTATCATGGAGCTACATAACAATACAGAGAAGATTCATTTTACTGAAGATAAACATTAGCTTTGCAGGGTCTCTGTATTGCAGGGACACTGCGCTGCCATCCAGCAAGACCTGGCCAGGCTGGAGAGCTGGGCAAGGAGAAACCTAATGAAATTCAACAAGAGCAAGTGTAAAGTCTTGCACCCGGGGAGGAATAACCCACTGTATCAGTACAGGCTGGGAGAAGACCTGCTGGAGAAGAGCTCTGTGGAGAAGGACCTGGGGGTCTTGGTTGATGACAGGTTGGCCATGAGCCAGCAGTGTGCCATGGGGGCTAAGAGAGCCAAGGGGATCCTGGGATGCATTAGGAAGAGTGTGTCCAGCAGGTCGAAGGAGGTGATCCTCTCCCTCTACTCTGCCCTGGTCAGGCCCCACCTGGAGTACTGTGTCCAGTTCTGAGCTCCCTGGTACAAAAAGGACAGGGATCTCCTGCAGAGTCCAGAGAAGGGCTACTAAGATGATTAAGGGCCTGGAACATCTCCCATATGAGGACAGGCTGAGTGAACTGGGACTGTTCAGTCTGGAGAAAAGAAGATTTAGGGGGGACCTAATTAGTGTTTATAAATATCTTAGACATGAGATGCAGGGGGAATTGGCCAGCCCCTTTTCAGTGTCTGTGGGGACAGGACAAGGGGCAATGGCTGTAAACTGGAGCACAGGAAGTTCCGCACCAACATGGGGAAGAACTTTTCCCCAGTGAGGGTGAGGGAGCCCTGGGACAGGCTGCCCAGGGAGGTGGTGGAGTCTCCTTCTCTGGAGATATTCAAGTCTCATCTGGATGCCTATCTATGTAATATGAGATAGGGAGCTGCTTTGGCAGGGGGTTGGACCCAATGAGCTCTCGAGGTCCCTTCCAACCCCTACAATTCTGTGATTCTGTGATTCTATGATCTCCTCTGTCTTTGTGTTTTCAGTAGCAACCAGACATTAATCTGTAAAAATCACAGATTTTGGTTCATACTGCTGTGTGTGCCCAGAGACTCTGAGTCCTACTTTAGGAAGTATATAAACACATTCCACATTTTAAGGGGCTTAACAGATCACTGGCTTGGTCCATCCTTCTCCAAACACAACTTCAGTACCATCTGGAATAAGGTCAACCCATAAGGAAAGAATAGGTAGCAGCTGTCAAAGTTGATAGATGATCAGGTAGAGAGATGTCTTCCTCAGTGCTTGTAGCCTCTGCTGTTTGAAGACACATGCCTACACCTGACAACTTTAGTTAGTGAATCAGGAGAGTGGAGGAACCTTTCCCAGCAGAAAGGTAGGATTTATTTCCCCCAGGGTAAAATTTTGGGTGTCACATGTTCACATCAAGGCTGGTCACTGCGTAGCTCACTCTATAGATCCTGGAGAGAAGGAGACACTACCAGAGGGTCCAGCCCATTCTAGATACAGTACTTCAAGTACTAATATTTAATATACTTAAGTGGTAGATATAACTTACATGCCACAAATTCTTCAGTATCAACTCCTGTAAATACATAAATCAACTTAGTGATGCTATTTATATTGCTGTAAGTGTGAAATCAAGACTCATCCTTTTACTTGGACAGATCTTATTGATCAAGTAAGATTTTTTTTCACAAGTATAAGGTAAATCCCCAAGTAAATTTCAGGTTTTGTTATGAGGACATAAATGAGCAAACATCTGCATGGGTCACACAGCACTGCAATGCTCCTGAAGTTTGGAGGTGGAAACTTTACAGCTTAATTTATCAGTGATGTTGCTATTTTTATTGTCATTGTGGGATTTGGAATTAGTTTAGGGTTCTCTTCCTGCTTTTAGAAATGTTTGGACGTGTTTGTGTTTTGGTTTTGCCCTCTGGGTGTGTTAGAAAAGTGGCCAGTGCTAAAGAGAGGCACACTGGGAGGCACAGTGACTGATACAAACCTTTTAGGGAATGTGTGGCTTTCAGCACTGGCTTCAGTGATACTTAAGCACATTTCTGATGCCTGGCAGAAATGCTAGTCTGATATTTTTTCCTCAATTTAGATACCAAAATAAGCATTTCTTGCTGATACAACTTCTTTGAAATACAAGAATTTAACCCTCAAATATTTGCTTTTTGGTCTCTGCAAGGCAAATTGTCACTTAAGCACTTAACCTACCTTCAAGAGAAGGGTGCTGTGGCTGAATGGCTGCTTATTTGCAGGCAATCTCTTCCAAAGCATGGTCAACTTTTTGTCTAAATATGTGAGCTTCAACTCTGCTCTCAGTCACATTGAGTAAATACACATTAATTCATCCCAGTGCCATCAGTGGAGTTACTCTAGAGTTTCTTACATTAAATCAGATTCTGTAAAAATTCATTGTTCTACCTTCTGTGGTGGCATAAGGAATTGAAATTGCCTTTGCCATCTGGAGAGGATGCTTGGATGATTTTTCCCATGTAAGTGAACAGCCCACTGGTAGAAATCTGGTATATTTTAAGTTTGCCTCTCTGACTTAGCTTGTGAGCTGTAACAGTTTAAATACAGTTTTAAATACAACAATATCATTAGAACTTGGCTGTTTAGGGTATTTTTCCCCCTTTTGAGTCTCAGTATATTTGATATTTCACAAATGCAGCAGCTTTCAAATTAAGAGTACAAGGCAAACAGCACAGATTCACATTGCTATTTATTTTAGGGGGTGATGGTGGAAGGTAGTATTTGTAGATATAGAAAAAACATCAAGTGAAATGTTAGGCAGTTATTATTTTAAAATAGATCTCTTGGTTTTGAAAACCTGTTTAAAACTCTTGAAGTGGTAATACTAAAGTAGAAATTCTTTCTGAAAAGATGCTGAAGCTGCAGGTGGAGCTTCCCTGTTGTGCAAGAGTCCATCTGAACCTGAGCAAGGCTGCAAGGGCATCCTACCCACATGATGTCGTGGGTGGTAGAGAAGTGTGATGGAAGGAGAAGAGAGAATAAGATGAGCATGTGAAAGGAAAGGTACTCCTTAATAACATTACCTTACCTTTTGAAACAGAGGTTGGGCAGTTAAAGATTCTGAGATGCCATTGACAGTCATGGAACAAACCTACTGATCTAATACTGACTCCCAGCATATTTCTAGTCCATGTTACTCAGCATCACTTGTGCCACAAATTGTATCTACATGGTTTTGGGGGAAGGAGCAGGTTGATTTCTGCTGTATTGTGAAATTCCTGTTGTCAGTTTAGAAGGTTCCTTTCTGCAGCTGCAAGGAATAATTTTTTATGATAGCTGTGGAGCCTGTAGAAAGATTAAACCCTTATCACAAATTCCAAAAATAATCAAATTCCTGGTATTCCAGATCTAAGGAGTGGCTACATGGAGGCTGTTTGCAGCTTTGTTTCAAGTGTTTATCTGAACAGCAGATGATGTGATGTAAGAACATCTAAGTGAAGGGGTTTGTAAATGTGCCCTATTTAGATTGGGCATATATTGGGTAAGAAACACTGCTCATTGCCTATGTACATTCATAGCCATTTACAGAAATGCACACATATACATGCAGATCTAGATGGTCTCTGGAAAGAAACCATCGGTTTTCAGCTTGTGTCTTGGTTGCCAGTCTGCCATAGAAGACAGCATTAGGAGAGACTGCAGATCATTGCCAGAGAGGGCTCATTCAGTTTTCTGAGTGCTCCAATTTGTGTAGTTCAGCGTTGCTCCTTGGATTATGTCTCTCAGTCTGAAAGTGCAGTTAGGGTGAGATTCACTGTTTATCAGCTTGAGGTTGCTCATTGTTAGTACCAGCTGTATCCCAAGCCAGTAGGGGCCTGAACTGCAAGGGAACCTTCGTGGCACACACATGTCTGCTGTTTAATGAACTTTAGACTCATTTGAGAATGCTGCTGCACTAGTCCCATCTTGGTTGTGACCTGAGATCAGGCCACCATAGAATCATAGACTGGTCTGGGTTGGAAGGGACCCCAAGGATCATAGAGCTCCAACCCCCCTGCTACAGGCAGGGACACCAACCTCCAGGCCTGGAGCTACACAAGGTTGCCCAGGGCCCCATCCAACCTGGCCTTGAACACTTCCAGGGACGGGGCACCCACCCCCTCTCTGGGCAGCCTGTTCCAGCCCCTCACCACTCTCTCTGGAAAACACTTCCCCCTAATATCTAATTTAAACCTTCCTTCCTTTAGCTGTAATCCATTCCCCTTGTCCTGCACTCTTAACTTCAGCTTGAGGTAAAAGACCAAATTAGAAACACAAATATTTACTAGCACAAAAGAAAATGTAGCTCATGCTCAGACCAATGGGGTATACAAAACACTGTCAAAGCTAGACAATATTATTGCACATACTCCATGGCTAATATAGACCTCAAAAAACCTCAAAAGAACCCCAAAAGTTTCCTTTCAGTGGGGAGAAAAAAGTGAAAATATATGCTGTAGGAAATGGCTTTTTATCCCAGTTTGATTATCAACAGGGTGCCTCTTTGTGCAAGGCATCATCATCAATTATACCTTTTCCCCCCAGAGCTGTTTACTGTAAAAATCTATTTTCAGAGCTATATGTAGTAGCATCAGCAAGAAGGAAGAAAGCAAAGAAAGCTGACATTTTACCCTACAGGTAGGGAGAAAGGGATCTATTAGTGGTAGGGGATGCTATTTTAGAAGCATTAACACTGTCCCACTTATTTGCTGGTCTGATCCATCCATCTGCTGTTCAAAACCCTTTAACAATGACAGGGAAAAAAAGCCTTTAGAAATATATGCGTGGCTTGCTCCTGTTTAATTGGTGTGTTGGGTGACTGAGCTCAAAAGACTTTTTCCTTGTCAGTCTCTGTCCCAGTTCCTGCACTGCTGTGCGAGGCTGTCCTCACCATGTTCCTGCTGTGTGTAACACAATGCTCCAGCACAGCTGCAGAAGACTTTGGGTCCCTCTGCTGTATATTGCTGTCACTGACAGCAGGAAGGAAGATGAACTCTGTTGAAAAGCAGAGATGCACATGCCTTTTTTAACTGCAGGGAAAAGCATCGGGTCTTTCTAACTGCAGTGAAGAATGTTAGTCATGTGAGGGACAAAATCCTCTATCTGTGTAAGCCCTGCTCAACACAGACCTGTGAAGGCTTTGGACTAATTTTAAGGCTCCGTGGTTCAGGGACAAGGTGTGAGGGAGTTTGAACAGCGTGAAGTTTGGTCTAGTTTCCAGTTCTAGAAGCTGGAAGTCACTGGAGTTCAGTGCACAAATCCTTACGTTCGTTTTATCTATCTAGGAAAACTTCAGAGCAAGGGAAGCAGATGGCTTACGGCTCCGTGTGTGATGAATGATCCTTCCAAAGTGGGATCTGCTTGGGCTTTCAGGCAGTTTTGTTTCACAGACTCACAGAATCAGGGGTTGGAAGGCACCTCCAGAGCTCCTGGGGTCCAACCCCCTGCCAAAGCAGCTCCCCAGCTCATATTGCACAGGTCGGTGTCCAGATGGGGCTGGAATATCTCCAGAGATGGAGACTCCACACCCCCTGGGCAGCCTGTCCCAGGGCTCCCTCACCCTCACTGGGGAAAAGTTCTTCCCCATGTTGGTGTGGAACTTCCTATGCTCTGACTTGCAGCCATTGCCCCTTGTCCTGTCCCCACAGACACTGAAAAGGGGCTGGCCATTTCCCCCTGCATCCCATACTTCAGATATTGATAAACATTAATAAGGTCCCCCCTTAGTCTTCTTTTCTCCAGGCTGAACAGCCCCAGCTCACTCAGCCTTTCCTCACAGAGGAGATGCTCCAGGCCCTTCATCATCTCCATAGCTCCTCTGGGCTCTCTCCAGGAGATCCCTGGCTTTTTATCCCAGGGAGCCCAGAACTGGACACAACACTCCAGGTGGGGCCTGACCAGGGCAGAGTAGAGGGGGAGGATCACCTCCTTTGACCTGCTGGCCACACTCCTTTTAATACCCCCCAGAACTGGAGTTCACTGCACTCCAGTTTCTGGAGATCTTCCTCAGTGTTGTAAATTAAATTTGCTTTGCTTAATAACTATCTGATGTTTAGACTGGAAACTGAGGTAGTGTCACCCTGGGGAAGCCATGAAATTGCATATGACCCTATTTGCAAGTTTAGGATACTAATTCTCTTCTAATAAGTTTCCTCAGAGGAAGACTGCTGTGCAAGTGAGCATTGCTGCAGTTCCCATGCAGGAGTGAGACTCAAGTACAATTGGCTGTGAGGTCTGTAAGCATTAGCAATATTCTCTTCATACTGTGGTACTGAGATTTTAGAATTCTGTTGCTTTAAAATCAATATAACATGAAGGCAAATCAACCTATGGAATAGAAGTATATTTCAGTGCATACACTCATCCCTTTTAAGATCTTTACAGGCAGGAGTACATCCCATTGGAAGTAGTTCATGCCTATGTTGAGAAAAGCTTCATGTGGGAAATTGAGGCACACACATCCTTCAGATTACTCACCTGCCCCATAGCTTGTTCCTTTTTCCCAATGACACCACTTCTGATGAGTATGGATCATTTTCTTAATGATAAATATTAAATACAATATTGCAGCCTGCCAGTCCCTGAAGGGAGCTTATAAGCAGGAGGGGATTCAACTTTTTAAAAGGGCAGATAATGGCAGAACAAGGGGGATGGATTAAAACTAAAGGAAGGAAGGTTTAGATTAGATATTAGGGGGAAGTTTTTTCCAGAGAGAGTGGTGAGGTGCTGGAACAGGCTGCCCCGAGAAGTAGTGGATGTCCCATCCCTGGGGGTGTTCAAGGCCAAGGTTGCCCTGGGCAACCTTGTGTAGCTCCAGGCCTGGAGGTTGGTGGCCCTGCCTGTGGCAGGGGGGTTGGAGCTCTATGATCCTTGGGGTCCCTTCCAACCCAGACCAGTCTATGATTCTATGATTAAACAGCCCTGGGGAGCTCCTGACTTTCTACACATCTATCAAATGATTCAGGCAGAAAAACTTGTCCTAATTTTGCATGTGCCACTCTAAAAAGGGAGAAAGTTTGCTTTCCATGGCTCATCCAGTTCTTAATAGGTGAGCCAGTTTGTGTCTGGGAAGAGAGCTGAAGTCATTTAATGCTCTCTGTCCAGTAATCAAGAGAAGAAATTGATTCTGCCTTTCTATTGAGCAATGTGAACTAGAATTGTTCTTGAGGCTCTGGTTACCAATGTAATTCTCTAGACATTCTGTCTTCTTTCTAAGCCTATCCCAAATTCATGAGACAATCTTTATCATATCCCCCATCCTAGCTAGACCTGAGACTGTAATTTCATTTTGTTACTGACAATGAGTTACATGGTGAATGTGTGAAGGAGAGAAATATGAAGGGGAAAGGAATTGTGGAAGAATGACTTCTTTAATTCCCCCCACAGGCATCGCTGTCCCTCTCATCCCTGCACACCCTGCCCTCACAAAGAGGCTATAGGTGAAATTGTTAAGCTTCAGGGAGCAGCAAGAGTGGGGCTGTTCCACAAAGAAAGGTCAGCCAGCAGCTAAGGGAGACCACGGCACAGCTAGGGGCAGCATCTTCACCAAAAGGGCACAATCCCACAGTACCTCAACTGGGCAAGCAGGACAGGGCTGGTGACAGTAACAGATTCCATCAACAGTCCAGCCATCCTCAGGCAAAGAACAAGTCAGGTCCAAGGTGGGTCCAGGAAAGCCAAACAGCAACTCAGGAACAAGGATGGAAACTGATACACCTACAGTAGTGCTCAGGCCAGAAGTGGGTGCCCAGGCTAGAGCTTGAATGGAGCTCTTGGAGCAGAAAGCAGAGGTTTGAGTAGAGCTGGGGGGGGGGACAGTTAAGGCCTTTTGGTGCACTGACACTACACGTTGAATAGTGGTCTGACTTCACAAGCTGAGTGCTCGTTTCCCCATCTCTTCACCCCGTGCTGGCTGGCACTGTGAACGCAGAGTTGCTGCTTCCTTCATTCACATGAAATGAATCTACTACAGCCAGTCACAGCCTGACCACTGTGAGCAATTTATGGTAAAGCAATTCTGTTGTTTTCCAAAGTGTCATCACAAGCCAATTTGAAATCCAGGGCTATCTTCCCATTTCTTTAACTGTTGTTTCCTGCAAATTCCCAGGGTAGGAGAAATGAAGAGCACATAATTGCTCTTGTTGAGGCTGCTTGGTGTCCAAAGCACCACAGACAGAAAGAGACGTCACATCATTGTTATGGTGACAGTGAAGTCAGTGAAGAATGATCCTTCCCCCACCCTCAACTCTAATAATGAAAATTCAGCTATCATATCTCTTTAGTCTGTGATGTATGCCAGCTGCCACTTACTAAACAGCAGTAGAGCATTTGCATCCATCCCTACCACATACAATGTACTCACCAACAACTGGCAACCTTTTCTGAAGGAAACAACTTGTTTCTACCATCCTTTATACATACAGCAGCTTGAGGTAGGGTTATCTTTTATTTCTTCATTCCAAACTATTTCTTTTTCAGGTAACCAGATAGCTGACTTATTCCTAAGCACTTCAGTGTCTTCCTTAGAGGCTCTTCCATGAAACAGCTGAGCTGGCCTTTTAGACATTGCTCCTTGGCTTATGCTCTACAAGATACTCTGCTCCCATTCAGTACTAAAATATTAGGCTCTTGCCCAAAAGAGAAAGTCCCTGTTTCAGTCAGATGATACAGCTGAGTGATGAATCCTCTCAGTCCCATTCAGAAGTACTACAGAAGTTGCTCATTAAAGGGAGAAGCTCTTGTTTTCTCATTTGGTGTCACTGTTATGAGGTGCCCCGTGCCTTGGGCCTGCCTAAGGCACTGCATCTAGAAAAGTTGTTATTAAGTGTGTTTTGCATCAGACTCTTGAGAGTTAAAGATCTGACAATTTTTAGTGCCATAACTGGTCTTCTTTGTGTTCCCTATTTTAGCACATTCTTAGTAAGAGAGCTTTGAGATAATCTCTCCCTAATCCTGCAGAAACCTGGTTTTTACTAGGCTGCCAAGGGCTGTGATCTGTAGAAGTCGGATTTGGGATACAGAGAGGGAGCAAGGTCTTTCTTAGAGCTGTGAGTCTTCCTAGGAAGGATTCTGATTCTCAGCCTCTCTGACTGTTATTTTTTGCTCCTAAGAAAAGTCTTTGAAAGGAAGGGATTCTTCCACAGATAAGCATGATCAATTTACAAGCCTATTGGTATCCCTTTTCCTTTTGGATGAAAAATGACCCTGCTTCTACCTTCATTTCAGTTTACTGACCAAAGAGACTGCATCTGCATGTGTTACAGCTTGTGTCCTCCAAAATAAACCAAACATTCCTGTGCAGGTCAATACATTGAGTCTTAGAATCATAGAATGGTCTGGGTTGGAAGGGACCCCAAGGATCATAGAGCTCCCACCCCCCTGCCACAGTTTGAACTCTCAAGTTCAAACTGAGTCTTGTACCAGTTTGAACTCTCCACAGCTGGTGGCCCAAGAGCAGAGAGGTGCTGCCTCTTTTTATGACATCAAGACATGTAATTGCCTAGAAGAGGATGTAAATATTAACATATAATTGGTGTTCTAGTTAAAAAAGGAAGCCCTTTCCTATTGTCCCAGGGACAGACATTGGTTCCTGTAGAAATCCAACAATCTCTGACCCAGAAAACAGTTCTGTTCACTATTTATGACCTACACTGAAAGGTTTTCTAAAAACCTAGAGAGTCAGGGAATTCATCTTGAATGATTCATGAAAATCAGACAATAGTCAATCCCCAAGAAGGTCTGATGATTGCAGCAGCATCCTCAGAGACTTTATTCCTGTTGTTCACTTAACTTCTTTGAACTCCTTATTAGTATGGGATTTTGTTCTGTCTTGCCCAGAACTGTCCTGACTGAATCCCAGGAACAGGCAATTCTGTCACTGTCACTGTCTCTATTAAGCTCATAGCATTCATTTCTGAGTTACCACAACAACAGGGATTACGTGACAAGCAAATGAAGAACCAGTCAGATAAATGGAGTTTTTAAAATGGGGATTACTGGTGCTGAAGATGTAATGGCCTCTTTGATGCTGTTACTATCTATAGCTTAAATCCTTCTCAGTCTTTGGACTGTTGACCTGACACGCTGAAAAGGCTCCTTTGCAGCCCTTATTGTCCAAAGAAAGGGAAAAGCTTTGAGCACAGGCATCTTCAAGGCACAGGAAAAACACAAGGCCAAGAGATAAACTTGGTGGTTTGAAGGCCTTTCATTTCTTCCCAGCACAATCCCAACGTTTTAGCTGAAACTGATATCCTGATTTTATCTGTGTTGCATTTTCTCCAAGGTGTGCACTCAATGCTTTGTCATTTCTAAAGATATCCTGAGCTGATCTCCCCAGGGCCAGAGCAGCAGCCTTGCAAATCAGCATCTGCTGAAAAGAACTGTCTAATGAGATTTTGGAAAAAACAGTTGTTGCCAACACTTCAGCCTTTGTACCTCTTGGTGTGTCTACAGGCCTCTCAGACAGTATGACTGGTTATAAATCTTTACTACCTAAGAATAAGAAGCTGGATTTTGGAGTAACTAGGTTGATTGTTCTTGATTTGGGAGATATTAAATATCAGAGATATCTCTGAGTTCTTTGACAAATTGTTTATCACATACATAATATTGTGAGAGAGCAGAGGAATATCATTGTCCCTCTTTTACAGATAGAAGGTGAAATTCCTTCCTGAATGAGAACACATGGTTCAGAGCACAGTTATGGAGACTGCCTGCAGAAACTGAACAGGAGTAGCTGTGCTTCACACACACAGGGACACACGCTCCCCTGCTCAGTTTGCTCTGAGCTGGCAGAAGCAAACTGAGGGGTGAGTTGAAGGCTGAGCTTGTACAGCAGCTGCTGCCCTCGGTTTTGGACTCTGCTCCTCAGCTACACTCAAGGACAGGCGCATGGCAACTAAGAACAGTGGGACTCATTCAAGTGCCTTTTCATCCAGATACCTTGTCACTGCTGTCACCATGAGTCTCTGTTACATAACAGATGCTGTCACTCAGTGCCTGAACAAGCTTCCCACTGATGCTAAGGCATATTTGTGACGTTACGCTGCCCAAGTTCACAGAGGCCGATGCTTCTTGCTTCCTTGTTGCCTCTTTGCACCTAAGGACTCTAAAGACTTGTCCAGGACCTTGAAGCAGGTCAAGTGTACTTCTGCAGGGACTTCAGAGTGTTTTCCAGGGCAACTGTACTTTCCCTTTCCGTGCCCCAGTTCTGTATGTCAGAGCTGTTTAGGCATTTGTGTGCATTTCCACAAGTTTTGAACATTTCTGTGTTATCAGTCACACTGTTCATGTGGCAGCAACATGTCAATGGCAGGCAGCTTTCTTGGGCTTTAGCCTACACTGTCTTTACTCATTCCCTTTCCCTTCTCATTGTAGCACTTCATAAACAACTACATTTCTCTCCTTCTGTGTATTCAAACCCTTCAGTAGGTGGCTATCATGAGCCCCCAGTTACTGCTGAGCCAAAGCTCTAGTTACTTAATTTTGTTGATTTAACCTTTCTTCTCAAGGCAATCCTTCCAGTTCCCTAATCACTCACATTACTTTTTCCTGAGCTCCCTACAAAATTCATCAATGTCTTCATGATGATACAGAGCCCACCACAGAACACCACGTGATAGATGCAATTTTGCCAGTGGGAGAGAAGACATTTTGCTGTTTCCTTGTTTGATAAGACAATGCTGCTGCAAATTCTCCCTCAAATTCACTTTGTGAAAACCTATCTGCAATTTTCTGTTTCTCCTAAGGCCTCAGGTTATGTGTAATATATAGGACTTGGGGAGGCTACTAGCCCGAAGTTATTTCTAAGAAGAATCCAACTTCTTTTGATTTTTTTTTTGGGGGGCAGGGGGGTAAGGATGCTGGTCTTATTTATCAGGATGGATAGAACTAGTGGCAGGAGTCCCTCAAGGCACACCAATTCAATTAGAACTAGGTTCAGGTAATGAGTCATGGCCAGAGCTGCAAACAGATGTCAGGAACTCTGGTTACTAATTTTCCACATCAGCCTTTGACCTCACACCTCAGATACACAGACACCTTCCGGACTGAGAAATGGCCTGTATCTGAAACTACTTGCTTTTAACTGCCTGGGGCAAGCTAAGCAGAATCAGCTACAAATTTATGTTTAACAAGTATACAGGCACACCAGAGCTGGTTGTCTGCAAGTCCCTGGATGATCTCTTGAGGTCCCTTCCAACCCTTACGATTCTGGAGGAGCAGCAAAGTTTATTGGCAAAGGCAGCTATTCTAGAGTGCACTGTGTGATCTGATCTCTTTAGATTGGAGCTGGTTTAGGTGTTACCTATGACATAGATAGTGACAAGGTGAAACTGCAAATGGAAAATTAACTGAAGTATTGAAGTGTCCTAACAGAGAAACAGCATTGATATATTGAACTGGGCTGGTACTCAGGAGATCTCACCCCTGCACCTGCCTTCACCAGTGAATGGCTACGTGAATATTATTAAATCACCTTCCCATCCTTGTCCTAGCTTTGCTCTGTGACCCTCTACTCAGAACATCAGCTGTCTGAAAGAACACCTGCCTGTCAAGGTATGTTTTATGCAGTGCCTAACACAGCAGGGCCTGGCTTTAGCTAGGATTCTCCTATAAATCTCCATAATGAAGCTCATAGTAATAGAACAAACTACAGAAATAGAGCAGAGTGGTAGCCCCTCACTAAGTTATTTGAACTACAAAAGGGCTAAATCTGCTGAGGACAAGACTGGCAGCAAAAGGGAATTTAAGTAATATAAAACACATATGAGCTCAGATACAGTGGGAAAAGAATCCATAGCCATGAGCTGCCCACAAGTAAAATTTAGGCTGAAAAGCAGGCAAAGATCTTTCTAAGCATCAAGCCAGGGATACTCTGGAAAAGTTTCCCACTGAGGAACTTGGAGGCAAGAGACCTAACAATTTGTACAAGCTGTAAATGCCCTCTTGAAAGCTCATCAGTAACAAGATAGAGGGCTTGCTTAATAATGCTTTGTTAAAACACAGGCAAGTCATGAAGTTTAGGGACAGATTGTTACTCCACACCTTCTTTTCTCAAAGCTATGTCAAATCTTCATTCCTTCTCCGTTCTTTTCTAGCTTTAATTTCTGTGATGAACAAGTATCTATAAACAAATCTGTGAAATCAGCTAAGCTCAGATCAAAGAGTTTGACCTGTCCATTCTAAACCTGAGAAACTGTGGCTTCACAGTCAGGACTTTTAACAGGACTTTTGTCTGGAACACCTTGCCATAATGGAGATAATTTGTCCCTTGATTGCATCAGGCCACTTAAGGAGGTTAGCAACTGAAGTGTACAAGCAAATGCACATTCTTCACTGTCAGTAGGACTCTGCTCCCCTGCCTGCCACATTTGATTTATGCAGCACGCTCCCTAGGACCTGCCTGGTTCTGAAATAGGTCAGTCAATATGTAAAGCAGAGCCTTAGCTAGTTATCACAGGTGAGAAAATCAGTGTCTTGGGTTTCAGCACAATCTGCTGATACAACCTGGTGGGAAAATGACTTCACTGTAAAAAGCTACTTTTGTGAAGGAACAAAGCAGAGAGGAATTTGAATCTACTTTAGAGCAGCTGAGAAACTCTGCTTGGTTCCTGCCTGCCTTTGTCTCAGCTAACAATACATTTGCTGTACAGTATATAGCAGAAGCAGGTTACCAGCAGCACCTGGACTTCAGCCTCTCCCCCAAGTTCGTGGCAGCTGCAGAGCAATTCCTGGCCCAATACTTCTTGGGCTGTGATATCACAGGAATTCTACCTGAGCAGATCAGTGTCACTCTTGGGCCAGTAACATGTCTCTGACCAGTCTGCTGGATACAAAGTCTAGTCAGAGCCAATCAACCTCAAGGCACAGACAAGGGTTTTTTGTAAAAGCATCTGTTACAGCATCTTTTCCCAGCCTGTTTCACAGAGTAATGCTGACTGGCAGGCAGGACAATCTTACACAGACCTTGCATTTGTAGAATTAACACAGTATGTGTAGTGGGAAATCCAGTCTGGATCAGTTGTTTCCATGAGAAGCTTTCCCACAGTCCATGATTCACTGCATTATCCTTTCTCATACGATGGCTCATCCTGAAAGGCTATCACAGTTGCTCAGTCCTTTTGTACAGTGAGTTATGTATGCTGCTGAAATGAGAGTCCTGAGACTCCTGTACAGGTACTATCTGATACTGCCCAGTCAGAGCCCAGTACAGAATGTTCTTCAGGACTCCCAGCACTTCTTTCTGAATCTGAAAACATCTCAGCAGCTTTCCTGGCAAGGAATCCCTTCCTGATGTCTCTTACCTTACCTTGCTATTTTGTGTGTCAGGGTGAACCTCATCAAAAGGTTACTGCTACTGAAAGAGGGAAGCTTTATTTCCCCAGCTACCTCCTACAGTCTGCTGCTTTTACTGCCTCTGGCTCTCATCAGGTGCTTTAATAAACTGAGGTAGCCTACTAATCTGTCAGCTAACTAAAGAAGCAAAACAAAAATCATAACCCCCTTTTCTGTGTGTGTGAAGGTGCCATGAGTGCAAGGAAAGAAGGGAGACAGAACTGGAGGATGAACAAGGCATCTGCCAGCTGGTAGATCAGTGTGTGAAGCCACAGCTGTATTTTCACCCAATGATTTTCTTAAGCATTAGATGACACCAAGCTGAGTGGTGTGGTTGACACCCTAGAAAGAAAGGAGCCATCCAGAGGGACCTTGACAGGCTGGAAAGATGGGCCCGGGGGAACCTAATGAGGTTCAACACTGCCAAGGGTCAGGGGCTGCACTTGGGTCGGAAGAATCCCTGACACAGATACAGATTGGGAGAGGAGCTGCTGGAGAGCAGCCCTGATGAGAAGGACTTGGGGATTGTGGTGGAGGAGAGACTTAACATGAGCCAGCAGTGGCTCTGGCAGCTCGCAAGGCCAATGGGATCCTGGGCTCCATCAGCAGAGGGGTGGCAGCAGGGACAGGGAGGGGATTGCCCCTCTCTACTCTGCCCTCCGGAGGCCCCATCTGGAGTCCTGTGTCCAGAGCTGGGGCCCCCAGTACAAGAAAGATGTGAGACTGTTGGAGAGGGGTCAGAGGAGCCACAAGGATGATTAGAGGGCTGGAGCATCTGCCCTACAAAGAGAGGCTGAGGGAGCTGGGCTTGTTCAGCCTGGAGAAGAGAAGGCTACGGGGGGACCTCATTGCAGCCTGCCAGTCCCTGAAGGGAACTTATAAGCAGTGGGGGATTAAACTTTTTAAAAGGGCAGATAATGCCAGGACAAGGGGGAATGGACTGAAGCTAAAGGAGGGAAGGTTTAGATTAGATATTAGGGGGAAGTTTTTTACAGAAAGAATGGTGAGGTGCTGGAACAGGCTGCCCAGAGAAGTAGTGGATGCCCCGTCCCTGGAAGTGTTCAAGGCCAGGTTGGATGGGGCCCTGGGCAACCTTGTGTAGCTCCAGACCTGGAGGTTGGTGGCCCTGCCTGTGGCAGGGGGGGTGGAGCTCTATGATCCATGGGGTCCCTTCCAACCCCGACCATTCTATGATTCTATGATTCTATGAAATGTAATGGTTCAGGAGGATGTCTGTCTTAATTATACAAAAGTACTTACAGGGTAAGGATCAGAGACCACAAAGCACATGCATGTAGCTTCCTCTAGGTATATTCTGGCAGAGTTCAGTGCTTAATAGTTAATATTATTCCTCTTGGGTGGAATCTAGGCCAGGCTTGGATGTGAAAAGAAAAATAATAAAGAACCATCTTGTCTCTGTGAAACACAGAACAGGGACTGTATGTCTGTACTACAACTTCAGCATGTTACTCTGGCCACAGACTGTTCTTTTCTGCTCCACACTTAGCCTGGTTTCATCTGTCTGGAAACAGCAACTGCAAGGGTCTGATAAATGGATTGAAAGGTTGTCCAGCTTCACTGTGTCAACCTCAGAAGCTTGCTTATGTAACGAGTTCCTGGGTGATTCACAGCAGCTATGCCTGCTGGAGCTGCCAGAGCCAGCTGGGAGAACCATTCTCCTGCTCTCTAGTGGTAGAAGCACAAAAAAGCCCAAAAATGGTCTCAGACCAAACTCAGCCGTGCATGCTGTGTTCTTGCAGTGCAGAGCTGAAAATGGCTGCCAAACTCCAAGTTGATAACTTGGAAAATGGAAGCATCTAAACTACCCAAAAAAGAACAAGAAAGAGTTTAATCCACCGTGTATATATATGCCTAGTGTTATCTGAGAGTGTCAGAGAATCATAGAATCATAGAATTGTAGGGGTTGGAAGGGACCTCAAGAAATCATAGGCTCCAAACCCCCTGCCAAAGCAGGTTCCCTAGGACATATCACTCAGATAGGAATGATGAGCAATCATTATACTGAATTTGGAAGCTTTTAAAGTGAGAACTTTTGGCTTTTCTAGCAGAAATTAAGTAGCAGACTGAAAATTTCTCACTGTTAGCAGTAGACAGCCCAGGACACTGAGTTGCTCGCTTGGGTTACAGCCAGTAGATAGCAGCAGGAAGCAGACACACCTCTTTGCTGCTACTTTGTGCTAGGATAGGTAGAGCAGCACCTGGTGAGCAACAGAGCCTGTTTCATGCCAGAGTTGACCAGTCCTGTGACGTGGTTCATTAGAGAATAAAAGTGGTGTGTGAGGCTGTCCTGTATGCTGTAAGAAAGTGGCAGCCTGCTGCAGAAGATGGTCATCAGCATTGTCTACCAGGAGCATCTCAAAAGTGGCTCCTGGCAATTCATGAGAAGTCAAGGAGCTGTGATTTCCTCCTTCAGGCTTTTCAGAGGCTGGAAAACTGATAGATCAGCTAGTAAAACTGAAGGCAAAACTAGAAATGAAGTGCTTACTCACCTCCCTGTCTCTTATCTCAGGGGTGGATAACTCATTGTTTGTGGCTCACTGAGGACATCAGGAGTACTACACATCCCTTATGCTGGCACAGCCACCTGGGATCATGTAGTAAAAGTAGGAACAGCAGGGAGGCTCCAGGCTGCCTGTAAGCAATCTTTAAACACATACCTATAAATATAGGTGAGTGCATCCTAAATTAAAGGTGAACCTGGATTTTAAAGATGCAGACAGCTTCAGAACAGTGATACACATTGGAGCCTCTCTACAATCCCATATAATAAGCCAAAAGTTCCCTTTAAGGCTTGTTTTAACACAAACAGCTCAAAACAGATGAGTCAGTGCTGGAAAATTACAAATTATTCCTTTCTCCTTTCCCATCCCGTGGAAAATAAAGAATACAGGCTTTTTCCTACGGTCACCTGCTGACATGTGAGTTTGATACCTGCACAGGCAATCCTCACCTTAACTGCCTTAGTTGCTAAGTATCTATTTTAATCATAGAATCATAGACTGGTCTGGGTTGGAAGGGACCCCATGGATCATAGAGCTCCAACGCCCCTGCCACAGGCAGGGACACCAACCTCCAGGCCTGGAGCTACACAAGGTTGCCCAGGGCCCCATCCAACCTGGCCTTGAACACCCCCAGGGACGGGGCATCCACTACTTCTCTGGGCAGCCTGTTCCAGCCCCTCACCACTCTCTCTGGAAAGAACTTCCCCCTAATACCTAATCTAAACCTTCCCTCCTTTAGCTTTAATCCATCCCCCTTGTCCTGCCATTATCTGCTCTTTTAAAAAGCTGAATCCCCTCCTGCTTATAAGCTCCCTTCAGGGACTGGCAGGCTGCAATGAGGTCCCCCCACAGCCTTCTCTTCTCCAGGCTGAACCAGCCCAGCTCCCTCAGCCTCTCTTTGTAGGGCAGGTGCTCCAGCCCTCTGATCATCCTTGTGGCTCCTCTGACCCCTCTCCAACAGTTCCACATCTTTCTTGTATTGGGGGCCCCAGCTCTGGACACAGGACTCCAGCTGGGGCCTCCCCAGGGCAGAGCAGAGAGGGACAATCCCCTCCCTGTCCCTGCTGCCACCCCTCTGCTGATGGAGCCCAGGATCCCATTGGCCTTTCGAGCTGCAGGAGCCACTGCTGGCTCATGTGAAGTTTCTCATCCACCACAATCCCCAAGTCCTTCTCAGCAGGGCTGCTCTCAAGAATCAGTGTTGCACAGCACCCTCTTCTGCTGAGAGGTGACGAGGAGTGGAAATCCCTGGTCTGTCTCTTTTCCTGTCTCTCATAGGCATTTATATACTGAAGAAGAAGGCAAGTATAAAAACTCAATTACAGCAAATAGGGGAGAATCAATAAAGGAATGAGAACCTGGCAGCCACACAGATGGGGCTTTATCTCTGCAGCAGAACCCTGACATGTGACATTAGAAGAACATAGAGTGCTCAGATGAGTTATGAAGATTGATATTTATGATGATGACTTGCAATTGTGCTATTTAAAAAACCCACCTATTTGGTAATGAAAACCTGCTGGCAAGATCTGATCAAAGAGGTAAAATTGCAGGAAGAGTAAAATAAGATCAGTAAATCAAATGCACTAAATTGTCAGTGAGGCACACTGCAATTAGGGGTGACTTCAAGAAGGCAGAATTATTGGAATTGCAGCATAAATCCATGTCATGCATGTGCTGCCATCTCTTCTGGGAAACACAGGCTCACCTCTAGCATTGCCAGACTGACCTCTGGCAAGGGCAAACAGATACCAACTGTCTCCTAACATGATGATTCCATGGGCTGGGGTGTGTTTCAGTTCAGCAGAGGCTACACGGGCTTTGAGGATGCCCATTTGATTACCTTCAGAAAGCTCTCAAGCTTTGTGTCTTCACAACAGCTTACATAGAGTACAGGCTGTGATGTTCACCCTCAGAAGTGGCCCACAGAGGACACACCTGATAGGTGCAGAGAGGCCAGGTGGCTGTTGGTGGATGCTCTGAGACCTTAGCTGACACTGCCTGGGAGGTTGTTCAGCGTTCTTCATCTGAAATGCAAAACAACCTTTAAACAGCAATGCCTTCTACCTTTTCTGACTACAAGCCTCATCATGGGATGCAGGGGGAATTGGCCAGCCCCTTTTCAGTGTCTGTGGGGACAGGACATGGGGCAATGGCTGTAAACTGGAGCACAGGAAGTTCCACACCAACCTGGGGAAGAACTTTTCCCCAGTGAGGGTGAGGGAGCCCTGGGACAGGCTGCCCAGGGGGTGTGGAGTCTCCATCTCTGGAGATATTCCAGCCCCGTCTGGACACCGACCTGTGCAATATGAGCTGGGGAGCTGCTTTGGCAGGGGCTTGGACCCCATGAGCTCTGGAGGTCCCTTCCAACCCCTGGGATTCTGTGAGTCTGTGATTTTTTTTTAAATTCAACTTGCTCTGTGCTATGAAAACTTGCCTAACCAGGAAAGTGTTTTTTCAGGGGGGGAATCAGCTTTTTGAAAGGGCAGACAATGGCAGGACAAGGGGAATGAATGGATTAAAGTTAAAGGAAGGAAGGTTTAAATTGGATATTAGGGGGAAGTTCTTTCCAGAGAGAGTGGTGAGGTGCTGGAACAGGCTGCCCAGAGAGGGGGGGGGTGCCCCATCCCTGGGGGTGTTCAAGGCCAGGTTGGATGGGGCCCTGGGCAACCTTGTGTAGATCGAGGCCTGGAGGTTGGTGTCCCTGACTGTGGCAGGGGGTTGGAGCTCTATGATCCTTGGGGGCCCTTCCCACCCAGACCAGTCTATGATTCTATGATTCTATCATTGTCCCAGCAGTGCCCATGGGAGTGATAATACACGTGCATTTCCTATTCTCACTTGTGGGGGAAACACAGATCTAAGAGCACTTCGGTTCAGGTTCCCCCATTTCAGGAAATCCTCTCTCTTTGGTCCCTTTATAAAGAGGAATTTGAATTAAAATGTGATTTCTAAAGAAAGAACCCCTCAAACTAATTTTTACTATTAGCTTTTAAACCTTCTTCTCTTGTAATATGCTGCAGACTGGTGAGTAACCATTAGGAAGTGACAACAAGACTGTCAGAGCTTTTCAATTCCAGGTCCAACATTGACTTTGTTGTGGTAATCTGGGTGAGGTAACAATTCTTCTTTTTCCTCACACAGAAACTAGGCAGAAGGTGCTGAAATGAATCTGTGCACCTACTGTAAGGAGCAGATTTGGTGCAAAACAGAATGAACTTGTTTCAGTAGCTCTGTGATTTTCCTTCTGTGTATACTGAAAAACTGCTAGAGGGAACCAAATAAATGAATGGTTAGTTATTATTCAGCCTTCAGAATGGCTCCATCCAGTTCTTTAAAATGCCAGTTTATTAGTCATTTTACTTAGCTACAAGGAATTAATAAAACATGAAAGGCTGAGACTGACTTCATTGCATTTGGAAATCCATGCAGTACAGTTACACAGACTGGGAACTCTCATTATGTTGCCTTCATTTTCTTTAGGAAAATTAACATTATGCACTAGCAAAGTTTACCATTCCTGGGTTTTAATTTGAATTCAGCACTAGGCCACACCATCAAAATCATAGAATCATAGAATGGTCTGGGTTGGAAGGGACCCCATGGATCATAGAGCTCCAACCCCCCTGCCACAGGCAGGGCCACCAACCTCCAGGCCTGGAGCTACACAAGGTTGCCCAGGGCCCCATCCAACCTGGCCTTGAACACCCCCAGGGATGGGGCATCCACTACTTCTCTGGGCAGCCTGTTCCAGCCCCTCACCACTCTTTCTGTAAAAAACTTCCCCCTAATATCTAATCTAACCCTTCCTTCCTTTAGTTTTAATCCATCCCCCTTGTCCTGCCATTATCTGCCCTTTTAAAAAGTTGAATCCCCTCCTGCTTATAAGCTCCCTTCAGGGACTGGCAGGCTGCAATGAGGTCCCCCCACAGCCTTCTCTTCTCCAGGCTGACCCAGCCCAGCTCCCTCAGCCTCTCTTTGTAGGACAGGTGCTCCAGCCCTCTGATCATCCTCGTGGCTCCTCTGACCCCTCTCCAACAGTTCCACATCTTTCTTGTACTGGGGGCCCCAGCTCTGGACACAGGACTCCAGCTGGGGCCTCACAAGGGCAGAGCAGAGAGGGACAATCCCCTCCCTGTCCCTGCTGCCACCCCTCTTCTACACATGGAGGATGGTTTGCTTTCAGTAAGAGTGCAGAGAGATCCTGACTGACTTGCCCTGTTCTTACTGCAGTTCTGCTCTGGAGAGAAATTGTCTACTCCAAGTCATGGAGCAGGGGGGGTGTGTGTGTGGGCTGGCTGATGTTTCCAGCAGACATTGGCAGGGACAGAATAGGGATATTGCAAGTTAGGTGCATTGTCAGGTGGGTGTTGTGGCAATAGTATTGGCAGCTCCTAGAAGGGAAGAAAGATCAATCCATTTCTGGTTTGTAATACTGGTTTTATAAAGGACACCTGTAGCACTTGGCTGCAATACCATTAAAAGTGCAGGATAAAAACATCTGGGAATAGCTTGCTATTTTTCTCCATTTAGAAAGAAATCTTTAATAGTCAAATAGTTCACTATAACCAAAACCAGAATCCCTTAATTTTGGAGACTGGAAATGTCCTATAGAACATGAACTTGGATAAATATGATCCAGTTCAATCTACTTGGGAAGTGTCAATGTGGCTTCTAGGAAGGGGTTGCTAATAGTTAACAAACCTCCTGGACATCTTTGAAGAGCCATCCATAAATGGAGTCAGGTTGATCTGATTTATACTGTCCATTTGAATTTTCAAAAGGCTTTGGTAAATCCATTTTTTCAGGAAACTAAGCAGCCAAAGAGGATAAGGGGAGGTCCTAGCATGGGTAAGTAGTTGGGCAAACAAAAGAAACAGATGGCAAAAGTAAATGATCAAGCCTCACAATAGTACCAACAGTTCTTTAGGGATTTGTGTGGGGATGTAGGCAATTCAGCATATCCCTAAATGACCCAGAAAAGGGTATGAGCAGTCTAGCCACTATTACTGCTCTTTTGCTTGTCCAGTTTGCCAGATTTTAATTTAGAAAGGAACATTATTAACATTTACTCTACCCTCCTGTGTGACATGATCTAGGACTAACTCAAATTAATTGCAGATTCAAGTTTAGGATCTGGGATTGTGCTAAAGCAGATCTTTTATAAAAACTATCTGATCTTGGTTTGAAAATTCCCTGTGACAGCAAATCTATCAAACACTTCCTCGTGTTAATCTAGAGGTTAGTTGCCCTCAACGTTCCAAATGATTAACTTAACTCTGGCATGAATGTCTGTAGCTTCCAGGCAGCATCTCTTCTGCAACTGTGTCTGCTGGTGGGAGGGTTCCTCTGTGTTCAGGTCTCCACCTCTCCATGTGGGTACTTACAGATTATTATCAAATAATTACTTGTATTCCTTTTTGCTTAACTAAAAAAGATTAGGCTCCCAGGATCTTTTCTGTTCAAGTATGTCTTCCAGTTCTTTTCTGCTCCTGGCTAACATCTGTAACCACCAGCAGCAAGGACAGTCCTAAGCACAGTTCCACACAACTTTTGAGAGTCTTCTGAAGGGGAGAAGCCTTCCAAGAAGGTGGCTAAGAGAGCCAAAGGGATCCTGGGGGGCATCAAGAGGAGTGTGGCCAGCAGGTCAAAGGAGGTGATCCTCCTCCTCTGCTCTGCCCTGGTCAGGCCCCACCTGGAGCATTGTGTCCAGTTCTGGGCTCCCTGGGATAAAAAAGCCAGGGATCTCCTGGAGAGAGTCCAGAGGAGGCTACAGAGATGATGAAGGGCCTGGAGCATCTCCCCTGTGAGGAAAGGCTGGGTGAGCTGGGGCTGTTCAGCCTGGAGAGAAGGAGACTAAGGGGGGACCTTATTAATGTTTATCAATATCTGAAGGATGGGCTGCAGGGGGAAATGGCCAGCCCCTTTTCAGTGTCTGTGGGGACAGGACAAGGGGCAATGGCTGCAAGTCAGAGCATAGGAAGTTCCACACCAACCTGGGGAAGAACTTTTCCCCAGTGAGGGTGAGGGAGCCCTGGGACAGGCTGCCCAGGGGGTGTGGAGTCTCCTTCTCTGGAGATATTCCAGCCCTGTCTGGACACCAACCTGTGCAATATGAGCTGGGGAGCTGCTTTGGCAGGGGGTTGGACCCCATGAGCTCTGGAGGCCCCTTCCAACCCCTGTGATTCTGTGAGTCTGTGAAAAGGGGAAGGGCAGAATTGCTAAAACAACTCTGATACCACCCTCTTGTAGAGCTGGGAGTGAGTCCATGGTCAAGGACTACCTGTTCTATCCAACTTAGACTAATAAATCTGCCTCTTGTAAAAAGCCAAAGTAAGCTAGCAAAGTCTTAAAGTCAGAGGAAGATGTCTTGCCAAACTCTCTGTCAGCCCTAGGCTTGATGGGAAGTTAGGTCCATTTGAATCTCACATTCTTCAGATCTCCCAGCAAGAGTCAGTCTTCTCTATTTATTCTACTCCAGTCTTCTCCCAGCTAGAAAAAATGAAGCATTCTGTAGTACTGAAAAGTGTAGGTGGCAAACACCTGATCTGAAAATTTTCCTCTGCTATGAAGTTTGAAGTTAAAAAAGCAACAACAAAATTGTGAGCTCTCCCTCCCCTTTCCTGGCCCATTACTCATGAAGTGGGTATTTTTATCACCACACATTTCTAAATAAATCCTGTCACCTAATCCTGTTAAGTGAAACTTGCAGATCCAAGGGAGGAGAAGTCTGTTGCTCCACAGAAACAAGGGGTTTGCAGAATGGGGAAAAACAAAGACAGAATTAACAGGCACAGAGGGAGCTAATGATATATGCAGTTTTTTCCTTGAGCTAACTTTGAGCAGCAGCTCAAGTTATGGATCTGCAAGTTATGGATCTGCAAGTATCCACTATGATGGGAAGTTGCTCAGAGAGGGAAAGGGGTAGTTGTTGCTGTTAACCTTAAGTGCTTCCTCTGGGGCAGAGTATGCACTGAGATGTCATCAGCTTCACAGTGCTGTTTAGTCTGACATCTCTCTGGGAGTAGCAGGATGGAATGACTGCAGTGTCTAGCAGATCTGCTTTCCTAGGGGTGCATGTATGCATACAGGGTTTTGTACAGCAGTAGCAAACAGGAGCAGCAAGTAACCTTCTGCTAGACACCACAGGAACATGTACAGCCTGAGAAGCTAAATGGACAGATGTCCTGTGTCACCTCAGGCAAGTTCTTTATGCCAGACTCAGTGAAGGGTATAGCTGCTCCAAGGTGTGTTTCCCCAGGGCTCAGTGTTGGGTCCAGTCCTGTTTAATATCTTCATTGGTGACCTTGATGAGGGAACAGCACCCACCCTCAGCAAGTGCTGATGATCCAGAGCTGGGAGGGGTGGCTGACAGGCAGGACACTGCGCTGCCATCCAGAGAGACCTGGCCAGGCTGGAGAGCTGGGCAGGGAGACACCTCATGACATTCAACAAGAGCAAGGGGAGAGTCTGGCACCTGGGGAGGAATAACCAACTGTATCAGTACAGGCTGGGGGATGACCTGCTGGAGAAGAGCTCTGTGGAGAAGGACCTGGGGGGTCCTGGTTGATGACAGGTTGGCCATGAACCAGCAGTGTGCCCTGGGGGCTAAGAGAGCCAAGGGGATCCTGGGGGGCATCAGGAGGAGTGTGGCCAGCAGGTTGAAGGAGGTGATCCTCCCCCTCTACTCTGCCTTGGTCAGGCCCCACCTGGAGTGTTGTGTCCAGTGCTGGGCTCCCTGGGATANCTGTTCAGCCTGGAGAAAAGAAGACTTAGGGGGGACCTAATTAGTGTTTATCAATATCTTAGACATGGGATGCAGGGGAAATGACCAGCCCCTTTTCAGTGTCTGTGGGGACAGGACAAGGGGCAATGGCTGTAAACTGGAGCATAGGAAGTTCTGCACCAACATGGGGCAGAACTTTTCCCCAGTGAGGGTGAGGGAGCCCTGGGACAGGCTGCCCAGGGGGTGTGGAGTCTCCATCTCTGGAGATATTCCAGCCCTGTCTGGACACCAACCTGTGCAATATGAGCTGGGGAGCTGCTTTGGCAGGGGGTTGGACCCCATGAGCTCTGGGGATCCCTTCCAACCCCTACGATTCTGTGATTCTAACTCCTGGGGGTCTGACCAAGCCTAGAATGGGACACTGAACCTTTCTGTCCTGTGCCATGGTAGCTCTTCAGGCACTATGGGCCAGCCTGCATGCTGAGCAGGAAGCAACCTAGCCATGAGGGGAATGCTGACAAAATCCAGTCGGAAATTGCTTCTGCCCATCATCTCACTACAGCTCAGCCATGTGTGGGGCTGCAGATACCTTCATGTCATCTAGAACCCTGTCAGAAAGATTTAAACTTTTTTTTTTTTTTAAATAAGAACAATTCTCCTGCTTTTTTCCTAAATTGCAGCTGGTGAAGCATATGCTATTTTCCTGTTCCCCTAATGTCCCACAGGAAACATCTTTGTGAAGTTGCTCCATTGAACAGAAGATTTAAGATTCCATCAGTCAGTAGGAGAGCACAGGAGGGAATATGATTCTGTCAGCTAATGGTTTAGGGGGAAAGCAGGAAGGCCTGTCTTCTGGTCCTGCTCCCAGGAATGTGTCGGCAAATCATGTGGGAAGATGCATTGTCTAAAGAGAAGACAGAGCCCAGAAAGCAGCATCTACAGCTGCTGTGTGTTGCCCTGCCCTTGCATTAACAGCACAGAGCAGTAACAGTAGATGCAGTGTGCAGTTTTCTCATTGATTGCACTGAAAAACCAAGGTTCAGCATTCACAGAAGTGCCAGGTGAGCAGCATCCCTCCCCCTCACCACAACCCCCACACACAAACACAAGGCTGCCATCCACTGAGACAAACTTCTACAATGATGAACTGATGCTATCAAGGCAGTGGCCTCAAGAGTCTGGAGAGCTTTGTTTAAACTCTTACACAAAGGTCAGCAGAGTGTTGAAAACAAATGAAAGCACAGGCTGTGAAAATTAATCAATGGGGAGTCCCTGGGTGGACTTCTAGAGCTGCCACAGCATGGGGCAGGGCTGGTCACTCCCTGCCTGTGCAGAGCCAAACACAGCCTTGCAGCTCAGCTCCCAGAGCATCTGAGCATTTGACATTGTTTAATTAGGGCCAGCTTGTGTGGCACTGTGGAAGAGAAAATCTGAGCCTTTAGTCTGTCTGCCTGAGAGCTAGGGAGATGCCTGTGTGATAGGTAGCACAAGGGCATACAGGCTGAACAGCCATGGCTGGCAAGGAGCATCCAGGGCTGGAGAGGCATGGATGAGAACATGTTTGCATGAACCTTCTGCCTCCACTCCTCTGGCTTTACTGGGTATTTAATCTTTGTCAAGTGTACAGCACTTGAACTGCCTTTTATTAGGGAGTCCAAATCTCATTTTATTGTTAGCTCCTTGGGTAATACTTTGCTTCCTAAAATATCATTTAAATAAAGAGAATGGGAAGAGTGTATTTTCCTTTTTTTCTCTTTTATACATTCAACCTTCTCATTTCCACATCCAGCAGGTTTTGCTTTAACTTTCAAAAGAAGGAAATCAGCTTTTTTTAGTAAAGAGAAGGGTTCCAGAATGTCAGCTGAGTTGGTTGAGAACACAAATGACCATGAAAAAGCTTATATGGAAGTTCATACCCTCCTTAATGGTAGCATTGGAGCAGAAGTTCAGCATTCAGAAAGGCAAATGCAATGCAATCATCTCCCTTCCTCTTCCCATGTTCTCAGTTTCTTCTTTTCATCCACCCCTCTTTCACTTTGTTCCCTGCTGTAGCTCATCTCAACCAAACCTTCTCTAAACCTCAACCAGCCAAAAGGAAACAGCACAGAACTGCCACTCAAAAACCATGAGGTTGTTTCCTCTGCTGCTCTCTTCTGTTCCTCTGCTCTTGAGACTGGGACTGGACCACTGTCCTCTGCTGGGGTTTTGATATCAGCAGGATGTCCTAGATGTTTCAGTAACACCTACAATAAAACAACAGCAACAGATGATGGGCAGAGGCCCAGACTGGGCCTGGAGTGCTTGTTTGATCCAGAATTGAGGGAGAACTTTGATCAGTACAAACACAAATGTTCATGTGCAGACACAGGCATATGCAAACTCAAGGAAATACTCTCTGGATTGAGGACAGGGAAGGGTTAGATTAGATATTAGGGGGAAGTTCTTTCCAGAGAGAGTGGTGAGGGGCTGGAACAGGCTGCCCAGAGAAGTAGTGGATGCCCCATCCCTGGGGGTGTCCAAGGCCAGGTTGAATGAGGCCCTGGGCAACCTTGTGTAGCTCCAGGCCTGGAGGTTAGTGGCCCTGCCTGTGGCAGGGGGGGTGGAGCTCTATGATCCTTGGGGTCCCTTCCCACCCAGACCAGTCTATGATTCTATGATTCTATGACAGCTGCAAGATCTTTCTAGTGCTGAGTGGGTTATATGTGGCACTGCTGCGAGGCTGGTTTCCAAAACCAAAGCCCAGAGAGAGGAGGCCTTCATTTTAGTTTCACAGAATTATTTGCAGCCTTATCAACTGAAACCTCTTCCCTTTACTTATCTGCTGGCTCAGGGAGGCACTCAGCATTGCTGGCAGCTGCAGACACTGCTGCTGAACGACAGGCATGGGGCTGGCACAGACTGCTGTTGCCTAAACTCCCAAGATAATGGGAATGTCTCAGGACTCAGACTGGCCTAACCTGGTTGCTTGTTTGTAAAGGATATACTTAGGCCAGTGAGGAATGAAACCCAGGCAGAAATGCTCTCCCTTGCCTTTGGCTGAAGTTGCAGAGTGGGTGCAGTAACTACCTGAAACATCCCTCAGTGGGGGAGCAGCATGACCAGGGGCTTTTGTAAGGGGGAATGGTGAACTAGGATCCTCTGCTTGAAGCTCTTGTAATGCCCTGTTGTTTAGAGATGTAGGCTAAGGACAAGGGGGAATGGATTAAAACTGAAGGAAGGAAGGTTTAGATTAGATATTAGGGGGAAGTTCTTTGCAGAGAGAGTGGTGAGGGGCTGGAACAGGCTGCCCAGAGAGGGGCTGGGTGCCCCATCCCTGGGGGTGTTCAAGGCCAGGTTGGATGGGGCCCTGGGCAACCTTGTGTAGCTCCAGGCCTGGAGGTTGGTGGCCATGCCTGTGGCAGGGGGGGTGGAGCTCTATGATCCTTGGGGTCCCTTCCAACCCATGCCATTCTATGATTCTAAGCTTGTCTTCACAATTTTGCTATCTTCCAGAGTTCAGAAATCATGAATAAGCATGAAAATGTCTGAGTGTGTTCTCCAGAAGCATGAAAGTACTTCTAGCTGCTTACCTGAGGAAATGAAGCTTTTACAGACATGCTTTGTATCCAACCTGTTTGATAACTAAATCCAAATTTGACAAAGGTATTTTGTCTTAAAGATAGTATCTTCCTACATATTTCTGGAAGTAGGTAGCTGGAGTAAAGAGAGAATTCATGTTGAGACATAGAATTAAAGGATAATTTAGGTTGGAAGGGACCTCTGAGGGTCTTCTGCTCAAAGCTGCTGCAGCCTGCATTGCTGGCATCAATAAATTACTACACATCAGGGAATCCTTACATGACAGTACAACTATGAATTATAGAGGAAAAGTTTGTGCTGAATCTTGTACATCTGACATGGGAGACTCCAGTCAGAAGGCATACATTTCTTTCATAGCCATCTTCTTCACAGAGCATCTTGTTTCTAATTAGTCTCTTATTTAGCATTTTTAAATGTGCTGCAGGGAGGCATTGTTAAGACACATCCATGAGGAGCATGAGTTCTTTAATCAGAGCTGGACAGCTGTCTGACAGGTGGGATGGCTGTGAGACTTTGGTTTGCAGTTGCACCAACACCGTGGTGTTGAGCTCGTTTGATTCACTTACCAGGGAAGAGAAAGGGTTCAAGTCAGCCCTGCCAGAATCCAGCTTACTGAGAACAGAGTGTGGACTTCACAGAGTTGGGGGCTGCCATTACTATTGTTGGAGGCAATAGCACATTTCCCATCAAATCTAGCACTGCACAATAAGCAAAACCAGGACAGTTCATGTAGACAGAAGATGCATGGGCAGGGGCAGGCTCCTGAAGGTGGATCCATTACTCTTTGTGGAGCCACAGCTCATTAAATGCTGGTGAAAGGAGCTATTTTGAGAAAGAGTCATTTGATAGGCACTGAACTGCTCCAGTTTGAGCAAACCTCCCCATACTGTCTTAACCCTCTCCTGAGTAATTCCAGATGAGGGTAGAAAAACAAGCTGGTTCTTGGGTTTTAAATAGAAATGTCATGGAATATGCATCTAGAAGGCAAATTTTGTTGAAGTCCAAGATAGAAGCTTAATATGAGCATTTCAATGTGAGTGCTGGAAAATTACATGGTAAAGTTTAGACCATCATGTACAAATGTTGATGCTTTGAAAACCAAAAGTAATTGTGATTGAATCATATAATTTCTGTAATCTCAGTAGCTTCTCAGATTCTGTGTAATTTCTCTTCCTCAGAGCCAGGTTACCTGTCTCTATTTTTCTATCAAGCTTTCTATTCTCTGAGGGGGAATATTAAAGGTCAGGTGGCAAGATGCTCTTGCTAATCAATCTGTTGCTAGCTATGATTTTTAGCAGCTCACTCCAGTGAGGATTAACCAGCTTTTGCAAAACATCTAAACATCCTGAATATCTTAGGGGTTTATTTCCTGCCCAGTCTGTAACTGCTTCCCACAGATACCAACAGGGTTGATTCTCTGGATAACATTCCCATTCTTGCAGTCCAGTGGCTGTGTTAGTTACAAGCATGTTCCCAGCAGCCCCCCATATATCCTAGACAAGTGCTCCTGTTGTGGTCTTGGATATAAGGGTGAAGAGAGAGGGATTGCTCCTGATTTATTTACCTCTGGAAGTTGGAATGAATACAGCTTTCCAAGTACTCCTGCTTGGATGTGTCTCATCTCCTGCTGCTGTTTCACTTACCAGGCTTCACCGTGTGATGTTGTTAGGGGTCTGTTTAGCACATCTCTGCTCCCACTGATGGACTTTGAATCACAGAATCACAGGGCTTGGAAGGGACCTCAAGAGCTCATCGGGTCCAACCCCCTGCCAAAGCAGCTCCCAGCTCATATTACATAGATAGGTGTCCAGACAAGACTTGAATATCTCCAGAGATGGAGACTCCACCACCTCCCTGGGCAGCCTGTCCCAGGGCTCCCTCACCCTCACTGGGGAAAAGTTCTTCCCCATGTTGGTGTGGAACTTCCTATGCTCCAGTTTACAGCCATTGCCCCTTGTCCTGTCCCCACAGACACTGAAAAGGGGCTGGCCAATTCCCCTGCATCCCATGTCTAAGATATTTATAAACACTAATTAGGTCCCCCTTTAGTCTTCTTCTCTCCAGGCTGAACAGCCCCAGCTCACTCAGCCTGTCCTCATACAGGAGATGCTCCAGGCCCCTAATCATCTCCATAGCCTCCTCTGGAGTCTCTCCAGGAGATCCCTGGCTTTTTTATCCCAGGGAGCCCAGAACTGGACACAATTCTCCAGGTGGGGCCTGACCAAGGCAGAGCAGAGGGGGAGGATCACCTCCTTTGACCTGCTGGCCACACTCTTCCTGATGCATCCCAGGATCCCATTGTCTCTCTCAGCCCCCAGGGCACACTGCTGGTTCATGGCCAACCTGTCATCAACCAGGACCCCCAGGTCCTTCTCCACAGAGCTCTTCTCCAGCAGGTCATCTCCCAGCCTGTACTGATACAGTTGGTGATTCATCCAGTCCAACCCTCAAATCAGTTGTTCTTTCTCCCACCCCAAAGCAAATCTTGCCAGCAAAAGTGACTTTCTTCCTTCCATGCTGACAGCCAGCTCCGTGGGACTCTCCTCTCTCTGCCCTGCCCTCTGGGCTGACTCCCCAGTGTCCTGCACCCTGACATGGATCTCACTTCTCAGTGCTCTGCTGTTTTCTTTAGCCTGGGTAGATGCTCAGGTGCCTTCTTCTCTGTGCCTTAAATAGGTTTCAGCATAGGCCCTAGCAATTCAGTCACCCACTTTGGCTGAATTTCAGCAGGTTTGGTAATTCCTAGGGGTGAGGGGGAGATGGGGTTTGTGTATTTACAGCAATTATTTCTTTATTATCTTCTAGGTATAAGCTGCAGAGGCAGTGAGTGCAGACTTTTGCCACTCAAACTCTGAGGTAGAATTTCTCTGTTTTGTAGTGTTGAATATTTCATGAATTCCAAATGCCAATTATGAGTTACTTGCTGCCTGCTAGGAACAATAGACAGCTTTGAAAGGACTTGCTCCCATTCTTCCAATCTGTGCCACGTGTTTGTTGACTCCTTTTTGATCTAAGAATCCAAGAGTTCAAGGGTGATGACTGAAAGTCTCACCCAAGCAAAGGTGGTCTTATCAGGCCAGTGAACAGAGAGCTTGCATTGCTATCTGAGCTAGAGGATATTAGGTTTTATGGCTCTCAGTCTATTCTTCTATAGCCTTGAGCTCATTAGGAATGTGATTTTTTTGCATTTGCATTGCAGCACTGGATTTTTATTAAAATAGCACCACATATATATGTACATATATATATATATATGTATATATGAGCTGGCAAAATCCTCTACCAAATGAATCTTTGGCTGCTTTACCTGCGTTCTCCCTACTAAATCTATTCACTTTGTTCCAATTCTTGGAGCAGTATCTGATAAACATTGTTATAAAGGAGACAATTTCCCTCCAAACAGTTCTCTGTACCCCCTCTGAATGTACTGTGCAGAAGGCTTAGTCCTACAACAGTCCTAACTTTTCTGAAATGTTCCAAAAATGCACCTGTAAAAGTCCATTTGCTGGCATGGAAAGCACTGCCACACTGCCCACAGTAAATAATGGCCATGTTAGTAGTTTCATACTATTAGACATTAATAATTCCCAGCCTCCTGCACTTAGTTCTTGGAAGGCTCTCAAATAATATATCATTACTTTGAAGTTGTCTGGATTCAAAATTGTCATTACATTTTAAGAACTTTAGACTTCCTTTGAGTTTGGTTCCTGTAAGTCCTGGAGCCAAGTTTGGTAAAGGTTTAGGAACTCACTCTTATTGCTACACAAGAATGCACCTGGTTTGGAGCACTTTGGGCTACCTCCACTTAGGTTCCTTAGGTTCTTATTTCAGGTTAAGCTGCTTCTGTTTTTTTAAAAATGAGACTATGGTAATTGCTAAATTGCTGTGCTTGAAAAATTGCTTCAAAACAGGTATGGTACTGAAATGAAGCTTAATTCTTTATAGGTAGGTGCTAAAGAAAGAAACATGGTCCATAAAAGGTATCTTGGAAAACTTGTCTGCATCTGTTCAACACTGCCCAGTGTCAGGGGCTGCACTTGGGCTGGAAGAATCCCAGACACAGATACAGACTGGGA
>VZTU01020228.1:111789-130497 GCA_013400835.1 Zapornia atra | reverse complement strand
GAATTGGCAGGACAAGGGGGATGGATTAAAGCTAAAGGAAGGAAGGGTTAGATTAGATATTAGGGGGAAGTTTTTTACAGAGAGAGTGTTGAGGTGCTGGAGCAGGCTGCCCAGAGAGGGGGTGGGTGCCCCATCCCTGGGGGTGTTCAAGGCCAGGTTGGATGGGGCCCTGGGCAACCTTGTGTAGCTCCAGGCCTGGAGGTTGGTGGCCCTGCCTGTGGCAGGGGGGTTGGAGCTCTGTGATCCTTGGGGTCCCTTCCAACCCAGACCGTTCTGTGATTCTATGATTCTATGATCTGAGGAATCATCTGCATTGTATATAGGCTGGATACTGGTGGCTGGGATGTGCTGGCCAGCATTCTGGCCACAGGGCTCTCTGCATGCCTCTGTATGTGCAGCAGTGTGCAAGCCAGCCTGCCTCAGTCTTTGCACCTGCTAATTGTCTTTCCTAGCTACAGGAGTGATAAAGGAGCATTCTGCTGCCTGCATGCTTTGTTGTGTGCTTTCCTCACTTCAGGGCTCTAAGAGAATCTTATTTGTGTCATCAAATAAGGCAGCACTCAGAGAACAATCCCAGAAGGGCCAGGAAATAAAGAGGGTGGGTATTTTCCCAGAGACAGCTCGAATGCCTGTAGCTGAAAGAGGACAAACAGCTTGATTCCTTGAGCACGTCCTTTATTGCTCTGTCATTCTCTGGGAACATCAGGGACTGTGTTTAAGAAGCTGCATCAGTTTCAGATGTTATGCACCTCATTAATCAAAACACATCCTTTTGGAAGGCAGTTGATTGCAGCTTAGGCACAGAAGTGCTTACACCTCAGCATCCCTAGTGCCTGGAGGAGGGAAGAAGAGGAAAAAGCCCTTTAATGCTATCACTAGCTTAGTTCATATTATCTAATCTATGGGAGCATTTGTAAATTGAGGTTTATTTCCCCAAAAAAGTTTTTTCTACCAGAAATTGTGATGAAAATAATAATATTAAATAATATTTGCACTGGGTAGCTTCACTGTAGAGTATTTCAAATGAGTCACAGCCAGTCTAGGCTGTGCCAGGAGGTGGGAGGAGAAGAGGAGCAGGTGAATGCTTCAGAAAAAAGGTTCAGGAGAGAAGAGAGCAAGGCAAACAAAGATGAGGAAGCATGTGCTGGCTGGGTGTAGGGTGAAGCCACTGCTCATGGCTGCATTTCCTTGGAGTAAGAGCTTGAGTAACATCCTGCTGCTTTAAAGGGCACCTTAGGGCTGTCATAGGTGACTCCTGGGAGGGGAGAGGTGAGTAGTCCCTCCTGAAAGCAAAAGGTGCAGAGATGGGGCGAGGATGGTGCAGAGATGGGGCGAGGATGTCCTGGCTGCTTGCTGGCATTTCACCTCCCTGCCTGTGCAGTGAGGTGGGTTCCTTTTCCTAGGAGGTGGGATTTGAAACAACAAACACTCTAGAAAGCCTCAGATACTGGATCTATGCACAATATACAAGCAAACAGATTCTTGATTTAACTCGACTGGTTTTAAAAGCTTTGCACTAGTGAATCATTTGAACTTGTTCAGCCATCTAAGAGCTCCTTAAATGTCACAGGATGAACAGCCATTCCTGAGTTAGCCCAGGGCTGCACTCATTGGCACCTCTTCTCCTCTTTTTCTCCAAGAATCCTCTCAAAGAACAAAAAGTAGGGAAAAGCCTGATTTTAGCCTTTTCCCACTGCCTTGGCCTCTGTTATACGAGGTGTCTTGTGGCCAGCAGTGAAAGGCAGAAGGCTTCCCATCCGGAGCTGCTCTTTTCCCTGGACCAGCCTCCTGAGAGACACGCAGGTCGTTGGGTGAGCCGCAGAAAGTGCTGACTCAGGTGCCCACCGGGAAGTGGGTTTCCCCGTGTCGTAGGGAGAGCCCACGCATCCCACACACTCCTTCCCCAGCCCAGCCCAGCCTCCTGTAGGGGAGCTCTTGGAGATGCAGCTTCCTTTTCCTTTTCCTTTCTTTTTTTTGAATGACTTCTACAGATCCAACCCCGCAGGGGACAACTAGGAACGTTTTGCGTGTCTAAGCAAAGGAAAAAGAACCCTCCCCAACCTTCGGTGCTTTGCAGACAGGTACAAACCACAGCGCGTTTCCCAGCAGGCAAACTTCAGCTGGGAAAGACAGGCAATCCCCAAAAGCCCTGCTTTGCATGCAAGTGAGCTTTTCAAGGTGAACCGCTGCTTTGCCTTTAGCTTTGGATTTGCCCCTTCCCACAAACACCCCCCTCCTCCCCTCCGTGTCTTCACAAGCAAACCTGCAACAAAGCAACCGCAGAAGGAGAAAGGACCGTCAGCACCCAAGAGAAAAGAGCATCTTGGTTCTCCTGCGTGTTTTACGTTCGGGTTGGGGGTTGGATTCTTTTTAATGTTTAGGATGCTGCTTATTTGGAAGCTCCCGGGAGCCCGGTAGCGCTGTGCAGGGCGGCACTCAGCCCGGCACCCTGCGCTGGAGCTGAGCCGCGGGTGAGCCCTGCTCAGCGGCAGGAGCTCTGCAGCGCCAGGGCGACGCGGTCCTTGCAGCCCGGCAGCGGCAGCAGCGTTGCGGCGCCCGCTCAGCCACACACACCCTTGGCAGCCAGGCGTTGCCCTTTTAAGAAGCCCGGGTGCTGGCTCAGGTAGGCAGAGCCTGCGTGCAGTAGTCGCTCCTATGGCAACCCAATAGAATGGGATCGCTTCATGAATATTCCCAGGAGCAGGAGCTGCATGAGGAATAAGTGATGACAGTGATGTAAGCAAGCGGTGGCTGCTGCAGGTTGCAGTTCATTGTGTTATTGGCCGGCAGGTTGAGGAGTTTGAGGCACCCGGGCTTGAGCTTCGCTTTCCGGATGATGTCCGCCCGCCGGGAGACACGGCAGATTTGCATCTCGAAGCCAACATGGCAAGGCTGCTGCTGCTGCTGCTGCTGCTGCCGCCCTCCCTCGCCTTCCAGCCAGAAGTGTGTGGCTCTCCTCTAGACTTCTTGCCTAGTGCTCTGGATCTGAGCAGACAGGGATTGCAGTAACACTCGCCAAGGGGAGACAAGCAGCAAGTAGCCAAATCGGGACAACGGAGAAGAGGCAGGGGGTNGGGGGAAGGGGCGGGGGGTGGGGGGGGGGCTTTTTTTTTTTCCCTCTTTTTTTTTTTCTTCCCTCTTTTTTTTTTTTTTTTCCTTTTTTCCCTTCCCTTCTGGATGCAGAGCCTGTGTTTTGATGCAGAGCCTGTGGATGCCACAGTCTGGTAAGGAGATGACACGCCAGTCTCTGGTCCCTCCTGTCCCTTGAGCTGAAGGCAGGGGCCTGGGGGGCAGTGACGGTTCCCCTCCTTGGGCACACCGGGGCGGGGGTGTCTCTCCCTTTTAACTGAGCGGCGGCAGCAGCAGCAGCACCGGCCATGGACAAGCTGCCCCCCTCCATGCGCAAGAGGCTCTACAGCCTGCCCCAGCAGATAGGACCCAAGGCGTCGATCATGGACGAGGAGGAAGACAGCGACAAGGACACCCGGAGGAAAAGCATCAGGCTGAAGCCGCTGCCTTCGCCCTCTGCTGGGAGCACCCGGGCACTCGGGGGAGACCCCGGCAGAGGGGGGGACCCCGGCCTCCTGGAGACGGAGGCAGGCGGCAAGGGCGCCAAGACCAGCACCAACGGGGACTGCCGCCGCTTCAAAGGGAGCCTGTCCTCGCTGACCAGCAGGCACCTCCACGACGCGGCCGAGGAGAAGAGGCTGATCGGCGGGGAGGGGGAGCCGGCCTCCCCCAGTGAGGACAAGAGCCCCCCCGGCAGCGGGGAGCTGGAGCAGGGACTGTCAGCGGCCCCACCACCAGCGACCCCTCCGGAGCCCCAGCAGCAGCCCCCCCGGGCTTGCTCCTCTACCTCCATCAAAGTGGAAGGAGGTGGAGGGTGCGACCAGATCACCCCAGATGAGGAGCAGAGGCTGGGCCAAGCCGGTTTCATGCAGAGGCAGTTCGGGGCCATGCTCCAGCCGGGGGTCAACAAATTCTCCTTGAGGATGTTTGGCAGCCAGAAGGCCGTGGAGAGGGAGCAGGAAAGGGTTAAGTCCGCCGGGTTCTGGATCATCCATCCCTACAGCGACTTCAGGTACAATCCCCCCCTCCCTGCCCGCTCCAACCTAGCCAGTGCCCCTTCCCCTACCACGGCCAGCTCACACCTCTCCTCACAGCACACACACCCAGGTGTAACTTTCCCTCCTCATTTCCCAGGCAGAAGAACTGGAGGACATAGCCAAGACCTGCTCCAGTCAAACAGTCTGCATGTTTCATTTATATCTAAGTTGAATTTCAGTATCCCTGCCCTATTATTAATTTTAGATTGTGCTTTTAAACCAACAAATGTCTTTTGCTTTGGCTTTTTAGAAGGGAAAGCCTCTCCATAAGTTCAGTGTAAATGGGGAAAAACGTTCCCACCTGATGCACAGCTCTGGACTAAAAGCATGGTGTCTGCTGCTTAACTAGTCCTACATCTCCAGTTCAGAACCTATGTTGTGCCTGATTAATGTTTCAGTTGCCATTTGCATACCTCAAAGTCCTCTCCCCTCTCCTTCCTCAAGAGTTAGGGAAGGATATTGCTACTGTTGCTTGTTCTCCTTAGGGCTTCTTACTGCAGCATCCTTTGTCAGGAGCTGCTATGTGCAGGGGATAGCAGCATTCCTTAAGAAGGAACTTAACACCTTCAGAGTCTTGCAGAGAAAGATTTTACCTTTTGCATCTGCAGATCCTTCTTTGCAAAATTACTTTGGAGAGGGAATAGTTAATGCTGTCTTTATGAAAGTAATGGCTTGCTTTCACTAAGACAGGAACACTTCCATGAAGGTTAATAAGGAAATGAACTTGTAAAACCTAGAGCCAGTTTTTGTATAGTTCCCTGTAGCAGAGGGGTTATGTTTAGGTATTTCTGAGTAAAGCATTGTCTCCTGCACAGGTAAATTGTCCTCTGCAATATGTATGTAAAGTACTGCAATCAATAATTAATTACTTAGTGCAATCAATGGCTAAGGTTTATTGCTTCAACTTTAATTACAACTGGCTTACATCTCACATTTAAAAGCACACAGTAGAAGAACAATATTCAAACACCTATCTATCAAACTACATGATTTTATTGACTTCTTGGACTCTTCAAGAAACCTTGTATTGCTCCCTAAAATACAGTTAGCAAGATAATTGCAGGAGGGTGTCCCAGAGTGGATTTGGGTGCCCAAAGACAGACACTTCTTGACACTACCTTTTAGAGATTTAGCAAGCAGTCTGCACACTTGGAAGATTCAGCACTGGCACTGAACAGATTCCTTGATATTTACTTGGATTAACAAATGTTATTAGAAGGCTTTGTGAATTGGAGGACTGTGCTGGAGTTTAAATTTAGGGCATTCAAGTGTCCCAAACACACAGCTGACCGAGCATATAGGGGTTTACATACACAGTCCTCACAAGTGCAATCTTATTCAAACCCAGATTGGAAAGAGTATAAAATTGCCCCCCAGTTGTGACTGATGAAGTAACACCTCACTAACACAGTGAAATGTAAGAGTGATTAGCTTTAAAAAAACCACAAAATCAATTTCATATTCCTGGCTGTAGCTCTTTGTATTATCTGCCATGAGTCTGGAGTTAAAAACTACCTAATGTGCTTTCCTGAGTTATTCCAGCAAAGTGTTCTCTGCCTGCTGAACCCTCAAGAAATTTGGGTTTAGTCTCAGGATTGTATATGGATTATGCAGCAGCAGCATTCAGCTTGCATATCTTTTATCTATGAGTATAGTGGATTTTTTCCCTGCTGTCTTTATGACTGCCTTTCCAGACTGGCAAACTTCACTAAAAGGACTGGAGCAGCAGCTGAGGTAACCACCTTGCCCAAGGTGAGATGGTTCTAAGAGTTAATTTTTTTTAAGATCCTTAGTGAACTTACTCCTTAAAACTACACAATAAATTCTGAGGGAAGCTTTTCTTTCTGAGGTATTTAGCTGTAGGGCCACTCCTAGCCTTACACAGAGGAATGAAATACGCAGGCAAGCTTGACTCTCCCAAGCCAGGCTGTGATCATACCAAATCTGCTAACACTCAGCTGTATCAGATACAGGAATGCCTGCCTGAGTCTTTAGCATTAACAATAAAATCCTTCCCTGCTGTAGCTTTGTGCAGAAGAAGAATAGAGAGCTGGGTATCTGTACCCCACTGCACCCTGCCCGCTGCTCGGGCTCAGAGCCTGGGTAGCTTGGGATCTTGCTGCTTTGTGTTTCTTCTAAACTGATGCTAGAAGCCTAGTGCACAAAGAGGTGCTTTCTCCCTGCTGCTGTGTATCACCAGCAGGTGAGGCAGGGGGATTGGTTCTACAGAAACATCTGAAGAGACCAGGAGGAGTTGGCTGCACTACTCTGTGGTCAGTATGTACATTTTCTGGGGAACTTTGTTCCCTCCTGTTTCTAGGTCACTGGCAGAGTATCTGAATAGGAATGATGCGTAGCACAACGCGTGGGCTTCCATGAAGAATGACCTATGAACACTGGCTGCCTTGAAGGAGAGGAGTAGGAGCTTCCCAGATCCTGCTCAGGCTTTGTATTCCCTCCTTCTCTGAGTGCTACTGCCTTGGAAACAACTCCCATGAATATCAATAGCATTTTTTTTTGACCTCTGAAATGCAGCAGAATGCACCAAAGAGCAGATATTATCAAAAGGTTTGTAAGAGCTCCAGCCTTGACCCAAAGGAGCCTCTGTTCTGCTTTGCTCCAGCCTTGACCCAAAGGAGCCTCTCTTCTGCTTTGCAGATTCCGCAGTGCAATGCGTGGTTGCTCCTTGTAGATGGGTGCAGACTCTGAAGTCTTTAGGGTGTTGTGAGAGGCATGGGTCTCCATTACCCTGCTGTCACCAATGCTGTGCAGCAACACTTGGTGTCCAGGTTAATATTTAATGATTTAGACCCAGATCTTGCTTTCTGGGTTTGGTTTTGTTATTTGGTTTTTTGTTTGGGGTTTTTTTTTTTTGAGAAATCAGTTTTACATCTGAGAATGAGGTGCATCTCCAGGCATTCTGGTTGAGCTCCAGATCTCATGACTCCTGTCTCAGTGCAGCTTGAGATGTGAAGTTTTGAGTGGAATGCTCCAGCTCTATTTACTGGAGCTTGATTCTGCCATGAAATGACATTGGTGTAATTCCTCTGACTTCATGGAGCTGCTTCTCTTTGTGCTATGTGAGAGGAGTTCCTGTTTTAAAATAGAACAGAGGCTTTCATCATACTCTCATTAAATTATCATTCTAGCATCTAATATGGCTAATTCCAGTGGCAAATCTATGACCCTCCAAGAGTAAAGCAAATTAATATGGATTAAGGCTCTGTTGATTTCTGCTTTTAGTCCATTGTGAAGGGAAAAGACACCAGATGACCTTTATAAAAGCCAAACTCGGTGCCCCTGAGTACTCATGACTAATGCAGTGGACTAGTTCTAGAAGCTCTTAAAAGGTGTCTTAGTGATTCCTGATGAAAATAAGAACACAAGCTCCCTTCTGAGATGCAGATGTATGGGCTAGCTGCTTGAGTTTATTTGTGCCTGTGGTTGATCTCACGTCGGTGCAGAAGCCAAAGTGTATTTCCTAGATCAAGATTTATCTGTGACTTTGAAAGCTTTTTCACTGGCTAGATAGAATTGTAATTTATTGCTTAGAGGAAGCATTGATCCAGTACAATTGGTTTAATAAAAAAATTCCAGACAAACAATGATCTATCTAGTTTGTAGCTGACTGAAGCATATTGGTTGTAGCTGCTACCCAGAATTGCTTGCAAAAAAAAGTGTAGCATGCTGCTTTTAGAAAGGCCTGAGAACAGATACACTATCTGAAGGACCAAAATAGTCCAAACAGTGGATGTAAATAGAACTGCACATTATTCACTGCCCAGCAATCTATTAACTTATTCACAGAAAAGAGAAGCTGCTGCCTTCTTGAAAACAATGGGGAATATTCCATGCAGTTAACAGTCCCAACTTCAGATCATGGATTTCTTCCTCTCCCTGTTCTCACTCATGATTCCTTGTCTACAATCAGATCCTCTTCCCAGGTTGTTCCCTGTGCTGGAGCTCATGTTTGCTTGGGAGCCTGGGGAGAGTTCTGTGGAGCAAACACCAAAAGAGATAGATGCTCAGGTGCCATGGCTAAGGTGGGGGAATTGCTGAGGAACAAAATCATTTGCTCCCCTTCAAGCTGCTCCAGACCTCTAAGCAGGATCATTCAGACTGCTGCCTCATGGGCAGTCGGTGGGATTCACTAGTTTTAGTACTAAACACTGAACCCAGAGTGCTGGTGGGATTGAGCAAAATGGGAAGGGTGGGTGTTTGCCTTTCCCCCTCTCCTGAGAAGTGATTTCCAGCACTGCTCTGTGGAGACTGCTGCCTTTCCCAGCCTTCTCCCTGTTCTGTTAGAAGGGGACACAGTTTGTGAAGCACACAGCACTGCTCCCTGACAGGCAGCTCACTCAGGTGGCTCTCAGACAATGATGCCCTTTAGTTCCCTGCTGCCCAGCGTGCTGCTCCCTGTGCCTCCCCACATACAGAGGCTGTCCACAATGGCAAAGTCCAGTCTTGTGACTTGCCCACTGCTCAGAGCAAAGGAAAACAAAAGCTACCCATTGTGTGAGCCTTATGTACAGCAAACTGAAATGCTGGGTCAGTGAAACCTCTGCTTGGAGGGAAAGGCTGGGGAAACCATTGCGTTAGTAGCAGAAGCTGTGCCTGTCATTAGAGGCAAGCACAGTCAGGCACAGGTTCAGTGGTGAGGGGAGATGCTTTCCTGAAGTCAGATCTTGCTGTCTTTACTGCAGACAACTTTCCTGCCAATTTCCAGGGTCATTTTGCTGGAACAGAAGGAGGGGATCCAACCTGGAATAATATCAGGCATAATCCACTGAACAGCAGGGATTGGACTTCTCTTGTCTTCAGTGGACTCTGAACCAGGCTGCAGGAGAAGCAGCATGGTTTTGTGGCTGTGAACTGAGGGGGCCATACCAGTGCAGCCATACTTCCTGTGTCCCTGGGCAAATCTTCACATGTCATGAGGTGGAGGATAAAAAATCCCATGCTTGACAGGCAGTGCAGGGATAGTTTTTCATATGAGACTTCTTCAGATGCTACAGAAGGCAACATTTGAAAGCAGGAGGGCCTTGGTAAATGAAATATCATTCACTGTGTATCACTGTAGTATGTTTTAAGACTATCATAATATAACATTACAGTATTTTCATGCATATTCCCACCCAGAAAAGGAGAGAGTACAAGTAATAGATTTAAGGAGGTGCTATGATTAAGATTTTCAGCATAAACTTAATCCAGACCCTCCATAAAAACCTATGCCAATGGGTGAACTCATTATCTCTTCCACAGAAGCCCATGCCTCATTCAGTTCACAAAGGGATGGTTCCTTAAAAACTTAATGTTTCCTCCATCTCTCCTTTTAAGCTAGCATACCATATTTATTTCATCTTTTTCAGAGTCTGTTCTGAAAAAAACCAGGTTATTTTCTTCATGGCTTTTTTTTTTCTCCTTTGGCACTTATAAAATATTCAACTCTAACAGCAATAAATGTTCATTTTGCTTCCTGACCCCTTGGCTGGGAAATAGGTACTGTCCTCCCCAGTTTAGAGTGAGGTGGCAAAGACTCAGAGAGATTAAGGTCAAAATCATTCATTAACTTGGTGTAGTCAACCTGAGGACCTGTTTTGCAGAACACCCAGCATTACACAGCATAACTTGGGCTCAGAGCCTCTGTGGGTGCATGGTAAGGAATCAGACATGGTTGTGACCCAGAAGACAAGGGCATGGATAATGACTCCCTGTTTTAAGAGCAATGGGTGCTTTGAAAGGATTGGGTCATTCTCATTTGGACCATTTCTGAGACTTGCTGGGTGAGCAGGAATAGGCATGTCCATCCCACCCACCCCCTTCCCAAGGCTCTGATGTTTCTTAGTTTATTTGTTGTTATAGCAAAAACCCCCAATCATAGCTGTAAACAATGGCACACTGTTCTCTTCAGTCACCACCTAGGAGTATTATTCTAATTCCAGTTTTGGGTTGAGTGATCTGCCTCACACCTCTGCAGGAACTTTTTGGCAAAGCCAAAATCTCCAGGGCACTGCTCATCTGGCCCAGCCATCCCATCTCATTCTGCAGTTCCTTATCTCTTTCACTGCAAACCTTCCAGTTTGGGCAAGAAATGAGCTCCTATAGAAAAGCTCTTCCCTGCACATATCTGCCTCAAGCCCTTCCTCTCATCTTGCTCGAGGTGTGAATTCAATGGGAAGAACTCTACCCTCTACCCCCCTACTCTGCCCTCATGAGGCCCCAGCTGGAGTCCTGTGTCCAGAGCTGGGGCCCCCAATACAAGAAAGATGTGGAACTGTTGGAGAGGGGTCAGAGGAGCCATGAGGATGCTCAGAGGGCTGGAGCAGCTGCCCTACAAAGAGAGGCTGAGGGAGCTGGGCTGGTTCAGCCTGGAGAAGAGAAGGCTGAGGGGGGACCTCATTGCAGCCTGCCAGTCCCTGAAGAGAGCTTATAAGCAGGAGGGGATTCAACTTTTTAAAAGGGCAGATAATGGCAGGACAAGGGGGATGGATTAAAGCTAAAGGAAGGAAGGGTTAGATTAGATATTAGGGGGAAGTTTTTTACAGAGAGAGTGGTGAGGGGCTGGAACAGGCTGCCCAGAGAGGGGGTGGGTGCCCCGTCCCTGGGGGTGTTCAAGGTCAGGTTGGATGGGGCCCTGGGCAACCTTGTGTAGACACAGGCCTGGAGGTTGGTGGCCCTGCCTGTGGCAGGGGGGTTGGAGCTCTGTGATCCCTGGGGTCCCTTCCAACCCATGCCATTCTATGATTCTATACCCACATTTCATTTTTTAAACTTGAAATACCTCAATCCTTGCAGCTGAGCATTTAAAGTGATAAATTTGTAGACAGGCACAATCTCTACTGCATCAGCATGAAACAGATTTTATTTGAGAGGAAAATGTGGGTTTTAAAGGTGTTTATTGGTAGGCAGAATCAAGTGTAGGACTTTTCAGTGCTATTATAAGCAGGTATGCTGAAGTTTTCAGCAGAGTGTCATTCTGGTTAGGTAACTGTGCCAGGCTTTCTCTTGCACTCAGGTTTTTTCTGCTGTAGAATCACTGCTGCTGCACTGAAATCCATTTATTATACAGATAAAAGAGTGATCTTTGTCTGGAGATAACACAGTGTCATTTTAGCTGGAAACCACTGAAATTTGTCTTTGTTTCTGATGTGTTATGAGCATCTCATTAGCAAGCCCATGCATCCCTCAGTTTGCTCATGAAACCTACTATCTGAGCTTTCATCTCTGCCAGAGCATAGATTTCTTCCTTTCTCTTATTTTTGAAAGCTGTGTTGGTGCCAAAGCAGTTATAGGTCAATTGAGTTATTGTTGGTTCTAATTGGCACTCTAACAAGCTATTAAATCAATTTACCTACAGATGAATGTCACTCAAAAAGAAAGGTGCCAACTCCTTTTCTGTTCTTTGAGGACTTCAAAAAAAAACCAAACCCATTTCCACTGCTGAGTGTTCAGGGAAAGGCCAGTGTGCAGGGAAGTAACATTTCACCCCTAAATATTTATGCCACTGGACAAAGTCTGGGCTGGTCCTCCATGCAGAAGGGTGAGGCTATTTCCAGAGCTCAAAGCCAAGAGGAAGGGTTAAGAAAATCACCAACTCTAATGAAGATCCCTTCCCTGGTTTGTAAGAGGAAGGATTTATTTCCCTGTGCAGAGCACTGTGTCCTCTTCTCCTCCTCTATTGGTTCTCAGTGTCCCACGTGTGTTCCTGTGACTGCTGATGCAGGTGTAGTAGCCACAACCATCTTTCAAATCAGGGAGCATCTGCCTGGTGACATCAGTACCTTTTTGATGTCCAGAGCCCTACAACTTCCTGAGATTTACTTGCCTTGTGTTGCAGAAGAGTCAGAGCTCCTGTGGTGAACAGCATTTCTGCTCTGCAATGCTTAGGTGACCTCTCCTTGAGCATCCCCAGGCTGCCTGAGCGCTCCCTACCCAGGCGGCTGCAAACCACTCGCGTTCCAGCCTGCAAGGCAGGACCAGGTTTCCTGACCAAGCAGCACTGCACGTTCAGGGGTCTCTGAACCAAAGCTGCTTTATCTATGACAAGCAGGAAGAACTGCTCAGGTATCCTTGCTTAAATGGGCAATTTTTTTTTTTTGGTGAGGCACGAGGCAGATGAGAAGGCAGCTTGGCTCTGTGCAGCTCTACAGCTCTGCAGTGCTGACAGCACTAAAACCAGGGGGTTGTCAGCAGACAAAGCAGTTAGGACTCCAGAAACACAGAAGAGAGAGTAGATGTGTGCTGGGCTAACAAGGTGCTATTACTGAGACTTTTTTTCTGCCCCTTTTCCTTGCTGAATGGTTTGCTACCTAGGAAGTCCTTTTACAAACCCAAATTATTCATTCCATGCAGTATAGTCACAGTGGCTGGCATCAACTATGGTCACCCCGTGCCCAGTATGAGCAGCAGTCTGTAGTAAAACCAGACTGTTAACTCCTGAAGAGACACTGCATGCAGCGAGGGAAGACCATGAGGGGGAGAGCAGAGCAGATGAGCATACAAAGGGGAATTCCAAGGTCAGCTTGAGGGCCCAACACTTGAATATTATAGGGGCACAACTGCTTCCCCAGCGATGCGCAAAAGCTAATCTCATTTGTGGTGACTGGTCCAAATGTGCTAATTAAGGATTTAAATCTCTGCCTCTCTGGATGGAGAGGTTGTCTGTGTTTATGCATCTATTGTTAAAGAGCTTAGAGGCAGGAGAGGTGCTGCAGGTTGCCAGCTGACTCCAGGGTAGGAGCTCTAACTTTTTTTTTGGGTTTGTTTTTCACAGCTGTGCTCAGGGTTCTTGTGACTGCCAGGAAATCAGTAGCTGAACACTGAGTAACTCCTCATCCCTGCACACAGCTCCAGTGAGACTGTATGCAGAGGAACTCGGATGGGATTCAGTTTTCCTGGCCAGAGCAGCTGAGCACTGCTCCAGCCTGACGCTGGGCTTGACCCCCTGCATGGTGGGGATGGGAAGCTGAGTGAAGCAGGTTTGGATTGACCTGGGTGTGGGAGAGAAACCCCTGGCAGTTATCAGCGTGTGTGGGAGATACCAGCTGCATTCCAAAGACTCAGGGACTCCACATTAGTAAATCCCTTCCCCCCTGCCATCACCTCACACATGATTTCAGGGCAAGGTGCTAACTCATCCCTGTGTCCCAGTGCAGTGGCTCATCTGCTCAGGAGCTGGGTGTGCGCGTGCGTGGGTGCCTGTCTCTGGGGGCCTGGAGGCAGTGGAGGCCCCTGATTATCCAGCCCTGCTCTGTGTGTTCTCTCCCCTCTCTCCACCTTTGTGGCTGGGCTGGAGGGATGCTGCAGAGGACAGGGATGTGGGCTGGGTGCAGTGACATCTTGGCTCTCTGCAGAGAGGCACAAGTTGCATTAGGTGTAGCGAAGCCATGCAAAGGTGATGTTTCCTGGCAGTGTCAGGGCTTGGACTAGCACTCTCAGCAGTCAAAAGGATAACAGAAATGATAATGGTAACTGACTCTATGCAGGTTTTTAACACTAACAAACCTGCTTTCATTAAGCAAAAAATCTTGAGGCTTGATCTTTCTCCTTTTGCTTTAAAACACTAATCATAGAATCATAGAATCACAGACTGGGCTGGGTTGGAAGGGACCCCAGGGATCATAGAGCTCCAACCCCCCTGCCACAGGCAGGGACACCAACCTCCAGGCCTGGAGCTACACAAGGTTGCCCAGGGCCCCATCCAACCTGGCTTTGAACACCCCCAGGGATGGGGCACCCACCCCCTCTCTGGGCAGCCTGTTCCAGCCTCTCACCACTCCCTCTAGAAAGAACTTCCCCCTAATATCTAATTTAAACCTTCCCTCCTTCAGCTTCACCCCATCCCCCTTGTCCTGCCATTGTCTATCCTTTTAACAAGCTGATTCCCCTCCTGTTTCTCTGCTCCCTTCAGGGACTGGCAGGCTGCAATGAGGTCCCCCCACAGCCTTCTCTTCTCCAGGCTGACCCAGCCCAGCTCCCTCAGCCTCTCTTTGTAGGGCAGGTGCTCCAGCCCTCTGAGCATCTTCGTGGCTCCTCTGACCCCTCTCCAACAGTCCCACATCTTTCTAGCAAAGGGAATACTCTTTTCCAGCCCTGGCTTTCTCTAAACTGTCAGGAGAGCAGGAGAAAGGACTGGTCAAGACCACAGATCCTGGCTTGTTACCCTCAATGTCTGTATAAACCTCTTGTATCGTTCTCCTGTGCTCACTTAGCCATAGATACACTTTGAATCATAAACAATATATAATGGCTAGGAGGACAAACTGGAAGACAGGTCAGGTATCTGGTTTTGACCCTACAAGCCATCTCTGTGCCTTGATTTCTCCAACTTTGAAGAAAGGGCTGATGGTACTGCCAGGGGCTGTGGAAGGTGCTGTAGAACTCAAATATTTTAACATAGCAGAAGGTGCCAGAACAGATGTTGGCAAGGATGTTACTAACATCTGCAAGGCTGTGTCATGAGAGTTTCTTTGTGATCTACAGTTGTAGATTTGGTTACCTTTCTTGTCCATCTTTTGTCAGGACCACAAAAAATAGTAGATCCATGTCCAATTTCTGAACAGTTGGTTCCTTTGTCTTAATAAGGTTCCCAACACCTGTACAGTTCCATGTATGGGGCTGTATTGCATGGCATGTTTGTAACTGGGCTGGAAAAAAGATAGGGAAAAAGCCTGCAGAGGGAGGGAGGCAAGATGAATTTTACCTTTTCTGTGTGGAAATGAGAATGGTGCAGCCCCTGCATGAGGTTTGTAGGTGCACTACAAAGAAAATGGTCCATCTTTTCCTCCCTGGTCATGTGTATTGCAAGGGGTGCTACCTTTTTTCTTCAGGACTGTGTGACTCCTTGGCTTCAGTAAACACTCCTGAATAAAAGGTCTGGCACAGGAGCTGCCAAGATGTCTGTCCTTTTCTGTGGTGGGGCAGCTTCAGAAAACATCCTCTCAACTCACTGATTTTTGTATAATCTTCTGTGTTCCATGGCTTTCAGCACAAAGCAGCGTGCTTCAGATCCCTCCAGCCTTGGTTTAGGTGATAAACACCCTGTGGGACTTGGTTAGAGAGCAGGTAGGCTTGTTCCACAGTTGGGAATTGGAACAGATGCCTGGGTTGAAGACATACTGAAATCACACTCCAGATTTGGCAGTGACTGTTGGCTCAACCCTGACTGTATTTGGAAAGTTTTTGATCCTCAGATTTGCCAAGCACCATGTCAAGTTACATTGTTTGGAGCTTCTCTTAGTGTAGGCCTGTTATCAGAGAACTTTGCTGCTGCCTCTTTGCACCACAGGCCCTTCTCTCTCATCTGCTCCTGATCCATCACCCAAATGGAGTGAATTCCTCTGGCTTCTTGTTGTCTGCATCCACTGATGGGGAGCTGGGCCAGAGCAGAGACCCCCAAACAAGGGCAGCTCTGCTGGTGTGCTGGCTGTGCCTTCCCTAAACAAGAATTTAGGCAGATGTGGGTATGGCCCAGGGCTCCTACTTTTGAACAGGGGATCTGGAAGCCTCATCTGTAAGTAAATTCACAGTGAAATCTGTACTGCAGACAAAAAAAGATTTGCCTTGACATCATCTGCCCTGCTCTGAGATCTGCAGTCAGTCAGGAGAGCAGTGCACAGCTCCCAGCCTCTCCAGCTCAGTAGAATTAAGGCTAAGCTTCATCATGAGCTAATGCAAGCTGTTCCCACCCCAAATCATTGGCTGCTGGATGGCTTTGTGTCTGTCTAAGCATTACTGCATGTGGGTGGATGTGTTATGTGTGTGTGAATGAGTCTGCTTTGGAAATTAATACATAACATGGGGGGTGCATCTAAAAATACAATGCCTCATGAGTGATGGGGCTGTGAGGAGTGTAAACCAGAGCTGAGCCTGTCAAACATCTGTACAAAGATCCTCTCCCTGGTACCACAGGGTAGTGACTCTCACACCCAGACCACCACCACCTCCTTTTTGCTCCTCATCCCCCCTAATACACCCTGGGGTGTATTAGGATTGTAATCCAGCCCTCTGGGGTATATTAGGATTGTAATCCAGCCCTCTGGGGTATATTAGTATTGCAATCCAGCCCTCTGGGGTATACTAGTATTGTAATCCAGCCCTCTGGGGTGTATTAGGATTGTAATCCAGCCCTCTGGGGTATATTAGGATTGTAATCCAGCCCTCTGGGGTGTATTAGGATTGTAATCCAGCCCTCTGCTTCACCTCTGGGAGAGGTGCTGGCTTTTCCATAAGGATGAAAGGCAATGCCTGTCCATGAGCATCGCTGTGGGGCGCACTGATGGCTGGAAGTCACGCGTGACTTGGGGAGTCAGGAGATGGAACCCCTCTGGGACTTGGCAGCTGTTCTGGAGTATTATTTTCACAAGGCTGAGCTGTTTTTAAACACTTCCTCTAGTATAGTCATCACACACACACGTTTGCTCAGTAATGGCAGGCCATCAGCATTTCTTTCCAGCCTTCTCAGATAAGACATGCAGAGACAAGCTGTGAAAGAGCTGAACAAGGTGCCTTGACGTTAGTCACTCACATATCCTCAACCTGGCCCATGCTGAAGCTTTAGGCCTTGCTTTCTGTTAGAGAACTGTTGGAGAGGGTTCAGAGGAGCCACAAGGATGATTAGAGGGCTGGAGCACCTGCCCTACAAAGAGAGGCTGAGGGAGCTGGGCTGGTTCAGCCTGGAGAAGAGAAGGCTGTGGGGGGACCTCATTGCAGCCTGCCAGTCCCTGAAGGGAGCTTACAAGCAGGAGGGGATTCAACTTTTTAAAAGAGCAGATAATGGCAGGACAAGGGGGATGGATTAAAGCTAAAGGAAGGAAGGGTTAGATTAGATACTAGGGAGAAGTTTTTTACAGAGTGGTGAGGGGCTGGAACAGGCTGCCCAGAGAGGTGGTGGATGCCCCATCCCTGGGGGTGTTCAAGGCCAGGTTGGATGGGGCCCTGGGCAACCTTGTGTAGCTCCAGGCCTGGAGGTTGGTGTCCCTGCCTGTGGCAGGGGGGTTGGAGCTCTATGATCCCTGGGGTCCCTTCCAACCCAGACCAGTCTATGCTTCTATGATTCTGTACATATCCTTGTGGCTGAGGGGTTTCTTAGGGAAAAGACAGCTCTTGCAAGTAGGGACAGGTAAGTGGAAACTTGTGCCTGCCCCAAACATGGATAATAAGATCTGCAGTCCAGGCAGGGAAAAGGACGTGTGGTTGGCTACACCTCCAGTTATGATGGTTGAGCAAAGCATGGTGGAGCATAGCTTTCCTGCAGCTGGTCACCAGGAGGGGACAGATTTCTTCACAAGCTTGGTGACAACTGTTTTTCAAAAAGAAAAATATATGTGGTCCTGGCTTAGCTCAGAAAGTGGAAGGGCAGGTCTTCCAAATGAAGTGGTTTGCCCCCATCATTCAAAACCCATGGGTGTTGACAGAGCAGACTTTATAGCAGCCACGTAACACTGTGAGTGATTTTAGTACAGTTCAAGCAGCAGCTTTATTCATACCCTGCCCTGAAGGAGTAGTTGTATGGTGTTCTCTACTGGTTAACTGCTGCATTTCACCTGAGAGTTAGCCTTGCTGAGGTGCTGGGTAAAACTATTTCTCCACACGTTGAGGTTCTCAGGGATGCAGAAGGATGGGTCTCTTTGAGATGAGTTTTTAACAGTAGGTGCATGGAGCTGAAGTCCTTGGTGAGAATCCACTGCAGCTAGACACTGGGAATCAGGTTTGCTCCTTGGACCTGCTTCTGGCCTGTCACTCTTGTATTGCATAGGTACCAGTGTCTAGCACTGTCTGAGACCTGCTAATTTTGGGCTACAGTGAGAGATACCAGATTGCATTCATGTTCTGATGATTGTGGAATGGTCTTCAAAGTAGGATTTAGTGAGGGCAGCTTTCTGTTGCTGCAGTGGAAGTATTTTAGAGCACTGAATTTTCTGTTCCTCTCCCACAAAACAGCTATTTCAGATTCAATGATGTCTTTCATAAAGGAGATCCCTAATTTACAATCCAAATATCTAGTGTGCTAAAATGGTTCTGGATATACTTGAGAGCAGAGCTAATTTGCTGTCTGCTTTTCCTGGACTCCAGTGAAAGACCTTCTGCTGTTCCCCACCAAAACCAGGGAGTGCTGAGGCTGCTGGCTCGAGTGGTTTGCAGAGCTTTCTTCCAGGTACCCTCATAGAATCATAGACTGGGCTGGGTTGGAAGGGACCCCAAGGATCATAGAGCTCCAACCCCCCTGCCACAGGCAGGGACACCAACCTCCAGGCCTGGAGCTACACAAGGTCACCCAGGGCCCCATCCAACCTGGCCTTGGACACTTCCAGGGACGGGGCACCCACCCCCTCTCTGGGCAGCCTGTTCCAGCCCCTCACCACTCTCTCTGTAAAAAACTTCCCCCTAATATCTAATCTAACCCTTCCTTCCTTTAGCTTTAATCCATCCCCCTTGTCCTGCCATTATCTACCCTTTTAAAAAGTTGAATCCCCTCCTGCTTATCAGCTCCCTTCAGGGACTGGCAGGCTGCAGTGAGGTCCCCCCACAGCCTTCTCTTCTCCAGGCTGACCCAGCCCAGCTCCCTCAGCCTCTCTCTGTAGGGCAGCTGCTCCAGCCCTCT
>VZTU01020228.1:60554-95904 GCA_013400835.1 Zapornia atra | reverse complement strand
ACTATTATGGTTCAGTTTTGTAGCCGCCTTCATGAAACAGCTGATGTGATTACAGCCAGATTCTGCTAAAATTCAAAACTAATCTATTCCTAAAAACACACCAATTCTTACTTCTTTATCTTCAAGGCTGTTACTGTTGCATTGTTATGGTTAAGTTTTGCTCTGCTCTCACAAGCAGCTTACACAGTTACAGCTTTCTCTTAAACTAGCCTTTTCTCAAAATTATGAAAATTCTTATATTAAAGTTGTATCAATTGTCTCTTAAGCTACACCTATACCAATCCACTCAGCATGATCACTTCTCACTGAATCAGTGGAAAACATCTTACCTAAACTGTGAGCCATCCTGGCCGCTGTTGTCATTGTCCCCAGCTCCTGCTAAGTGCTGAAATCACCAGCCAGAGTAGACATAAGAAGCAGAAGAGTCCAGAAATCTCTGAAGAAAGCCTCTTCCCTTTCCATCTCTGAAGAAAGCCTCTTCCCTTTCCATCTCTGCATGTCCAGCCATGTCTCTCTCATGCCATTAATTTGAAACTTGGGAAAAGTCATTTTCTTTGTGCATCCCTCCTTCTGTATCCCCTAAGGCAAATTAAAGATGGCTGGAAGGTTATTTATTTTCCATAATAATATACACACTGCTTCCAGACTTCCTGCCATCGTGTGATTATCTAGATTAATTGCCTAGGAAAGCTGCAGCAGCATCTCAGGCCCTTAATAAGGAAGCCCACAACATGGGTTTATCCAGCATTAATGCATATTACCGGGTGACATGGCCTTGCTCTCAGGTTCCATTGCTCAGTGCTGACCCCTACCAACTGTACCTTTATACTAAGTAAAGGATTGCAAACTGCCTTGCCTGAGGGGGCATGGCACCTTGAGACCAAGCTAGAGAGAGTTGATTACATCTTTAGAAGCCTTGTTGGTGGGTAACTTTGCTCCCACTGAAGTCAGTTCCCATGAGCTGAGCGTTTCTGAGAACCGGTGGTGCGCTGCTCGTTCGTGACCGTCCGGACACGTGTAATAGCTGGAATCTTACATACACTTTTAGGTGCTTAACAGGGAGAGAGAATCTGTACAGAGAAGGCTCTTAAGGCATGCTCTGTCCCTTCTGTTTTCCTGCTGAGAGCCTCAAGATTCAGTCTAAGTTGCCTCATGATAGTGGTAGTGTTCTGCAGCAGCTCAGTCCGGTCCAAGGCACAGGCTTAAACTCAACAGCTCTTCTCTAAGCTAGATACTGAGAGTCTTTAAGGCAAAGGTGTCTGGAGGAGAAGGACTACCACCTGAACATGAGCCAGCAGTGTGCCCAGGTGGCCAAGAAGGCCAATGACATCCTGGCTTGTATCAAAACCAGTGTGGCCGGTGGGTCTAGAGAAGTGACTGTGAATCTGTACTTGGTATTGGTGAGGCCACACCTTGAGTGCTGGGTCCAGTTCTGGGCTCCTCACCATAAGAAGGACATTGAGGTGCTGGAGAGAGTCCAGAGAAGGGCAGCCAGGCTGGGGAAGGGGCTGGAGGGCAAATCCTGTGAGGAGCAGCTGAGGGAGCTGGGGGTGTTTAGCCTGGAGAAGAGGAGGCTGAGGGGAGACCATCTCCCCACCTCCACTGACCTGACAGGAGGGTGCAGAGAGGTGGGCGATGGTCTCTTCAGCCAGGGGACAGGAGATGGGACAAGGGGAAATGGGCTCAAGCTGCCCCAGGGCAGGGTCAGAGCAGATATTAGAAAAAACTTTTTTACTGTGGGGCTGTGGCACAGGCTGCCCAGGGAGGGGCTGAGTCACCTTCCCTGGGTGTGTTTAACAGATGGGTAGATGAGGTGCTCAGGGATCTGGTTTAGCTTAGGACAGGAATGGTTGGACTTGATGATCTCAAAGGTCTTTTCCAACCCTGTGATTCTGTGATTTCAGTGATTTTTTACTGTAATCTGTCAGACAGGCAGAGAAGCAATATGTGTGTGTCCTTCTTCAGCAAACCCAGCAGTTTCCTTTGTTCCATTGTAGTAAATCCAGAGTCACTCTTGAGATGATATTATAACAGCCACCCTGTTGTACACAGTGTGGATCAGTGTGAAACCACCAGACATCAGTATCTCTACGTGTGCAACATCTGGAGGGGACTGGAGCATCTCAGCATTGGGCTCCTCTGTGAAACTCCCCAACAAAGTATGAGACATGGAAACATGTTTAGTGCTTGCTCTGGGTGACTTGTGGCAACACTGTGTGATTATTTCTCTTTTAGACTAAGATCTGGGGAAGCTTTTCAAAAATCCCAAACAAATAACCTAGGAACTGTATTCAGACTGTGTGTGCCTTCAAAACCAAAACTGAATGTTAGTGTAAGGCCCACTGAGTAATACTGACTTGCCACTAAAGTGAAGCTAAACTTCTTGGAGACTGTGCCTCATGGAACAGTAGTTAAATGTTGTCACTGCTTACTTTAGAAATGAAATAGGTATTTCCAGACACGTGATCCTGAGCTTTATCAATCACTCTGTAAAACACAGGAGCCAGTGGAATGTAGACTAAACTCCTAAAGCCAGCCTCAGTGTAAGCTTGGCTCAGCAGGAAATGTAAACTGAATGCTGTAAACCATGGCACGGTCTCCAGTTCCACCCTGATCCTAGTGCTGTCAGTGCTAGCTTCTAAATAAGGATCAGGCAGCAGGAACAAGCCTGATGATTTTAACCTCAAATGGCTTTACTGGCATACAGAATCTGAGGCCTTCCAAGTACTTGTTCTTTCTCTTTACCTAACAATCTCTGTAGTAACAGCCAGTATGTCAGTCACTTCTTGGGTGGCTCTGAAGTCCCAGTCGAAGTTTCTGAGTGGGCATGTTCAGCCATGTACTCAGTTCCTTTCTAAGCCAGAAGATGAGTGTTCCTGTGCTATTGAGTACTTCATTAGCAGCTCGTGCACTCTGAGTACATCAGGCAGACTAGCAGAGCGTAGGGAATGAATGACAGTAAAGATGTATAAAGCCCATTAGTTCTGTTGACCTGGACTCCCTCATCTCCCACTCTATAGCTGATCTCACATGTCTCTGTCTCGCTGTCCAGGTTTTATTGGGATTTGACCATGCTGCTCCTGATGGTGGGGAACCTGATTATCATCCCTGTGGGCATCACTTTCTTCAAGGATGAAAATACTACCCCATGGATTGTCTTCAATGTGGTTTCAGACACGTTCTTCCTCATCGACCTTGTCCTCAACTTCCGAACAGGCATTGTGGTGGAGGACAACACGGAGATAATCCTAGACCCACAGAGGATAAAGATGAAATACCTGAAGAGCTGGTTTGTGGTGGATTTTATCTCCTCCATCCCTGTGGACTACATCTTCCTGATCGTTGAAACCCGCATTGACTCGGAGGTGTACAAGACAGCCCGTGCCCTCCGCATCGTCCGCTTCACCAAGATCCTCAGCCTCCTGCGCCTGCTGCGGCTCTCCCGGCTCATCCGCTATATTCATCAGTGGGAGGAGGTAAGCAAGGCTGCCATGCACTTCCATCCTAAAGCTTTTCTCCACTTCTGCTGGTATTCCACAAAAGTGCTTTCTCTGAATGCCCATTCTAGTTTATCCCAGTGTGAATGCTAAAGAATTGTGGCTTGAGCCTAAGGCTTTGCTTTTAGCACGTTCCCAGGGTGGCCTTCAGCACATTGTTGCTTAGTCACTTGAGACTGTACTATCACAGACTCAGAATCACAGGGCTTGGAAGGGACCTCAAGAGATCATCAGGTCCAACCCCCTGCCAAAGCAGCTCCCTATCTCATATTACATAGATAGGCATCCAGATGAGACTTGAATATCTCCAGAGAAGGAGACTCCACCACCTCCCTGGGCAGCCTGTCCCAGGGCTCTGTCACCCTCACTGGGGAAAAGTTCTTCCCCATGTTGGTGTGGAACTTCCTATGCTCCAGCTTACAGCCATTGCCCCTTGTCCTGTCCCCACAGACCACTGAAAAGGGGCTGGCCAATCCCCCCTGCATCCCATGTCTAAGATATTTATAAACACTAATTAGGTCCCCCCTAAGTCTTCTTTTCTCCAGACTGAACAGTCCCAGCTCACTCAGCCTGTCCTCACAGGGGAGATGTTCCAGGCCCCTAATCATCTTTGTAGCCCTTCTCTGGACTCTCTCCAGGAGATCCCTGGCTTTTTTATCCCAGGGAGCCCAGAACTGGACACAGTACTCCAGGTGGGGCCTGACCAAGGCAGAGTAGAGGGGGAGGTTCTGCTTCAGGATCATAATATATATACATATGTATAATCTGTGGAGATGATGCATGGGCTGGGAGGAAAGTAAGAACAGTGGGCCCCCTGCAGAAGTGTTTCATCTCAGAACTGCCTGTGAGGGGAGCAGTTACACAGGCAGCGGGGGGGGGTTGGCCCTTCAGAGCACGGAAATGTCCAGAAACAGCTTAGAGGAAAGGTCTGGAGGGAGCTAATTTTCAGAACCTGTGGCATTTTTGTCCCCAGGCATCTTCTTTTGTATGCTTATCTCTTGACTAAATGGCTTGGTGGTGGATTTCCAACCTTCCTACTTTCTAAATTCTCTGACGAGGTGTTAAGGGGAAAAAGGAAGCAGAGCAATCTGTAGAAAAACAGGGTCTGTTTAAAGACACAAAGGTCTGATGAAAAGCAAGAGCCCCTCTACCCCTGGACCCTGTGCTGTTCCCAGGGGAATTCCACTATGCAGAGTGAGTTGTCAGGCCCAATGTGTATGAAGTCACAAGTAGCTTGAAAATGAGTTCTTTTTTCCTGTCTCCGTGCTCTCCAAAGCAGAGAGAAAACTCCCTGCAGCTTCCTCCACATGTCAGGAGCATATTTTCAGGACAAGGAAAACTGGTCAAGGCAATTTCATCTTCCTCCCCATACTTTTTCTTCTGCTTTGGAGCAGAGCCTGATGCAGAGCATGATCTAACGCAGAGCGTGCTCCTGGGAATGTGAAGGGAAAGCAGCCATGCAAGTTATGGCTAGAGTGCACTGAGCTGTCAGAACACTAATTCATGATAGAGCTGAACCATTTCCTACTCCCAGCATCACAGACTCAGAGGGGAGAGCACTGGTGCATGCTTTACAAATTCCAGGCTTCATCTTTGTGGTGTTCTTTGGGAATGCTTCACTTCCAGCTGAGTGTAATGCCACGGTGGAGTTTGGGCTGACATTGTGCAAGGTGCTGTACAGATGTGTAAGGAGAGACAGCTACAGCCCCAAAGAATTCACTGCTAGGTTAATTCAGCTTCATGGCACAGGCATGAAGTGGATAGAAGGGTGGAGATAGATAAAGCAGAAGCATCTTTCCCAGGGTGACTCAGTAAGTCAGAGGCTGAGCAGAGCAATCTCCAGGTCTGTTGCCTTGTCCCTTGGTCACATTGCTTCTCAGCCCTCTGATCCAAGAGGGCTCAGGAAAGGTGCATTAGTTAGGCTGCTGTTAAGTAGCTCCTCCATTTACATGTAGCCACAGCAGCACAGAGCTCCATGCTTGCTTGTGTCTGCTCCTTGACTTCCTTTCCATAAGGTGGTTGAAAAGGATTTAAGTATATTTGCTGTTGATTATACTGAATTTGTTTAAAAAGAGAGAAATTAAATGGAAGCAAATCAGCACCCTTTCCCTGTCTTGCTTCTCATACAGTTTCCCTGAGCAGCCAGCTCTAGTTTCAGGCTCCTAGTACAAATAGGTGGGGCCTTTTGCCCTTTTGCTGGCTGCCCTGGGTACTGAGGGTCAGCACACCCAGGCACACTCTACACCCCCCGTGAAGAATAGACTCCCTGGTGTGATGCAGTGCTGCAAGTGGAAGGGACAGATGGTGTTGGATTGCAGTTTGAGACTGCAATGCAGACTCTGTTATGCATTGCAGAGCCCAGCAGAGCAAACATGATAGTCTTTTTTTTCAAACAGGGCTTGACCCAAGCAGCAGTTTCCCACAGACAGTGTGATACGAGGAGGTTTTCCACCTTCTCAAGTCAGGGAGGGAAGCAGAGAGAAGAGATGATCCCTTCTTGTTGGTGCAGAGCATGCTACAAAGCAGCAAGGAGATGGGGATGAAAAGGGCTTCTCTGTCTTTGCATGGGCATGAATGGTTGTGCTCCCTGTTCCTCCTACTGTGAAATGCCTCTGGATGACCCATCTCTGAAGGGTCATTAATCTTCCCTCCCTGCACAGATCAGTGGTGATCTGGGGTGGTTAATCCCTGCAGGGTGGAGCAGCATTGGACCAGACTTACTCTGGGTGTAGAAAAGGGGCAGGTTGCTGTGCAGAGCTAAAGAAAGAGGAGGAATGCTGGGAAAGTGGCTTGCTTAAGAACTCTCTTCTCCTTTGCTCTTCCACACTATCCCACTGTATGTCTCTCTGCTAGGTACTGTCCTTCTCTTAGGGGCTCTTTGAACGTGACCAGATAAGCTAGCAAAGACTTGTGAGTGGGGTCCACTGGTCTACTGGAGAAGAGAATGTGTGCATTACAGGAGAGCAGTCTGAGGTGGAGTTAGTAGAGGTGGATGGACTAGTCAGAGAGGGAGTGTGAAGTGATATGTCTGGATAGAGCATCCCCACTCACCTGTACTCAGCTTGTGCAGTGGCTTTTGACAGAGCAGTCTCTTCTGCCATGCTTCTAATTCATGCTGAGACTCCAGGTCCTGCATGAAGAGGAGGGGGGGGTCCTGTATACACAGAGATGATGCTCTACTTACTCTGCCTCCTAGATGAATGTGACATTTGTGCATTGGTGTAACTCTGAGTGAGTACAAGGACAAGTCGTCACTTCCTGAGTCCGCAGCAAACCTCTCCATCTCTTCCCCTGCAATTGTCCATGCTCTGCATGAATTTATCACTCACCCTGCAGTGAGGAGAGAGCAGCCCTCTCTAAGGCTGCAATGCTGTAAAACAGCCAGCCACTCATCAGTTCCAGATCAATGCTAGTCAGGAGTCTGTGGGCTCGAGAGCCAGTGGTTTGAAGTGCCTGCACCATTCTGGCTCAGCAGCAGACTACTCTGACATCCTCCCCCAGATCTGAAAGAAATGCTTTGGAGACCACAGCTGGGCAAACAACCTCCAGAAAACAGCAAAGAAAAAAAGAAGCAAAACAATCATCTCCTGCAACTCCTGTTCAGTGGAGTACGAAAAGGAGCTTCATTCCAAATGTAGCAGTTTCATTTGCATTATCCATTTTGCATGAGTGGCCCAATGAATGAATTTACCAGGAGGGCAGAATATAAATAGAGTCTTTTTGAAGTGTCTGCCATACCTCCCCTGCAGTAGGAAGCTTGATTGCCATGTCGGCAGGCACGCTCGTGCTGGCTCGAGCCTAGCTTGGCTGAGTATCACACTATAACTTCAGTGTTTGGCAGCTCCCAAGTCTGTAAGCAGCTGTCCAGGAGGGCTGGAGCAGCCTGTGTCTGGAGCTGTACAGCCAGGGGTAGGACAAACATGGGTGTTCCAGCTGCACCTCAGTCATACCTAGGGAAGCTGTGGGTGCCTTGCCCTTTGAACCAGTCCATCGGTGCTTCGGGGTGGTCTGGGTTGGTTTGTGGTTCTTCACCATGTGAATGTGGAGGCTCAGCATTGCTCACAGAGTTTGTCTTCAGATCTCCACACCTTCATGCTATTGTCTCTGAGAAACTGTTCAGAAGAAGCAGGCTCTGGCCACGAGCATTCTACAGGCTGCATCCCAAGGTCACTCAGCAGAAAGAGAAACAGCAGAATAATACCATGTAACCAAGACATTCTCAACTAAATGAACCAATGCAGTTCAGATTCTTCAGGCTTTTATGCCCAAAAATGATTTAATTCTTTTCTTCCTAAGAGCAATTTGCTGAGCTCTCCCTATATTATGCACAGCATCTACCCCAATGTTTGGTGCCAGGATGCAGTGACCTACATTTAAGATCAAACTACTTTAACTTAGGAACAAGGAACTTTTCTTGGAACAATAGTGAAATCCTACTCCTAGAAATTGCTTTCCAAATAGCACATAAGCTAAGACAAAACAAAATATTTTGCTTTCAGAATGTATCTGAGGGATTATGGTGAGAAGGAAAGGAACTGGCTTTGATATATAACATAATGATAAAATTATCTGTAAATAAGAGTATTTTTTAAAGATTTTTGTCAGAAAACAAATAGAGTTTTCAGTTCTGTGGCTGAAACCTGAAGAAAAGGGCAATTTGGTGCTTTTCAAACTATTCTGTCCATGAAAACTTGAAAACCTTCCTAAATGCTGTCCTTTTCTTCCCTTGAGTTTCCATATTCCATAGAAGCCTTAGAATGGAGGGAATGCATCATCTTGGGTTGTTTCTGGCCACTGATTACATCAGCTGAAAGATGACATCACTTTAAGAAGATTTAGAAGTATTTAGAAAACTGGTTCAAAAGCTAGAGGGGCTGTGTGGAAGGACTAGGAGAGAGCTTCCAAAGACTGGGAGAATGTAGCTCCCAATTGATTTTCCTGTTGATTTGAACAGCTAATTCCCTTAGTTTCTTCTGCCTTATTTGTAGCCTTCTTTAAATTAAATTAAAATGAGGTGGTGAGTGGCCTGGGGGATGTAAGTGAGGCCAAATCCATCTCTGGGTCCTGAGAGGGGAGGAGCTGGGCAAAGTGATTGTTCTCAAGTAGCACAGCAGGGTCCCATTCCAGGGAGCTGTTCAAAATAGCTTAGCAGATTGTTTATCGATAGGATTTGCAATTCTGTTGTGTTAAATAGCAAGGCAGACCCAGGAGAGCAACTCATTAAAACCTCTGGCCACCCTGGAGTAAAATCAGACTCAACAAACACTGTTAATGTGGCAGGGAGGGGGAGAATGAGCTGGTTTTCTTCCTAAATTTGCATCACCTCATTTCTGAAGGCAACATTATCACACATTTGTCTTTAATGTCATTACAGGAGCTTATTAGAACCATAATGCAAGTTACAGTCATTTGCATTCTCACTGCACCAAGTGACCCAAAACTCGAGCACCTTTTCCTTCCTGAGAAAACCCAGCTGCCTTGACATGGATGGCAACAAACTCTTGTTGATGAGTTAGAGGAAGGTCACTCAAGGTTTGACCACAGCCTTCTACACTGAGCTGTTTTCACTTGTGCAGAGGTGGGGGCAGACAACAGAAGGGAAGAGATGAGCTCAGTTCCTGTGCAGGCATTGCCTTTCCCCTTCCTTGCCTGTGGTCCATCCCCTGCCCTGTGCCATGGCACTTTTCAGGAGAAGGAAACCTACAAAAAGTAGGGCTTTTGGTAGAGTTTTAATGGGAAGTTCTACTGCTGTAATGCAAATTAAGCTTCCCACCTGGGCAATGGGAATACAGTTTCAAAGAGAGGAGCATAAAAAATGGGTTGTAATGAATTATAAGGAGCCAGGCAAATATTTGACTAGCTGTGCAGCCACAGAGGTTGCCATACAAAGGAAAAAGCTGCTTCTTTCTCTTTTTTTTTTTACAGTCACCTTCTGGCTGTGCTTAATGTGTTGTCTGTCAACAGGAGGGTATGATAGGGGAAATAGATGGCTTGAGCAGTTGGGCTGAGGGCATGGAGCCATTTGCCTCTAGGTCAGTGGTTCACATCCAGCTTGTAGCAAGTCAGAGTCATGTGCTGTCTCGTGGGTGTTTTTGCTCTCATCTGTTCTTAGGAGGCAGGTGCCTGTGTGACAGAACCATCCAGGGGACTGGCCCCAGTAAGCCTCAGGCTCCCTGTAGCAGCAGCAATGGGGTTAAATTCCCCCAGACATCTGAAGTGCCCACTGACCATGGTGTAAGGTGTGTTTGCCTCTGCCTAGCCCCTGGTTCTCCCTGCCAACAGCACCATCAGTCTGCACTTTTATACATGAGAAAGGTTTGCAAAAGAGATAGGCTGACCATCTAATGATCTCTAATCACTGTGAGAGCTGGTTGCTGCTCCAGCCCTTCATTTTCCTCTTCTCTCAGGCTCCTCCTAGGCTACTCCTTCAGTGTCCCTTCACTGGACACTGTGGTAAGTGTGCCTTTCTCTCAGGGAGCTCACGTCTCTGCGTGTCTCTGCCAGCACCAGCTGCCTGCGGCTCAGTGCCCATATTTTGCCAGCTGCCTGTCATTTTTCTTCAGGCCATTGTTTTTTGAGGGGGGGGGCTGTTTCTGGCAGGCTTTATTATTGCTGTTGTGTTCCAATAACAGAGGCTCCTCAAAGGAGAAGTGCTGGAGTCTGGCATGAGGAGATTCCTCCTGCAATCAGCATTGTTTTCTAAGACTTAATACCAAGGAGGCTTCAGAGGCATGCTGTGGCTGGAGCCATGCAGGGACCCTGGACCCTCAGCTTGCTGTGTTGCTGTCATACAGCACCACAGCTTGCTTATGGAGAGGCTTGTGACCTGTGTCAGGTATGTCTGTGACAGGGAGAGGGGACTGGAGAACCCTGTGTTCTAACTGCAAAGCATAAGGAAAACTTCTATCTCATGGAAAAATCCCCTGAGGTCAGGAAGCAGCAAGGGCAGTGCCCAGTTCCCTCTAGGAACAGAGATTCACACTTCAGTAGGGCTGTGCCCCATAGAAAAAGCACTGTGAAGGCCAGCCTGATGGGGCTGTGCTTGCTGTGGAGCTGGAACTGAGCACTTCAGGTTGGTACCTGTCCCAGCACAGTGTTCTGCGTAGCTAGGGCTGAGCGTAGTGTCAACAGATCCTATGGTCTATACCAGATGTATGTATATAGGGTGCTGATGTTAGGAACAGCTTTTGAAGCCATTCAGAGGTAGGTTCATGTTACCATTTGGCTTGCTGATCCAATGCCAAATCTGGTTCTGTCTTTTAGCAGTATGGGAATCACGTTCTGCCAAACTCACCCAACACTTCAAGGCCAGTGCCTCTAAGGTACATTAGCTTTGGCAAGTGGTAGCAAATTAATTGCTCCTCTTGTCAAAGCTTCTTCCAGGAAGCACTATTGATTGCATTCATATCAAGTAAAAAACTTTAATGAGGTAGCTGAGGAGAAGAGCATTTCCTCACCTCACTTTTTGTATTTAGCAGGACAGGGTTGGAGAGGAACACGTGGGATCTGTAAGTCGTGTGAATGAAGTAGGAGCTTGGCCCAAACAGGACCATGGGAGAAAAAAATCAAGCTGGTCAGTGGGAGAGGAAGAAGAAGGGATTTTAGAGAGTATGAGGGAGCACAGCAGCCTGGAGTTGCTTTTTGCTAAGAGAGATTGAAGTGATTTACTTCATCCCCCACAGAGCATCCTCATGTCCTCTGAGCCAGTCACTGGGCAAGTGGGGACCTTTAACAGCTGTTCCTGTTCGAGTTGGAGTGATGGGGAGAGCAAAGCTCTGTTAAGCAAGAAGAGAAAAATACCCCACTCACAGAGATAATAAAGGGTTTAGATTCTGGAATAGAATCTGTAACTGAACAGCTCTTTAGACGTGTGTGTGGTTTCTTCTGTCTGGTTTGCTTTGCTTGTCTCCTCCCTTGAAACTGGTGGGGATTCTGAGGACACTAGAGGAATCCACCCTGGCAGTGGGTACCTACTTGTCTAGTACGTGGTAGGGCTGGTGGGAGAGAACAACCAATTAGCTGTACACCTCCTTGTCTGTAGACACAGGACCCTGGGGCAAGTCCTGTTGTGTTGTGGAGCTCAAGGCAGAGCAGAAACCTCAACTCTTCTCCCAGATGAAGCTCACTAGGATGGAGGGCAGTGATCAGACCTCAGGCTCCAGCACCACTGCTAGATAATACTGTGAGGTGAAGAATTCCTATGTGTTGCCTTGCCAACAAGGGAGCTGAAGGCAAGCTCTCAGAGATGCTGTGCACTGAGGAAGAGGGATAGGGCAGTGTCAGCCATGCAGCACTGTCAGCGCCCGTCCTCCCAGCCAGCCTGCATGAGGGCTCAGCTGGCTGGAAGGGCCTGGCTCTGGCCAGACTGGCTGGGGAGAGAAGGAAGGCTCTTCTGCCAGGCAGCACAACCCGAGGTCACGCTTTGGCTCTGAGCAACTCTCACTTCCACCCCAGGGAGACAGTCACCAGCCACAGAATCACAGACTCACAGGGGTTGGAAGGGACCTCGAGAGCTCATCGGGTCCAACCCCCCTGCCAAAGCAGCTCCCTATCTCATATTACACAGATAGGCATCCAGATGAGACTTGAATATCTCCAGAGAAGGAGACTCCACCACCTCCCTGGGCAGCCTGTCCCAGGGCTCTGTCACCCTCACTGTGAAAAAGTTCTTCCCCATGTTGGTGTGGAACTTCCTATGCTCCAGTTTACAGCCATTGCCCCTTGTCCTGTCCCCACAGACACTGAAAAGGGGCTGGCCAATTCCCCCTGCATCCCATGTCTAAGATATTTATAAACACTAATTAGGTCCCCCCTAAGTCTTCTTCTCTCCAGACTAAACAGTCCCAGCTCACTCAGCCTTTCCTCATACAGGAGATGTTCCAGGCCCCTGATCATCTTCGTAGCCCTTCTCTGGACTCTCTCCAGGAGATCCCTGGCTTTTTTATCCCAGGGAGCCCAGAACTGGACACAGTACTCCAGGTACTGGAGTCTCACAGTGTGAGACTCTCTGCAGCACACTGTGTGTGGGGAACCAGAGCTGGAGAGCCCCAGCACCAAGAACGTGTTTGCTTTTCACCCTCTTTTCCTTTTGCCAGAAATATGCTAATGGGATGCAAAACAGCCTTACTTTCCCCAGTAGGTTGAGGTGAAAGGAAGGGGATGACTTTCTCAGGAAGGACAAACTTCAGTCCTGAGCAAGGCACAGAGAAGTGTGAAGGTTTAATGGGCAAGAGCCTTATTGATGAAGTTATTTTCTGAGCACTGCTGTGAAAAGAGCTGTTTCCAAGACAGTTTCAGGACATGCAATTATCCAGTTTGCCAGCTTAATGCATTCAACTTAACCTCATTTTTACAAAGCAGAAATCAATGTGGTAACTTTTTTCTGGGCTGAGAGATGACATTTTATTCTTGCTTCCCTCATAAAAATGCATATTTTTAAGCTTCCTCTTCTCCTTTAACTCCCCTCTCTCCCCATTTTGACTAAGCAAGAATACCCCAAGGGCTAGACAACAGGGGGAGGCAATTACCACATGCCCAGGGCCACATTAGAATGTAAAATGTCTCTGGACATTTGGAGTACATGGCAAAATTTTCCCTATTTCCTTCTTGGAAAAGGACTGTGAAGTCCATCTGTGTCTGCAGCACAAGAACCTTTCGATTCATTTCATCCCAGCACCACTTCCCCAGGGAAGAATCCTAAGGTCTTGTTCACTGAGCTGATCTTCATCCCATTTGTTTGGTGCAAGGAGCATGTGTCCCCTGTTCTCTGCTCTTCCAGCATCTGTCACCTTGTGTATTCCTGTGTGGTCAGGGATGTTTTGGTAGCTCTTCCTCCCTTGTGTGTCCACCCCTTCCTAAGCGAGAACTGCTGCTGGACAGCGACTGCCAGAGCTTTGAGCTGGGTCATGTCAGTCCAGAAGTTCCTCAACAAGAGTCCATGTTAATTGAAGAGAGGAGGGTAATTGCCCTGCTTTTGATTAATATGCCACCTCTTCTACCCCTGGCACTTCCTAAAGGGGGTTGTGTCACACATCAAATCCTTGCAGACTAAGGATAATGACTGACAGTGAGGATCTTCACCACCCTGTCACTGCAGTGCCTTCGGTTTGGCTGGGACAGAGTTCATGTTCTTCCCAGCAGCCGGTGTAATGCTGTGTTTGGGAGCTCAGAGGAGGGCAGCACTGGTAACCACAGGGTGTTTTAGTTGTTGCCAGGCAGTCAGGGACTTTTCAGCTTCTCATCCTGCCCTGCCAACGAGAATAGGGGGTGCCCAGGTTGCTGGGAGGGGACACAGCCAGGACCGGTGGCCCAAACTGGCCAAAGGGATATTCCATACTGGCATCATGCTCAGCATCAAGGGGGAGAGGAGCACATGGCTCCAGGGGACACAGCTTGGGGATGGGCTGGCTTTGGGATGGCTCTGAGCTGTACAGCCTGATCTTCAGCTCAGCCTTGCAGTGCTGCCACCTTCCTCATCCAGCTTCTCTTACATTCAGGGAAGTCAAACTGGTTTGCTTCTTGATTCTTTCAGGGAAGCATGAGTTCCTCTTCCCCCTGACTAGAGAGTTCCCCATGAGGCTTTTTATTACAGAGCCTTGAAGAACATTTCCTGGAGCCCGTTGTTTCAAGCTGTCTGTCCTGGACTGATGGCACACGGGTCCCAAAGAGCAGAGCAGCCCCAAGCCTGCCCCAGGGCTCCCTGAGCCTCTCTGCGTGACTCAGCAGTGCTGCTGCTGGATGCGCTGCAGCATCGGCGGGAGGAAGGGTGGTGGCAGCCGGCCACACACTGTGCAGTGCTGAGCTGGGTCATCTGCAGAGGAGCCTGGACCATGCAGCACGCTCAGTTCTCACCTCAGTTGTTCTCACCTCAGTTGTTCTCTGCACAGTTTGGGTGGTCAAGGGCAGAATGCAAGGGGCTGTTTGCATATACAGAGGGAAAGGGGAATGAAGGTGGTGGGCTTTGGGTTTTTAATCTAAAGACAGAGCTGTTTTCCCTGACAGTGCAAAAATGACACTGGTGGCTCTGGCTGCCTTGGAGCCAGGCAGCTCCCTGCTGAACTGCTTTGCCATTTGCTTATCCAGTAGTTATGAGGGAGAAACCAGAAATCAGGGAGGCCCTGATCACAGGAAACATTCTGCCTTTCATGGCAGCTGGAAAAAGAGAGCAAGAGATGTGATCTGAAAACAGAACCACCAGAGCTGTTCTTCCAGCTTCCTTCTGGGCTTAGGGTAAGCCTGTAGGTCCTCAATGTTCCATTCCATAAAATGAGAGGAATAAAGTAGTCACCTCACAGTTCTTAAACAGCTGCAGTTCCTTCATGCTTCTGAGGTGCCATGAAGCCTGACACCTGCTCTGACATAGACACTGAGGGATCCCATTGAGGTATGGCATAAATGTATATGTCTCCATTCAGTATCCTTTGGCAGGTGCCACTCCCAGGGCTGAGGGGACACTGTTCCTACTCTTCTCTAGAAACAGAGCCCTAGCCTAATGTGGGACATCTGTGTGTTTATCTTAGCCCACCCTACTGTCTCAGGTGGCATTTCATTATTCTGTGAGGTATCTAATATCTTCTCCCTTCACCTGTTGACTTGGTTGGGGTCATCAAGGTAGGTGAGTACAGAAGAGGATGGTCTCACAGTTACTCTGTACCTTTGATCCCTGAGTGTTGGGAGAAGGGTGGGGAATGTATTTCTCAAGTTTGGATCCAGCCAGGATAGAACATTAAGAAAGGATGATCTTTGCAGTGTGGAAGTGGGTTTGGAGTTGGGAAGGGACAGTCCCAAGTGGAAAGCTTCATTTAGAGAGTGAGGCAAGTATGGGCCAGGAGCTGAAGATGGCTAGAGACAAACTGGGACTGGTACAACTCTAGTGGTCAGGAGAGAACAGCAACACTGGGCAGCCGCCTTGGGGAGGGGAAGTCTGTGCTGGGTGTGCACAGAGCCGTTCTCCAGGGCGCAACTGGGAGCATGTCCTCAGGCAGGAGCACGTCAGGCCTGGCTCCACTCTCAGGTGGTGGAGCCTGTGGAGAGTGAACCTTGAGAGAACCTCTCTCTGCGCTGGCAGTGACAAGCAATCAAACAAGCAGCAGCAGTGCTTCCTTGTAAACACTGGGAAGAAACTGTGAGGATAATGTCCCTTAAAGCAGCTGACAGGCCTGCTCTTCCTCAAGTCCCTGGAGGGGGTGGAGAGCAGTTAAGACACAGCAGCTGTGTTTGGTTTTTTTCCTCTTTATATATTTATTTTTGTCATGCAGCAAACTGCTGGGTGTTAATTCCTCTTGATTTGCTGTGTCTCAGTGCAGCCCAGTTTGGAGAGGGTGTCCCTTAAATAGGCTTTGATTAGACTGCTCTCCGGTATGCATCACCCAAACATCCACTAATTCCACTTTATCCCAACAGTGCCACTGGCTTTTTTCTGATGCTACAAAGAATTAAGCTGAAATTGTGTAGTTAATTATAAAAATTTGGTGCAGTCAAAGCCCAGAGACCTCCATCAGGGCCCAGCAGTGATCAGGAATAAAAGCTCCTCAGCTAAGAAATAAGTCATCCTCTCGTCACCACCACCCCAAACTGGTCTCATCCTGTGGGCCCAGGTTTCTGAAGTAGCAGGATGTACCTGGAGGACATGAGACATACCAACATAACCCTCCAATTCACCACACTTAGAAATCTTCCCTGAGAAATACAAGTGTTGGGTCAGGGGAATCGTGGCTCTGCTGCACTGGCAGGTTGTTAGAGCACATCACAGGGCTCAGACAAGCTTGGTAGCAGCCACGACAAATGACTTGGCTGGCAGAGCCCTACCATGGCCCTTAGGTGCCACAGGGGTATCATAGAATCATAGACTGGTCTGGGTTGGAAGGGACCCCATGGATCATAGAGCTCCAACCCCCCTGCCACAGGCAGGGCCACCAACCTCCAGGCCTGGAGCTACACAAGGTTGCCCAGGGCCCCATCCAACCTGGCCTTGAACACCCCCAGGGATGGGGCATCCACCCCCTCTCTGGGCAGCCTGTTCCAGCCCCTCACCACTCTCTCTGTAAAAAACTTCCCCCTAATATCTAATCTAACCCTTCCTTCCTTTAGTTTTAATCCATCCCCCTTGCCCTGCCATTATCTAGTCTTTTAAAAAGTTGAATCCCCTCCTGTTTCTCTGCTCCCTTCAGGGACTGGCAGGCTGCAATGAGGTCCCCCCACAGCCTTCTCTTCTCCAGGCTGACCCAGCCCAGCTCCCTCAGCCTCTGAGAGCTGACCCAGCCCAGCTGCTCCAGCCCTCTGAGCATCTTCGTGGCTCCTCTGACCCCTCTCCAACAGTTCCACATCTTTCTTGTATTGGGGGCCCCAGCTCTGGACACAGGACTCCAGATGGGCTATCTGAAGAGGTTGTCTGCAGAAAGCTGGGGGGGCTCTGGGGGGCTCATGCAGGCTGGCAATACCCCCTGCAGCTGGAGGGGGACATTCTTCTGGGGGTTTGTGTGAGTGTGTTGTCATACAGTGCTGAACTTTGGGTGTCATGTGCACTCAGCTCTGCCTCTCTCTCCCTGTGCCTCTTTATCTCTGTCCTTGTCTTGTGTTGGACCATTCATGGGAGATGCAGAGTGGAGCCACTCAGGAGTCACAGGGAACTTGGGCCATGATTGCTGCCTTCTCTATTCCCATACTATTTCTGCCTCCTCAGAAGGGATATGAAGGGCTGTCATTTGCATGCAGGTGGAGAGAGGCAAAAAGGACTGGTGATTTGAGTCAGTTGTGCCCCTCCCAAGAGGCCTGGCCCATGGGTGAGCCTTGCTCCTCTGCACCCACAGCACTTCCACAAAGGTCTGTTCCCTGCCTTTACCCTGCTGGGTAAATCATCTCAAGCTTGTAGGTGTGAGGAAGCACAGGTAAGAACTCTTCCCTCCAGACCTGAAAGATGTGCTTGTGTTTTGCCTTGAGCCTAAGGCAGATCCAGTCCAGCTCTGGAATGTGAAAAAAATACAGAGGAAAGCCAGCAGGGTGGGAGGAAAGCACAATGAAGAGGCTTCTGTGAAACAGTAGAAATGAGGGATGGAGAAGGCTTCCTGCCTCATCCAGTTTGTCCTGGCACAGCACTGTCTGTTTGATCTTCAGAGGCTGTTGTCAGGTAAGTTTTAAATGTGTCAAATAGCAATATCTTGTCAATTCTTCTGAGATGCCCATCTCACAGTGTTGTCTTGTATCCTGTGCATGGGGTGGTTTCTTCCCAGTGGGGTGAGTTGCTGTGCTTAGCCACGGTCTGACTGTGCTTTGGTCTGCAGAGAGCAAGTGGGTCAGAGCTTGGTTTTGCTGTTGCCAAGGGAAGAGATTGGCTTCTCCAGCATGGAAAGCAAAAGGGGAGACATCTCTTGTACCCACTGTGAGGGAGAGGGGTGAGCACGTAGCAGCTCCACAGACAGTGCATCCCATGAGTGTGTGTGGGTAGAGTGCAGCTATGCTTCAGGGGAGCTTGAGGAATCCTTCCTGAACCTTCTCTCATGACCCATGGCAATAATGTTGCTGGATATGAGATGCAAGCATATGATGCTGCTGCTTCTCACATCCAGATTTTTGCCCCTCTCTTTGCCCTCCTCAAGGTCATTTTGGCAGCTGGCAGGGAGGTAAGAACACAGCCCATTTTAGGAGGATGGAAAAAACCCTTCAGTTTCCATCCTGGCTTGCTGTGAGTGCTGGGAATGCAGACGAGGAGATCTGGAGCCAGGCTGGAACATGTTCCTCTGGCTTTTAGCCTCTAGTTCCTCCCCCCTTCCCGAGGCACAGCATGCCACAGGCTCCTACAGGAGATGGTTCCTTTAAAAAGAACCTTATCTCAAAGCACTCTCCCCTTATCTACAGCCTTCAGATGTGGATGTGCTGCACAGAGTGCTGACTGGGGACCTGCAGCAGCTGGCAGCAGCTTTCCATCTGCTGCTGAAAAGAGGAAGCTCTGTGGGGCTCCCTCCCAGCCTGTCTGCAGCAGTGCATCCACTACACCAGCCACACACGGTCATGGCAGAGGCAGCCCTCCTCCTTGTAAGGATCCATCACAGAGCAATGCTGCCCTGGCTCTAGCCTGGGTATTGGTAGCACCACGGAGGGGGAGATGTATGTGGAAGAGCAGGATCATTCCCCCAGTGAATACCCATGGGCCTTGGTGAGGCCTCCCTCTGGAGGCTTGGACTGCTGCTTCATCCCTGCCCTGTGTATCCAAGCAAACTGGGGGCTACAAGTGCAGTGCAGCAAGCTCCCAGGCTTGGAAGGTGTTGGATTGCTCTGCCATTTCCCTGCCTGGTAAATGTTGCCCCAGCTTGAGCGATTGCTGGCTGCAGGATGTGCTGCTCATTTCAGCCTTTCCTTCATAGAATCAGAATCACAGACTGGTCTGGGTTGGAAGAGACCCCAAGGATCACAGGCAGGGCCACCAACCTCCAGGCCTGGAGCTACACAAGGTTGCCCAGGGCCCCATCCAACCTGGCCTTGAACACTTCCAGGGATGGGGCACCCACCCTCTCTCTGGGCAGCCTGTTCCAGACCCTCACCACTCTCTCTGTAAAGAACTTCCCCCCAATACCTTGTCTAACCCTTCCCTCCTTCAGCTTCACTCCATCCCCCTTGTCCTGCCATTGTCTGCCCTTTAAAAAAGCTGATTCCCCTTCCTACCTCTGGAGCCTCTGGCCAGCAGCAGCAGCAGGACAGGGAGAGAAGCAGCCTCAGAGCCTGGCATTTGACCCTGATCAACTAATGGGGGTGAGGGAAGGGAGAAGAGCCAGTGCTACAATCAGCCATTTAAGTGAAGCAGTGCCTGTTTTGATTAGCTGGCAATTTTTCTGGTCATTTGGAGGAAAAGTTCTCTGCATGTGTTCCTAGGGGAGCTGTGAGCCATAGGGCACCACCTCCAAACTTCCTGTGCTGTTTTAGAAGCAGGTAGAAACTATTCCATGGAGAAACTGTTCTGTGGAGAGATCTTTCAAAGGGGAGGGGGGAGAGAATATTTGCACAGTGACTGAAGTGGAAAAACCAAGCTAAAAGAGATGAACCATATTTTGTTCCAGCCAAGGCATGAGGACTGGGCATCAGTACCCCACACAGTGGCTTCTTGCTCCTGTCACTTGTTTGCAGATGGTCCAGAGTTTACCCTGACAGCTAACAACCAGCTCCTTGCCTCCAAGGCTGACAGTTCAGTGCGCTGTGGGTAGCTGTTTGGAGCTGGGAAGGTGGGAAGGTTGCACTGATGTGCCAGCTTAATTGACAGCTGGCACAGAAAAGAAGATGTACTGATGGATGGGAGGCAGCTGCTAACTCCAGATGCCAGCACTGGCATCAGAAAAGTGGCAGGAGGAAGGGCTAGGAGCAAGCTGGGGTGGCAGTGGGGAAATGAGCCCAGCACTTAACAATGTGGTTGATGGTTGATGACAGGTTGGTTATGAGCCAGCAGTGTGCACTGGGGGCTGAGAGAGACAATGGGATCCTGGGGGGCATCAGGAGGAGTGTGGCCAGCAGGTCACAGGAGCTGATCCTCCCCCTCTGCTCTGCCCTGGTCAGGCCCCACCTGGAGTATTGTGTCCAGTGCTGGGCTCCCTGGGATAAAAAAGCCAGGGATCTCCTGGAGAGAGTCCAGAGGAGGCTGTGGAGATGATTAGGGGCCTGGAACATCTCCTGTATGAGGACAGGCTGAGTGAGCTGGGACTGTTTAGTCTGGAGAAAAGAAGACTTAGGGGGGACCTAATTAGTGTTTATAAATATCTTAGACATGGGATGCAGGGGGAATTGGCCAGCCCCTTTTCAGTGTCTGTGGGGACAGGACAAGGGGCAATGGCTGTAAACTGGAGCACAGGAAGTTCCACACCAACCTGGGGAAGAACTTTTCCCCAGTGAGGGTGAGGGAGCCCTGGGACAGGCTGCCCAGGGAGGTGGTGGAGTCTCCTTCTCTGGAGATATTCAAGTCTCATCTGGATGCCTATCTATGTAATATGAGATAGGGAGCCTGCTTTGGCAGGGGGTTGGACCCCATGAGCTCTCCAGGTCCCTTCCAACCCCTGGGATTCTGTGAATTGCAAGATGATTCTGTGAATTGCAAGATGTGAGGGGAGCTAGTGGGGAGCACTGTGTGAAAGCAGAGGAAGTGTGGCAGACCAGGTGGCTGGCTGGGAGGCCTGACTGCAAGGGCAGCAGAGTGCTCTGAGCCCTTGGTCTGGAGCCTCCTGGGAGCAGGACAGCAAGCTGTGCACTTCTCTGCTTCCTGCTGGACAGCCCCCCAGCCAGGTGCAAAAGGCCCCGCTCCCCACAGCTGGGAGCTGCAGCAGAGCACTGTCAGCCAGTTCACACGCTGGCCAGGGGGGATCTGCTTGATTCCTGGAGCTGTGGCAGCTGGAGGTCATCTGTGGTCATCAGTTCTAGTGGAGACATCCTCTCATCTTGCCTACAAATGTGTGTTTGTGTGTATGGGGCTGACAACTTAGCAAAGCCCAGCTGGCTTGCTGGAGGGTGACAGGACATACTGGCCAGACGCTTGTCTGTGTGGCTGGCCTGGCCTGCCCGTGCCTGTCGCTGCTCTGGGTCTTTTGTGATGATAAGGAATTGCCAGGTCACCTTGGGTGTGCTGAATCCCAGGGAAGATATGCTGGGGTGGGCAGATCCAGATGCAATGGCAGCTGCCCACAGAAGCCTCCTGTACCCCATCTCAGCCCTGATTTCTGATGCCCTAAATCCCATGGCTTCCAACCTTTCCTTTAGCAAGATAATGCTGCTAAAGGAGCCTTACAATCAGCCTTTCCCCCTGATGTTCAATTTAGGGTTTTCCCTAATTTCATCCAGATACATTCCACTCCATGCCCCTCACCCCATCCCTAATGATGCTCAGCAGTTCCCTTCTCACCTCTCTCTTGACATCCAGCAGATCTGATGAAGAAGAGGCAGTTGCCAAATTCTTTCTCATTAGTCTTGTCAAACCCTGTTGCATCCTCCATGATGCTTAGTCTACAGATGAGAGATGGGATCTGTAATGAAATCCTGATGTTCAGATCATTTCTTGTCTATGTGGCAGGGAGAGTTGCACAGCTCAGATTCAAACACCACTCATTTGTTAAAAACTTGGACACCAGTCTAATTCTTCTGAGATTGAGGTGCCTGCTGGGGATTTATGGAGATCCAGACTGGGATATCAGACATCTGCTCTTGACTCCCATTTTCAGTCTTCCCACTGGGGCTGTGCAATATTTGATCCCCCAGGTTATTTTGCTCACAGCTCTTCAGAGTGTCCACACCCATCCACATGCTTCAGAGCAAGTTCTCTTGAGGAAGTCACCAGTTTGTAGGTGGTTGTGAAGAGACACTTCCTTGCAATTCCCATGTCTCACTAGCTGCCCACCATGTGTGCAGGATTCTGAAATATGACAGTGCTGTTCTTACAAGTTCAGTGAAAGGAGACAAAACCTTCCATCTGGTGAGATGTTAACTGGATCTGATGGGGAACTGGGAAATCACATCCTGTGCTTTGGAATTTATGATAAGCCCTAAACCAGTGGGCCAAGCTCATAGCTGTGTTCTCCCATTCAGGTTTTGGAATCTGAAGAGGTCGAGTTGGGATGTTTTGCATTTGCTTCATCCTGTGGGCTACCTGCTGAGTTTAACACTGGCTTTGAAAGCACCATGAACACAAAGAAAGAAACTAATAGTGTTAATTAAAATGGAGAATCGTTAGAATCATAGAATCATAGACTGGTCTGGGTTGGAAGGGACCCCAGGGATCATAGAGCTCCAACCCCCCTGCCACAGGCAGGGCCACCAACCTCCAGGCCTGGAGCTACACAAGGTTGCCCAGGGCCCCAGCCAACCTGGCCTTGGACACTTCCAGGAACAGGGCATCCACTACTTCTCTGGGCAGCCTGTTCCAGCCCCTCACCACTCTTTCTGTAAAAAACTTCCCCCTAATATCTAATCTAACCCTTCCTTCCTTTAGTTTTAATCCATCCCCCTTGTCCTGCCATTATCTGCCCTTTTAAAAAGTTGAATCCCCTCCTGCTTATCAGCTCCTTTCAGGGACTGGCAGGCTGCAATGAGGTCCCCCCTCAGCCTTCTCTTCTCCAGGCTGAACCAGCCCAGCTCCCTCAGCCTCTCTTTGTAGGGCAGCTGCTCCAGCCCTCTGATCATCCTTGTGGCTCCTCTGACCCCTCTCCAACAGTTCCACATCTTTCTTGTATTGGGGGCCCCAGCTCTGGACACAGGACTCCAGCTGGGGCATCACAGGGCAGAGTAGAGAGGGACAATCCCCTCCCTGTCCCTGCTGCCACCCCTCTGCTGATGGAGCCCAGGATCCCATTGTCCTTGCGAGCTGCCAGAGCCACTGCTGGCTTATGTTAAGTCTCTCATCCACAATGCTAAAGCTTTCTGAAGTGAGAACTTTAGCAGTGTCTAGGAAGAATGTGCCTACTGCTGTGCTGGTTCTCCTTGCCTGGTCCCATATGTTGCAGCTGCTCCTGGTATCTACATCCTCTGCCCAATGTGCTTCTGTCCTGATGCACATTTCTTGCTCTGCCAAAGCTTTATGGGGTCAGGGATCTGGCTTCATTTATAATCACCACTGACACTTAATAATAATTCTGCCTTAGGTTAGAAATGCTCATGGAAAAGACACTCATTATAGTAAATGCAAACCACTGAAGCACTGCACTGGTCCCATCTTCATCCCTTCTTACAGCATAGCTTGCTCTCCAGGGCAGAAATCTAGTCCTGTGTTGCAATTTTACCACTCTATTAGTACTCCTTCTGGGGAGAGAAGAGGCAATGTCAGCCTTTCTCAATGTCAGCTGTCACTTCAGCATGAGTCCCAGCTTGTCTGGTATCCACACTGCATCTGTACAAGCACACAGCCAGGCATGGACAATGCCCCAGCATCACTCCTTCCAAGGTGGGGAGCCTGAGTATTTTCTACCCAGCCCTCACTCACGTGGTCTGGACAGATCAGGTGTGCCTGAGGCTGAACACCACCCAGGAGCAGGCATCCTGAGGTACTCAACCCTCCTAAATTCACTGTTGGTATTTCACTGTACCAGTGCCACAGCTACTGCTGCCCTTGGGATGGGAAAGGGTGTACCAGGAGGCTGGCTCCACACACCTATTGCTTGCTTGAAGTCCATTCTTGCTTGCCAGTGTAGACACAGGTTCTGTGTACACAGACCACAGCCTTTGTAGACACAGCCAGTGTAGACACAGCTCTTGCAAAGCCCCTTCAGTCACAGAGGTAAAGCAGATTCTACCCTGGACTTCATTTCTCTGAAGAAATATTCAGAGGTATTGAGAAGGGAGGCTGTGCTGCAGCAGCATGCAGCGAGCTGCCAGGGGGTTGCAGAGGATGAGCAGTGCTGTGGCTCTGCTGTCCTTCATTTCCCCAGGTAATTTCACAGTGCTGCCATCCTCATTCCTTCTGCCCATTTCCTCTTCCACTGATGGGGGCACATTTTCCTCCTGCTGGACTGGGGGCTTGCACAGCAACGAGGTGTCATTAAATCAGACAAGGCAGCAGAAGTTGAAGAATGCTCCAGACAACAGAAGGCAAGGCAGGAGAGGTTGGATGAGCAGGTGATGGATTCAAATCCCAGAGGACTCAGATCCTTTTAGAACGGAAGGAGAAACCAAGTAGAGGAAATATGGATGCTGAAAGCAGCTCCATTTCTGTTTCATGGTAAAGCTTCTTGGGGCCCCAATACAAGAAAGGTGTAGAACTGTTGGAGAGGGTTCAGAGGAGCCACGAAGATGGTGAGAGGGCTGGAGCACCTGCCCTACAAAGAGAGGCTGAGGGAGCTGGCCTGGGTCAGCCTGGAGAAGAGAAGGCTGTGGGGGGACCTCACTGCAGCCTGCCAGTCCCTGAAGGGAGCAGAGACACAGGAGGGGAATCAGCTTGGTAAAGGGGTAGATAATGGCAGGACAAGGGGGATGGAGTGAAGCTGAAGGAAGGGTTAGATTAGATATTAGGGGGAAGTTCTTTACAGAAAGAGTGGTGAGGGGCTGGAACAGGCTGCCCAGAGAGGGGGTGGGTGCCCCGTCCCTGGGGGTGTTCAAGGCCAGGTTGGATGGGGCTCTGGGCAACCTTGTGTAGCTCCAGGCCTGGAGGTTGGTGGCCCTGCCTGTGGCAGGGGGGTTGGAGCTCTATGATCCTTGGGGTCCCTTCCAACCCAGCCCAGTCTGTGATTCTTTAGAGAGGCTGCTTCTGTGTGGCTGCTTGCTGGCTGGTTCTCTGCTGGAGGGGGTAAAGAAGCAGAACTGGGATGGGGGAAGCACAGGGTGGGAACACAGGCATTAAAAAATAATGGCCATGGTAGGCTAACTGAGGATAAAAATATCCCCAGTGTAGTTACTTGGGCTACTTCTGCAGTGTAGGAATAAAAGGAATTCAGAGAAAACTGTCAATGACCTGGAATAAATGAGAAGTTTGAAATTTAAGGGGAAGAGAAAAAGCCTGTAAAGTAATAAGGGAGCTAGGAAAAGATGAGGGCTGTATATATTTTTTTCTGTTGTATACAGAAAAGATATGGAGCAGTCAATGAAACTGAAAAGGCAGCAAATTCCAAATGCAGTCAGAGAAACACTCTTTCAGACAGCATGTATTCAGCCATTGGAGCTTCTTCCACAGGCAACACAATTCAAGGGCAGTTGGGGTGTTTATGTGAGCTCTAAGTGTATCCAGAGAAACAAGGTAGCCAGGAGCTTTGGAAGGTTAAAATCCACTCCTGCTTCCAAGTTTTAATCAATCTCTATTAGACATTCAGGTGAAGTCTTCCAAGGAGGTGGGTTATCATCCTTCTGCCTGATGTGAGGTTCCTTATGCCTTGTTTTGAATGAACTGAATCTGGTTGCTGCCAGAGAGCTTTCTGGAGCAATTGGGCTGCACACCTGATGTGGTTTGACCTTGTTCTCTTCAGACAGTTTCAGCTAAAGTGGGTTGAATTATTCTTTGTGTGAAGGAAGCCAGGCTCACAGGTCTGTGAGCAGGGAATCAGGAGAGGATGCCGGGTCCCATTCCCATCAGGACTAAAAGGAAAAGATGAAGAGATGTAGCAGCAAAGCCCTGCCAGAAGGAACCCAGCAACACTTGGGCCAAAGCAAGTAGTTTTGTTTCCATAGTTCTATCATGCAGTGTGCCCTGTGGAGAGAGATGCCAACAGAATACTTTTGGATCACATGATGTGACAAGAAAAGCTTTCATTAAGACACTGTTAACATTTGTGTGAGCATCTTGCAAGGCTGTAGTGGTGTCTGGGTCCCTTCCAACATGGACAGACAAGTATCAGATGTCTCTTCCTTTTCAGGGGAAAAGGATAAAACCCTGCCTGTGGAAGAGTATGGCCTTTTAAAAGCACTTGCAAAGTATCTTTTGCCTTTTGGATGGTTGTTGGGATGGGTTTGCTGCCAAGAAAGGGTGTCAGAGATTGGTTTCAAGGACAGGAAAAGCCCTATGGTGTGAGTAAGAAGGGGGACTCCCCTTTCCATTATGGGCCTGATGACATGTCTCCAGAGCTCAGCCTCTGAGGCACAGCTGGAGACAGAGAGAACAGCAGCACTTTCTTACAACACCCTGGTATTTTCCTTGAACTTACAGCATCCCCATCAAACTGTTACTGTTACTATTACCATTACTGTATTATTATGTTATATCCCTAGGAGAGCTGTGCAAATCTCCTCCTCCTCCCTGGCTGCAGCTCTGGGGATTTTTGCCTTGATACCTGTCATCAGGCAGCATTTCCTGTTGGATTTCTAATTAAAATGGCAGCCTTTAGGGACTATGTTCCTGCCCAGCATATATTAATGGAGGTTTAAGAACATTTTAGGTAGAGTTTAAACACTGCTTTTAAACATCTTTACTCTGACTTAGTTAATTTTTCTATAATCAGCCAAAGTATCTATATACAACCAGAGCAGGAATTAACCTGTCATACTTTCATAAATATAATCTACACTGCTTCTTGGTTTAAAAACAGTTTTTCCCTGCCCCAGATTCTTAAAGCAAATAAAAAAATGTATCCAGCCACTTAACCCCCACCCCCTTTGCTCTCAGCATAGCTGCATTTCTCCCAGCACCTCCTCTTCCTCCAAGTTCTCAGGGTCTCCTCAGCCTCCACTCTGTGAAGGTTACAGGAGGGTACAGGTTCTCAGAGGTGTATTCCTCAGGGAGTTGTTTTCACCATGCTTTTCCTTCCTCTCAAAGGTGCATGTTGCAGTGCTGGAAAGGTTATACTGCTATTCTGACTCTGAAGGAGTAGGAGGGTGTTTGTGTCTCCTCTGGCTTGTCTCGGGCCGGATGCGACGTGTGACACGCTGTGTGCAAATAGACTTACATCAGTGTGTGAGATGAAACCTTTCAGTGCACTGCCTGCAAATTGTTTAGGTCCCCCAAAAGATGGGATTTAGGTTTGTGCTACCAGGGAGCACAGCAGCCACACCAGCAGGCTGGCACACCTCCCTCCTGAATTCATCCAGGGCTGCAGCCCACAATGCCTATGGCTGTGCTGGGAAGCGCAGCGGTTGTTTCACCTGCCGGTACCCCCCCAGGCTGGGGGAGACTGGCTGGAGAGCTGCCAGGCAGAGAAGGACCTGGGGGTGTTGGGTGACTGCAGGCTGAATAGGAGCCAGCAGTGTGCCCAGGTGGCCAAGAAGGCCAATGGCATCCTGGCTTGTGTCAGAAACAGTGTGGCCGGTGGGTCTGGGGAAATAATTGTGCCCCTGGACTGGGCACTGGTGAGGCTGCACCTTGAGTGCTGGGTCCAGTTCTGGGCTCCTCACCATAAGAAGGACATTGAGGTGCTGGAGTGAGTCCAGAGAAGGGCAGCCAGGCTGGGGAAGGGGCTGGAGGGCAAATCCTCTGAGGAGCAGCTGAGGGAGCTGGGGGTGTTTAGCCTGGAGAAGAAGAGGCTGAGGGGAGACCTTCTCCCCACCTCCCCTGCCCTGCCAGGAGGGTGCAGAGAGGTGGGTGATGGTCTCTTCAGCCAGGGGACAGNGGGCTGAGTCACCTTTCCTGGGTGTGTTTAACAAAGGGTAGATGAGGTGCTCAGGGATCTGGTTTAGCTTAGGATGGGAATGGTTGGACTTGATGATCTTAAAGGGCTGTGATTCTGTGAGTCTCTGAAATGTTCCAAGCAAGAAAAGGATAGAGTGCCCAAAGTGGAACAACAGAGACTGTGCAAGCAAACTCTCAGCCTGCCTGAAAATCAGGCCCTTGGGTTGAGCATCCTCAGTCTGTGAACTTCAGTCTCTGTTAAATACAGTGTCACCAAGTTTGCAGCCTGAGGAGCTTCCGTTATCTTCCCTCACACTCTCTGCCTCGTGGCACATGGAACTATTCAAGTCTCCAGGCCTGCCAGGCTGGTTCCTTTTGTGGGTGTTGCAATCACTAACAGCCTCAAAAACCCCCAACGTCAAGGGTGGAAGTTGTGCTTGGTTGCTGTGGTTGTAATCGAATTAGACTAGAGGATTGAGTTAGGTGGAAAGTACTCTATTCCCTGCAGAACCTGAGCCATCCTGGCAGTGCTCTGAGCAGGGGTAGGTTATGCTTTTGTACATAAATATAATCAGATGTAACACACACTACCAGCCTCAGCAGGCAGATGCAGCATGTAAAAAATTTACATTATGGGCTCTGTTTAAAACTGGGAGGAAAAAACTTGCCCTCACTTCAGTCACCAGAAAACCTGATCACAGACTCACAGAATCACAGGCGTTGGAAGGCACCTCCAGAGCTCATGGGGTCCAACCCCCTGCCAAAGCAGCTCCCCAGCTCATATTGCACAGGTTGGTGTCCAGACAGGGCTGGAATATCTCCAGAGATGGAGACTCCACACCCCCTGGGCAGCCTGTCCCAGGGCTCCCTCACCCTCACTGGGGAAAAGTTCTGCCCCATCTTGGGGGGGAACTTCCTATGCTCTGACTTGCAGCCATTGCCCCTTGTCCTGTCCCCACAGACACTGAAAAGGGGCTGGCCATTTCCCCCTGCATCCCATACTTAAGATATTGCTAAACATTAATAAGGTCCCTCCTTAGTCGTCTTCTCTCCAGGCTGACCCAGCCCAGCTCCCTCAGCCTCTCTTTGCAGGGCAGCTGCTCCAGCCCTCTGAGCATCCTCGTGGCTCCTCTGACCCCTCTCCAACAGTCCCTGAAGGGAGCTTATAAGCAGGAGGGGATTCAACTTTTTAAAAGGGCAGATAATGGCAGGACAAGGGGGATGGATTAAAACTAAAGGAAGGAAGGTTTAGATTAGATATTAGGGGGAAGTTTTTTACAGAGAGAGTGGTGAGGGGCTGGAACAGGCTGCCCAGAGAGGGGGTGGGTGCCCCATCCCTGGGGGTGTTCAAGGCCAGGTTGGATGGGGCCCTGGGCAACCTTGTGTAGCTCCAGGCCTGGAGGTTGGTGTCCCTGCCTGTGGCAGGGGGTTGGAGCTCTGTGATCCTTGGGGTCCCTTCCAACCCAGACCATTCTATGATTCTATGCTTCTATGATCTAAGGAGTGTGCATTGTGTGTGAGGTGGTGACCGTGTGATCCCGCGAGCACGGGAAGGGACAGCCTTGGGGTTCTAAAAATCCCTTCTGAGCCTGAAACTCAACAGATTTAAGCCTGACTGAAAGAAATGCAAAGACTGCTAATGAAGTCATTGCTAATTTCTTTTGTGACAGCTTTCTCCAGAATGTGAACTATGGCTATTTTACAGGCAATCTGTATTTGCAGAACATGATTTTCTTCTTGTTTGAAGGGTCTGTTCTCTTCATCTCCTTTCTTTTTTCTTGATTTTCTCTCTCCTAGTTGTGTGTTGCTGGATACAAATACAGCTGGCAGTCCCTAGTTCTCTGGGTCAGACTCTTTCATTTATGTAAAAGGGAATAGCAAGGCACTGTGGCAGACCAGATGTTCATTTAGTCCTGCTCTTAATGGTGATCAAATGCTTCAGCCAGAGCATGGGAACAAAACAACAGCTCTAAAATAACTGCCTCTCAGGTAGATTTATTCCTCAGGGGGTTTTTTAAGCACTGAAAAGGAAGAATATAAACCAATTTTTTAAAAGTTATTATTAGCCAGCCATGTATTTATTTAGGCATGTATTTAATATTCTGCCAGGTTCCTGGCCAGAAAGATTCCTAGGGCATTCTGCAAGCTAAACTGCACATTGTTTAGGAAAAAGAGCATTTCCTCTCATCAGCTGATCCTTCACTTTGATAAACAGTCCTCATGTCTCTGGGTAAGAGAGGAGAGATAAGAGCAGGAAGGCTATCCATGATACCTACACCTTTCAGGGATACTTCTGTCTTGCCTGCCTGTCACCATTTCCTTCCTGGACCAAACTGTCCCAGAAAGTATTCTATAATTACTGGATTTTCACTCCTACTCTTAATAATAATTTATGATGGCAAAGCCATTGCTTAGTGGAAGGCAAACAGCTTCAAAACAGTACGTGGTGTGGTCCAGCTTTGGGACCTGATGTTGCTGCTGGGGGGAAGGAAGATTGGGAACCCCTTCTTCAAGACAGCTATTTATAAACTTCTTTAACTTCCCAGCTGAAAATAGATCTGTGCTCTGAGGGAAAGGCTGTCACTGACCTAGGTAATAGCATAACCTGATCAATATTGCCATTAGTACTTTGTCTCATTACTTTTCCATGCTAACCATTTTAATTGACTTTGTGCCTGGTAGCTCAGTGCACTCAGGGGGTGTTTTTCCCACTTAGCTCAGTGAATTTTTGATCAGGCCACAAATGAGGTCCTTCTGACATAGTCTGCAGCCTGGACTCACCTACATCATCTGAGTCATCCATTGATTACCTCATCTTGCTGCTCAGCTGCCTTTTCCAGTGGCGAATACCTTCACTGAGTGCCAGTACAGCGCAGAGCTGGGTGGACCTGCCTCTCAGACCACCCAGCACTCCTTCCTGATGCCATTGCCAGGCCTTGGTGGGCTTCACCTCTTACCCTGTGGTAGCTACATCTTCCTGACAATAGCCCCAGTTTCAACCCAGTTGTGTTTCTCATCTCCTGCTCAGGTGTTGATGCATCCTTTCCCCTCAGCCTCCCAGATAGCTCTTTCCCTAGGCATATCTATGTATAGCTACTGAACTAGACAGACCTTTTGCTTGATGACTCTGGTCATTCTTAAAGTTCCAAAAAAGCCTGTGACCTATTTCCAGAAGTGATTCATTGCTAGCCTCTCAGAAGAACTACAATTCCCAAAGATGCAGATAAGAGCCAGGAGAGATTTAAAAAAATAAAAAAAAAGCCTAGGCAGATAAGATATCTAATTCCCACTGAGAGTGAGACACCTAACCTACTTACAGTTCTGGGGACTTGGGATTTTTCTTTCTTTTTCCAAAGGCATTTGACTATATTGAGAGATATTGGTGAAAACCTGAGCTGTGGGTGTGTGGGAATGTAAGCCCCACTGAAAAAAAGGGGCGCTTCCTCCAAAATGATAAAGGTTCTTGAAAAAGCCCTGGCCCCAAGTCCTTGCATCACCACTTTGGGACACATTCCATGGGAGGTGGAAATGCTGTCATCCCTCTGCTCTGGAGGCACCAGGCAGCTCCTGTCCCTGCTCACAGGCATCCATAGGAGACGTACAGCTCGGTTCATAGAATCACAGAATCACAGGGGTTGGAAGGGGCCTCCAGAGCTCATGGGGTCCAACCCCCTGCCAAAGCAGCTCCCTATCTCATATTGCACAGGTCGGTGTCCAGATGGGGCTGGAATATCTCCAGAGATGGAGACTCCACACCCCCTGGGCAGCCTGTCCCAGGGCTCCCTCACCCTCACTGGGGAAAAGTTCTTCCCCATGTTGGTGTGGAACTTCCTATGCTCTGACTTGCAGCCATTGCCCCTTGTCCTGTCCCACAGACACTGAAAAGGGGCTGGCCATTTCCCCCTGCATCCCATGTCTAAGATATTTATAAACATCAATAAGGTCCCCCCTTACCCTTCTTTTCTCCAGGCTGAACAGCCCCAGCTCACTCAGCCTTTCCTCACAGGGGAGATGCTCCAGGCCCTTCATCATCTCTGTAGCCTCCTCTGGACTCTCTCCAGGAGATCCCTGGCTTTTTTATCCCAGGGAGCCCAGAACTGGACACAATGTTCCAGGTGGGGCCTGACCAGGGCAGAGCAGAGGGGGAGGATCAGCTCCTTCGACCTGCTGGCCACACTCCTCCTGATGCCCCCCAGGATCCCATTGTCTCTCTCAGCCCCCAGTGCACACTGCTGGCTCATGGCCACCCTGTCATCAACCAGGACCCCCAGGTCCTTCTCTGCAGAGCTCTTCTCCAGCAGGTCATCCCCAGCCTGCACTGATTCAAGCAGTTATCCCTTCCCAGGTTGAGTGGAGGCAGAATCCAACACTTTAGTGTTTTTCTGTAGAGGTTTATAGGAACCCAGGCAGGAAAGGCAGTCGTTTGAGTTGTGCTAGAAAATATTTTTAAAAGTCTGTGTCACGTTGCCGTGGTGACAAAAGTTCTTAAAATGATGCAGATTAAAGTCTAAGCTGGGAATGGTGGCATGGGGAGGGGAAGGGGGGCTGTTGTCATGACAGCCTCAACTCTGAGAGTGTAAGAGGCAAAACACATGGTGGTGGCAGGATCTTTGGGGTTTATATATATCTATAAACATCTGCCATTTATGCCAGCTTTCTCAGTGCTAATTAGTCCTGCTATTTCACCTTTCTCTGCTGTAAATATTTTCCAGTAGACAGAAGTCTCTGAGGGAGAAGGCAAGAAAATGCCTGCTGGGTTTTTTTTCCCCTTTTCATTTTTTGCATGGGCTCTCTGCTGTTCTCTCTCTGTGGCCCCTCAGCTTCTACCTGGAGAAGAACTTCACTGAGCCAGAAGCAAGCTGCCTGCAAAGAGTTAAACCATCTTGGGAGGTGGTGGAGGCTTGCAGGCTTCCATCATATTCTTACAGAGCTTTAACAGTACCAAGCTGCTGCAAGATCACTTCTCCCTGCCCTGCATGCACAAAGGCACTCTGGCTTTTTTGGGGCTGAAGCAGCTGTTTCTGAACACAAAGGGTACCTCTTGGGCCCTCGTTAGTCACCACAGTACTTGGGCAACGGTTAGAGCAGGACATCAAAGCTGGCATCCCTAGATTTGGCTCCAAACTTTGCTCTCAGCTTCCTGTGCAACGTCTGGCAAGTGGCTTTTCCCTTTTATGTGCCTCACTTTGCCCATCTAGAGTGATGGAGATCACACATTCACTGGAGATACTGACGCATACCAGATTAATGTCAGCCGAGCCCCTTGAGACCCTCAGATGAAAACTGCCACAGCAGCACAAAGGATTATTATATTTTAAGTGTAAAATCTACTTGGGTATCTCTCTTAACACCTGGCACTCAGTGCACTTCCCTCCAGCTCGCTGTTCCAGGCAGCCCTGAGACAAGCACACTCCACAGGATCTTCCCCTGTGAGCGTTAAACCTAATGAATCACAGGGCTGATTCTCTCCTCACACTGACTCAAGGCAGCATCAGCAATTCCTCTGACATTGATTATGTCATTTGGTGCAAAGCAAGCATAAAAAGAGAATCAACCCCAAACTCTTGCCTTCATTGAAAACTTGATCTTCTGGCTTTAGTTTTCCTTGCTGGCACAGCAAAAAGCAGACAAAACCAAATCCCACACCATCTCAAACTGTCGAGCGCAGCCCTGAATCTGCATGCTGCTTGCAGATGTATCTCTGCACCACAGATGATTTCCCTTCTCCAGTCCATCTGCTGTGTGCTGGCTGGTGCTTTCAGCGTTGTCCCAATACAATCTGGATCCCAACGCTCCCTCCCTCCCATACCATTGCACCATTCTGCCAAACACATTGTGATTAGCACAGCCCAAAGCTGTCTGACCCAAAGCTGATCCTTCATCAGGGACTCCTGCTTCCCAGTACACTCTGAAGTTGTAAATAAACCCAACTGCCTTGGTTTACATAATTTTATTCCTTAAAAAGCACCTTTTCAGTTCCCTCAGAAATTAAGAGTTTCTATCTGTGTATCTTTTAGTGGCTAGAACAGTGTTTTATCTCTTCTTCCTAAAGGACCTAACACGTGGCCTGGTGAGCTGCTCAAGACAGCAAACCTTTTGGAGTGAAATCAGTTTATGGTTTGGCCCAGCTTAAACTTGACGTCACTGGAAGAATAAACCAAGTTGGGGAGGGTGAGGAAGGAGCGAGTAAAGGGGTGATGATGCATTCCCCAGAGCAGCATCAGGAGAGGGAGATCTGTTGTGTAGCTCTGCTGAAACGTTGTTTTCCAATGGCATGGGCTTGCTCAACAGGCTGAATTTCTTGGGGTGCTGCCCTTTCTCTCTCAGCTCTGATTTCTCATGTGTCTTTGCAGTTGCTCAGGGGTTTTGGCTCTGTGTGTGCCTCATGTATGCTCATGGCTTCCATGCTTCGGTGCTCTGATGTGCATAATGCTGTGTGTGCTTGGAGAGGATTTTTCCTCCTGGGGGAAGCCCATCCTGTGAGTGCTGTGTGTTGTTTGTCTCTCCCCTCACTTCAGCCTCCCAGGAGGAATCTGAGCATCAAGGCTCCAAAGCCCTTCCCCTCTTATATGGGTCATGTCAGTTGAGACTTGCTGAGTGTGGAGAAGGTGACATTTTGCCCCTTGCCCCAAGAACTGGCACTGATTTGCTGTAGCAAATCCCTCACTGAGCAAACCCACTGGTTTTTCAATGAGCTGCCTTTTGTTTGCCTGGTGGCCAGAATGAGTAAGAGCTTAAACCCTTGTGCAGTCAGTTTTCATAACAGATCAGGATGAGGCCCGGGCGGTGATTAGATAGGTGATATGCAGAAACACTGTAGCTGGTGTCTTAGTACAACACCCTGCAGTAATCTGTCTAACAGTATTTGAGGCTCAGAAAAGCTCCTCACAGCAACCACCTATCCCCAGTATATCAAGAGATGAGCGCTTGGGTTTGAAAAGGCAGCTAATGCTTCTGTGAGGAAAATGTATCTTCACCTCTGTTGTTATCTACAAAAGCCAAGACAGGAAGAGTGAATGACATCTCAAGTTTCTTCCCCATAGTCCACAAATATTCTTCTTAAATATAAGTGAATACATATTTCCTCACAGCAGAACAACCTTAACTCTAGCTAGAGCACTCAGAATAGCGTGGCATAACTGTTTTGAGTCTCTTTTGAGATGATTTGTGTTTCCTTTTATGGTCTTTGGGGTTTTTAAGTCATAAATTAAAAGCAAATTCTTTGTTTTCCATTAAGCTGGAGCAGTGTCACAGCTACTTGCTTATCCACAGGGGTTTTATCACAGTTGTGCGTTAACCATGGTGTGGATGCAGACACCAGCACTGACTCAGGACCAGCAGGCTCTTAGTTTGGCTGCAGTGCTACAGGAATACCGCTATGCTGCCAGTAGAGGTAGTGAAGGGCAACAAGCAATTTCATTGCTTCCCTGTGGTGCGGAATCTGTTCTTGAGCTCTGTGGATGGAAGGCAGGTCTGTGTAGAGCCAGCATTCAGCTGAGCGCATGTGGATGCTGTTAGCTCTCTCTGGCAGGACGTTTAGCTCCGGCCCAGCCGTGCTGGCTCCAAACAGAATCATTCCTGTGCCCCTCGTTGCAGTCCCCAGGCCCTCAGGGAAACCCATTTGTTGGCTAGTGCAGCACCTCCGGTACACGCAGAGCCAGCCGGGATGCATGGTGGCACCCCAGCCTGCAGAGTGCCATGTGCTGGGGCTTTGCAAGAGCTGGCCGGGCCTGGCCTGGCTGGTGCAGAGTGTGCCTGGGCCCAGCTGCCTCCCTGCATGGAGCTCCCCACACGGTGCCCCCCGCATGGAGCTCCCCACACAGTGCCCCCCGCACGGTGCCCCCCCCATGGAGCTCCCCACACGGTG
>VZTU01020228.1:6163-60271 GCA_013400835.1 Zapornia atra | reverse complement strand
TCCCCACACAGTGCCCCCCACATGGTGCCCCCAACATGGAGCTCCCCGCACGGTGCCCCCCGCACAGTGCCCTCCACACGGCGCTCCCCGCAGCATCCTCGCTGGGCTCTAGCTCGGAGCAGTCCAGCCTCCACAGCACTAGACAGACAGATGCACTTATGCAACATCTCTTTCAAGGATCTGAGAAATTCTGGTGCCCTGTTGGTTTGGATAGCCTTGCCAAGCTGTGTGCCAACAGAAAACAACACACCTAATTAAATATACAACTTTGACTTCAGGTAGAGCCCTTGTTTCACTGCCAGAGCCAGGTCCCTGCTTCTCCAAGGTGTCCTTGATTTCTTCCAGCTCAAGTGGCCAGGTTAAAGGAATCCTGCTGCAGTACAGAACCAATTGAGGAGTGCTGTACAGGGTTGTTAGGGCTGACAAGATTTGAGACTCATACTGCTAGGATCCCAACAGCTTGTTTTGTGTAAGGGGGATTTCCAAGATGGAGCTCTTACATAACTAGGGATAACTTTCTTGAGGAAATTTTGGTCCTCCCACTTTCCCAAGCTGTCCTTCAGAAAGCATTGCAAGGTGTCCTTTGGCTAGGACAGAACCAACTTTGTAATGGGGATTGTGAAGCCCCAGCTTGTTTTGGATAATAATGAAACAGGGATAGTAGCCCTATCAGAGAGCACCCTTGGAAGGAGATTCTTTAAAGAATGAATCCGTGCTTTGTCCTCCTCCTCGCTCCCTTTTTCCAAATCACAGGCAGCAGAAAGACAGAAAGCACAAGCAGTTCCAGGGACAGAAGGAGGTGTGATGCTCTGGGACCCAGCCTGGGTTGTGTTACAACAGGACAAGAAAGCCCTGAGTGTTAATGATGAAAACCAGAGCTGTAATCACTACTCACGTTCCTCTCTGGTCCTGGACCAGCTATTCTAGAATGTTTCATCCCCACCTCTCCCTGGAGAGCTATAGACTGCTTTAGGGCACTGCAGCACCGGCTTAGACACTCCCCTGTGCACTAGTGGGGTTAGCATTCCCTGCAACACGGGCACCCATTTACAGAGGGAGCTACTTCTCAGTGAGAGGTGCTCCTTCACACCCCTTCCCATTTATTTCTCTGCACTGCAGAGCAAGTGTCTCTTATTCTTCTCTTGCATGTGAATGCAAATGTATTCCAGGGAGTGGGCATGAGCTGGGAACTCCTGAGACTGACATTTGAAATTGGATTTGTCTCAACTGCTGTTCAGACACTGGAGTTCATGATCTTTGCTTTATGGGCAGCAGAGATCCTTTCCTCTAGTCAGTGCTGGGCATTAGAAGGTAATCCCCAAAGGCCTCTCTGAGCTGGGGACATCTGTGCATACAAGGGGAGATGCATCCCCAGGCTGGTGCAGAGGCAGGAATCTCCTCCCCTTTGTGCTCCAGCTCTGGGTCCTGTGCTTGTGGGTGGTGACCCAGTGGTGAAGGAAGAAGACCTGTGTGGTACTGGGCAGAGCTGCCCTTTCTCATCCAGCAGCAAGTGTGTGAGTTGTTAGTGCATGAGAGGAAGCACCAGGGCCTAAACAAACTCAATTCCTGGCTTTCAGAGGGGCACAGAAGAATAAAGGCCTTCTGCCCTGGCCTCACTAGACTAGATCCCAATCATTTTATAAGAAGCTCCATATCCATTCACCTTCCCCATAAACACTCCATTCCCTTGGGCTTTTCACTCTCTGCTTTTAATATATTGAAGGAAGACAGACACTTCCTAATTGTGACAGGGTTATTCCCTGTCCCTGTCTAGAGTTCCCTGTGTTACAGAAAGACTGGGGGTCTTTATAAAAACACACATAGGTGGGAGAGGAAAAGTTATTAGCACAGTAAAACCCTGGTGATACAAAAGATCCATTCAGTGATTCTTCTGCAAACTGCTGTTCTGCCTTCATTAAAAGTGTAGCCTGTGGCTGTCACTCAGATAGGCTGGATTGGCTTTGGGTTATCTAAATGAGAATGATCATTTTTGCAATGGGGGGGGGAAAAAACCCACAAAAAGGAAACCAGTAGGGATTATTCTTTATGAATGATGTGCTCAGCTTTCATACTGACCTATTGAGTCAGCATGGAGAGCTGGATTTCCTAGAACATCCTTTCATGCTGGATTTTGGATATTTTCTTCTTTTCAGCCCAGAAATAGTTCTAGAATGGCCTTTCTCACACTAAATGGCACCATGGACTCCAGCTGCAGCTTAGATGCAGCGGAAATAATGGAGTTTAGAAGCAGTTATCCAAATCATTCATTCTTCTGCTTTTCAGCATTCTTCTGTGGCTCCTTCCCAGTCTGGATCAAGCAGTTTACATCTCTCAATGAGCATGACCTCATGGCATCAGGATTAGGTGGGGAGGTGTTCATGTCTGCTGTGGAAACAGGCATTGAAATTGAACAGCTAGCCCTTACAACAGAGCAGTGAGCCAATGCAGGTAGCTAAGCTGACAAACCACAATCCCTTTCTCTTACAACATAGCACACAGCATGCCTAGATACTGCTGTAGATACTGCCCTGAGTGTCACCTCCCTCAGTAACAGCCTGCCTATCCAGAGCTGATTGCCAGGTGCCTGGGTGACCCCTTGTATGCCTGAGGCTGGGGGGAGCCGGGGCGGTGCTGTGGGGGTGTCCAGCACTCCATGTGCCTCTCCCTCTCAGCTGCCATGCTATCAATTTCTATTAATAACAAGGCAAACTGGAAGCTACACTGCTACCCTGTATCAGGGTGTGTGGGCCTGCTGGCCCCCTGCCTGGTGCCCTGCAAGAAAGTTGTGTTTACAGGTTTATGTTGCTTCTGAAGGACCTAGAGTTAATCCTGCTACATCCCTAAGGAAGTGGGGAGCTTGGATAGGTATCACTGTGTGCTCCTCCTTGCTCAGAGGTCAGTTTTACAACAGCACTGGGATTCAGGCTGTAACCAGAGGTGTGGTGGCAGGTCAGAAAACACAACGTGTCACCACGCAGGGCTGGAGCAACAGGGCAGGGCCAAGGTACGGGAGCAGAGCTGCTGAGGAGGGCTCTGCAGGTGGCATAGCAGAGGGGCTGTCAAGTGGAGCAGGGCTCTGGCAGGGTTGTTGAGGAGTCTGGGATGGAGAGAGCAGGAGGGGTTGTGGGAGGTCCAAGCTCCCAGCTAATAAAGCTGGATTTAGGACAGAGCCGACTGCAGTACTGCCCTACAGTCAGGGTGGAAATGTGGAAATGGAACTGGGACATGCAGGCTCACTGGATTCAGGGGGTCATCTTTGCTCCTCTTGTTCCCTTCTGTTAAATCCAACTAGGACCTTGTGTCACCAGACTGTGGGCTGGGCTGCAAACAAACCAGGCTGTATGTGCCTTCAAACCATGGCGAGGCCTCCTGAGAGGGCCCAGCTATGGTGGCTGACAGCAGCGAGTCTCTGCTTGTTCACACACAGCTGCCCAAATACTTCACTCCTCCTCTACCAGCAACAGCAGCACTCTGTGTGGAGAGCAGTGATTAACGTTTCTCCAGATGAGACTCTAGGGCAGGACACATTGGCTGTCAGGTGTCACTTCATCTGGGCTCCATCACAAATTGCCATGGTGACACAGCAGCATGTGGGAGGGGATGCCAGATGTGCTTGGGGTCTCTTCTTTCAGGGTCATGCAGTAGGCTTCTTTAGCTGGAAGCCAGGACACAGTGAGTACACAGTGCATGGTCCTTACCGGACCCAAACCATTGCCCAGTGACAGTTTGAAAGTCTCCTCTCTTCATGAGCTGTGTTAATGGGAAAAGAAGGAGATCTCTGTGGTGAGCCCCATCGGGCCAGCCATGCTCTCCAGTCCATTCCTCCTCATTGAGACATCTTGTAAAGTAAGGAAAACCAAACCTGGGCAGATCCATAGCCCAGCATAGCAACTGCTGGCACGCCCTGTGCTGTCATCACAAAGCTGGGCATTAAAGAACCAGGTACCACCAATGCCTCCACAACACACTGCCCGTAGGGACAAACAGTGTCCATCAAGTAGTTCTCAACTGCAAATGCAGCTTTGATGTTAGGGCACCTGGGCTGCTCAGCATTCCCTGCTTGTGGCTGGTACTACAGACAGCATGGCCATGGTCTCCCTTTGTGACTGTGGAGCTGAGGTTGCTGTTGCCTCTTCCCAGGTTTCCCAGGTTCTTTGCTAAGAACTGCTCCACAGCTCTGCCATGGTTTGCTTTTCCTTGCCCACCTAAGACAGGAAGCGATACAGCAACAGAATACAAGAAATACAGGAAAGCAACTCCATCAGATCCTCTTCTAGAAGTCTCTGCTGAGCTTCAGGCCATTCTTTCTTGCATTTGATACTTGCAGATGCTGCCTCTGACATCCAGTTCAAAGACAGCACCCACCATGGGTCAGTGTGTAGCACATATTCAGCAAGAGCAGAAATCAAGGGAGGGCATTGCAGTTAAAAAGATGTAATGATAGAGTTTATTTCTGAGGAGTGGCTAATGCCCCAGAAATATTTGCAACCAACTTATTTTATAAAATGAGTTATGAAACTTCTAATGGAAATTAGAAGGCAAAATCAAAGGGCAAGAGGGGTGAATGATTAGGATCTTGTATTTTAGTTTTTAATCTGTTTTTCAGCTGGTTCTGCTTGCATACTGTGACTGACCTGAGCTGATGCAGCCTTTTCTGTTCCTTTAGCAAGGTTCTTGACCCTGATACTGCGTCTAATTATGTTGGGTTGGTTATTTGGGGAGCTGCCATCTAATCTGCTCCCTGTTGGCCCCTGCAGATCTTCCACATGACCTACGATCTGGCCAGTGCAGTGGTGCGGATTGTGAACCTGATTGGGATGATGCTGCTGCTGTGTCACTGGGATGGCTGCCTCCAGTTCCTTGTGCCAATGCTGCAGGACTTCCCCGATGATTGCTGGGTGTCCCTCAACCGCATGGTGGTAAGTACCCGCCTGGCTTGCTCACTCACCGCCCTTAACCCAAGGCCTCCATCACAGCATCGCCGTTCCAGCATCCACCTCCCGGCGCTGTCGGCATCCCCCAGCTTCCCATTTCCACCCCCAGCTCCCTCGAGGGCCTTAGAATCATAGAATCATAGAATGGTCTGGGTTGGAAGGGACCCCAGGGATCATAGAGCTCCAACCCTCCTGCCACAGGCAGGGCCACCAACCTCCAGGCCTGGAGCTACACAAGGTTGCCCAGGGCCCCATCCAACCTGGCCTTGAACACTTCCAGGGACGGGGCACCCACCCCCTCTCTGGGCAGCCTGTTCCAGCACCTCAACACTCTTTCTGTAAAGAACTTCCCCCTAATATCTAATCTAAACCTTCCCTCCTTTAGCTTTAATCCATCCCCCTTGTCCTGCCATTATCTACTCTTTTAAAAAGTTGAATCCCCTCCTGCTTGTAAGTTCCCTTCAGGGACTGGCAGGCTGCAATGAGGTCCCCCCACAGCCTTCTCTTCTCCAGGCTGAACCAGCCCAGCTCCCTCAGCCTCTCTTTGTAGGGCCTTCCTCCACTGTCCAGCAGGCACTTGTAACCGCTCGGCCTCTGGGCATGGAGGATCCTTGGGGGCACTCTCTGAGACACTCTCAGGGCTGCAGAGCAGGAACCAGCCCCAGCTGCGAGCTGCCTGCAGCAGAAGGCAGGAGCCGGGCTCCCCTTCCTGACAGGAGACAGCGAAGAGTGAGGATGGAGGCGGGTTTGTGCTGGGAGCTGGGCATACCGAGCCTAAGGCAGGAGGCAGAGGGGGCCCTGGAGCCGGAGCTGGGTCTGATCCAGAATTCCCGCTGCTGCTCCCTAGGAGACCATTAAGCCTTCTGGTCCATACTTGCTTGTACAGTCGGTCATCACCCACCCTTCTCCCTGGGGGGCTCCCATTAGAGTGGGCTGGAGCAGAGTGTGCCAAGCCACAGTTCCACCTCCAGCCAAGGGCTCAGGAGCCAGATTTCCCAGTAACACCCCAAGCTGTGCTGCTCACTCTGCTGTTTGCAGTGAGGGACATTTATACCATATGGGAGATGCAGGGAGTTCATGGTACCTTCCAACCATCTCGCTGAGGATTCAGGATCTTTTATTCAAAGGGACAATGTCCAGTTGATTAAGCAGCAAAAACTGACAAAGCTTAAAAAATTGCCTCTTATTGCAGCTCTTAACCTCCAGATTCCCCCAGCCAATTTCTTCTTTTTTTTAAAAAAAATAATAATAATCAGGCACTGGGGCAGAACAGAACAAATGTAAAATGGATAAAAGAACTGCCAATTTGCCATGCCTCCCACATGCAGAGCTGTGGGCACATGCTGCCCGTGCCTGAGAAGAGGGAGCATCCATGAAAAAGTTGTCTGTTTGGTGTTTATTTATTCATTTCTTCCCTCTGCAATAATCATTCACTTCCTGCTGTTGAAAGGTGCCAGACTGACAGTTCTGGAGACTAGAGCATTTATTTATCTACAGCAGAAGAACAGCCCATGCAGCAGCTGCCTTATCTTCCCCCATGCTGCCTTTTTATTATTTATATGGCAGGAGCAATGAGAGATCAGGGCCCCATTGTGCTTGTGCTGTTCAGGTTCAAAAGGACATACAGAGAGCTCAGACATGCAGACAGGAATCATTCCCATCCGATGAAGTGACTTGGCCATAGTGCCTTTGCAGGACAGTTTCAGAGCAGCAGGTTTGAACCATGTTTCCTTTATCCTGACATTTAGGTGGAGGCTGCTGTCTGATGGCAACAACTTCTCTTTGCTTTTCCCATCCATCCCTGGGGGAAGAGGTAAAAGCTAGGGTTGCAGGTTTACAGCTGTGAGGGGCACACTCAGCTCTAAGGCCAGCAGATGAGAGCTGCAACACAGGCTGCAAGGCAGAGCCAAACCAACCAGGTCTGCTGGTAACTGGTGCATGGAAAACCTTCACAGGCAGTAACCAGCAATGGCAGAGACACATGGTGAGAGGAAGAACAATCCAGTGGCTGGAGCACTGACCAGTGGAACGCCTGGGTTCAGTTCCCAACATTGTTCTATGTGATTCAAGTCAGACAGGAGGCTCAGAGAGTTGTTCTTCCCTGGGTACTTCTGAGAATGAGTAAATGCTGTGATGGTGGGTATCCCAAACAGTCTGAGAGAGCCAGGGTAGAATGCACAAGTACATGGCACAAGATGATGCCCATCAGCTCCCGGACTCCTCACTCAAGGCTGGAAAGCCAGAAAGCTGCTCATGTCACCCAGTGGGCCAAAGACCTGTGAACACACTGGGGTCAGAGCCTGGGGAGGAGGGAAACAAAGCTGAACCTGTATCATGGGAGCCAGACTAGGATCAGAACCTATGAATGGCCACCAAGGTCACCATGTAGTGAGGGGATATGGTCTCGAAAGGTGGCAGGACACAGGACGGAGGAAGGAAAGGTTTAGCCCAGGCACCCTTCTTAGCAGCAAGACTGATGAGAGGGGGAAGGCTGCATCCCATAGGAAGAGGGCTCAGAGGAATCTCCAGGAGAGGCAGAGTAGACAATTTCTATCCAGAGCAGAGCTTTGCCAAGCAAAGACTTGTGCTGCAGTACTTGTCTTCCCAGCCTTGATAGCCTGTTCCCAGCCTCGAGAGCCTGTGAAGCTGGGCATTAAACTAGCCTTGTGTGATTTTTCCCACTACTCCTCTGCAGCTAAATCACCTTTGCTTCTTCCACCTATTAAAAGTGAAAAAAAAAATTAAAAATCTCTGTGACTGTCTCAGAAATGGAGCCTCAGGAAACTGAAGAACTGGAGAGATGGTTTTATGCCCCACCTGTAGTTCAAGTGGCTTCCACTCCAGAAGTTGTACAGGAATATGCCAGCCCCCAAATAGCTTGGTTTTAGAACATTTAACAAAGAGAGTAATGAGTTCTTCTGGAATCAGACAGTTTCTTCTCACAATAAGCTTCTGTCCTCTAATCTCTTGAGAAGATTTCCAGATGTGTCACTGGGACCAGTGGTGGATGTGGATGGCATGATTAGTGCAACCATGGATGGGTAGTCTACAGTGTAGTAATAGGAGAGGCCACTGAGTCAGGAAACAAGAAAAAACTGGTGGCCTGGGCTGTGCTCAGACTTTGGTGCCAAGATCTTGATGGTTTTTTGCAGAAGCGGCTCTGTTTGAGAGCTGTGATGGACAAGGCTGGGAGATGGGAGGACAGGACTGCTTCTGTCTCTGGCAGAGAGTTGGAAGGTTGGATTTGGGGACATTCTGTACTGACCTGGTCACAGCTTTGAGGAGATAAATATACTCGGTGCACAACTGGCCTGATTACACACAGGAGCCAGAAGGCTGGGATGGAACCACTGTAGGAAAAAAAGGAATCTTCTGAAGTCTGCAGCCAAGGGGAGCTGAAAGTGAGGTGCCACATGCTTTGGAGGCTTTCTCCTTGATTGAGGATGCTGGTGCTGCCTTTCCACCCCTCCAGAGTTTCCCATGTAGCCACCTGGCAGCCCATAAAACCAGCTCTGATTCCGACACAGCAGGGCAAGAAGTTTCATCACCTCCCATCTGCTTCCTAAAGGTTTGATGCTCTTCCAAGGGATCTGTGAAGAGTCTGGTCTGGTGTTGCCAAAACCATATCAGGGGCTCAATAAATCCCTGGGTCCAGTTCATCTTGGTGTTTTCTACAGGCGCCATGTCTCATCTTCAGCAGCTGTAGAAAGAGTGAGTCTTTGTATGACTTGCTTCTGAACTGGCTCTGAAGCAGCAGGGAAGGATGTTTTCAGTATTAATTGCTTAGCCCCAGTCTCAGGGGCTTCAGCAGCAGCTTCCCTACAGGGCCCTTTATTAAAAAGAGGAAGGCTGGTGAGTCAGCTGCCGAGCAGCGTGTGTGCGGGCAGCAGCAGCTCCCCAGCCCCTTGCCTGGCAGCTGCTCATCAGGGGAATCTGAGCTCTGCCCAGACCTGAGAGCTGCAGGAAACACGTGGCTCGCTCCCTTGGGTATTGTGCTGAACTGATAAACCCTGCAGGGAAGGCAAATAGCCCCCTGTCACATGCAGCCACCTTGCAGAGGGAATGCTAATTGTCTCCTCTTTACCAAAAGGAGGAGAGGAGCTTTCCTTGTGAGCTTGAACCCCCCTCCCCAGTCCCCACATATTCTTGTAGTAGTGTTGGTAGAAAGGAGGAAGATAAACGGGGGCAGCATGTGTTGTGGGATGACAGAGGAATCCTGCATAGGTCTGTGTGATTCCTAACTTCCCCCAAGCCTCTGGTCCAGCAGATCCCTCCTACCCTCACTCAGCAGGCATATGAAGCTAACAGACTATCGTGTCTTATACAGTGTCAGAGAGCAGCAAGAGGAGGGCTGCTCCACGGCAGAATATGAGCCAGGAGCTGAGGGTGACCCCTACACAGGCAGTGCTCTCACCAGCTGGGGCACAGCCCTACCAGGGAGCAGAGCAGATGTGGTGATAACAGGGTCCATGGACCATTCCAGTGAAAGCAGGGTGGCAGTCAGTCCACAGGCCAGTTAGGAGCAGCAAGAGACGGGGTCAGAGGCAAGGCTGGAAACCAGGCAGGAGCATGTGTTCTGGGCTCAGGGCTGGGCACCTAGCTTGGGCAAGGTCTCAGTTTCCAGGCCTGAGCTGAGATGGAGCTCCAGGAATGGTGGGTGCATGGATGGAGGTCTGAGGCAAGGCTGACTGGGGCAATTAAAAAATACTGGCATGCTCAGAGTCCTGAGAAAATCATCTCTCTTGTTAGGTGAAGGCCATGAAAAGCTCTGCCTGGAAATAAGCCCAGAACAGGCAGGTTCTGTCCAATGTAGAAGGTTGACCCATCATCTCCATTTCTCATCCTACTATTCTCTTCCTTTAATTTAGATCCAAGGTCTGTTTTCCCTGGCCAGCAGCTTAAGTGCTGTTCAGAGGAGGACGGTGATGGTCAGTGGCCTTATTTCACAGCTTGACCTAAGTGGTGTGCAGTAGCAAACCCTGAGTAACAATTCTGTGGTTGGATAATATCACTGCTGAGGTAAATGTGGGAGTTCACAAGATTGAAACACACCCTTTCACTGTGAAAAGTTAGTGGTGTAAATCAGGTGTAACGTTGTGCCCATGGACTATGCCCTACCCCAAGAATTTGCCAGTACTTCTCTGTGTCTTCTCTCTCTAGTCTTCTCCTGTGAAGGTTCAACCAGGTACATTCACATGTACATCAGCCCCAAAACAACCTGTAAGACACCATACTCTTCCTTTACGTGCTTCTGTAAGGCACTGCAGAACCCAGCACTGTCTTTGAAGAGTTCCAGGAATGTGTCTCCAAGTATTTAGGGGTGGATCTGAGCAGAGGCATTGCAGTGCAGACACTAATCCCAGAGAAACCCTTCCAGTCCTGCCAGTGTGGATGTTAAAAACAAACTAGTCTGAGAAATCACTTCAAAGTAATTTTAACTGCCTTTTGCAAATGCTCTTAGTGCCTGGCATGTGTCTGAGATAACATCCCTCTTGACTATGTTCAAGCACAGATCTGTACCTCCATTTTAGCTTGCTTTGAGATTTGGTTAATGAGGAGTCATTTTCTTTCTGCAGTTTAAGGCCTCCTTTCCCTACCCTAATGGGCCATTTTAGCCTCTCTGGTCTAGGAAGCAGTACAACCCTCCCACCCTGGGGACTGGCAGAGTGGTATGTGGAGTATGGGGGCACAGCTCTCATGGAAAGAAGCTGTGTCACTGTAAGGCACCGTGACACTGGGAAACTCGTGTCCACAGGACATTCAGAACCGCTGCTCCTAGTCTGGCTTAAACCACTGCATTCTCACCTGCCTGCTTAGTCTGCAAAAAACAAAAGAACATTGAGCAGGCCTAAAAACTAAAGACCTACTGAGCCCTGTAAGCAAAGAGTCATCCCAAAGCCTGTGCCGTGAGGATCCAGGGCTCTTTACAGATGCTCCAAGAGCTCAGATGTTTTCTCCTAAAGGTAATTGCTCTGAAAGGTTTCCCCTTCATGGAAGTGCCTCTCTTTCAGCAGTCCTTGATCTTTTCTCCCAGCAGACCACGTTGCTCAGGATGTTTTTTTAAACACTCTGTGTTTTCCTCCAGCTCTCACCCCTCAGTCTGTCATTACTCAGCCATCTCCTCAGTGTGGCACGAAGCAGGCTGTCCTCACAGGGAGCCGCGCTGCTGATGGGAATTGGGGTTCTGACTTCTAAGTGTAGAGTTCCCAGGGAGCCAGAAGTGTTTCTGCAGGCTACAGGGGCTCAGCAATGTTGGATGTTGTAGTTTTGGATGACTAATTCCTACAAAACACTGGCAAGCTTGCTCATAAACAGCTCCTCTGAGCAGCAAGGTGCTGAAAAAATGGCTTTTAAAACTTGAACCTGCCTGATACCCAGATGTTCCTCTTGGGCTCTGATCACTTGTGGCCATTCAAGACCCTGGCAGCCAGTTGCCTGATATATCAAATTCCAGCTCAGCTGTTCTTATTCTGTCTCCCCAGATTCCTTCTGGAACTTCAGCTCAGTGTTTCTTTTCTCCCTGCTCTCAGTGCTGTTGGGGAGATGAGATGTGCTGCCCGGTTGAACTACTGGCACACTGAACTTGGAAGGCAGCAGCATTTCTGGAATGTCCAGCAGGAAATGCCTGCATGGGAAGGGAATTCCTTTAGTGAGGAAGGGATGGGGTGGGACACCTGCACTGCTGCCTCTGTCCCCATGAAGCTGGGAATGTGCTGCCCGTTTTTACAGGTGAAGCACCATTTTAAGCAAAGGTTGGTCAAGTGTGACTGCTCCTACCTGTTCTCAGGATGAGAACTTCCCTGCTGAAGCACCAACAATAGATGAGCTAAAGCTGTGGAGTTTACAGCATGTGTCATGCTGGAAAGGGCAGGGGTCACAGCTTTATGACTGCTGGTGCTACAAAGCTGAGGGACACATAAACGGTGAAGGTGCAGAGATGCCTGTGTAAGGTGTGAGAGCTGCTCAGTGCCTTCAGAGGTCAGAAGTTGCTCTGCAATATGACACAAAACTTGAATGGTGAAAAATGGTCCCTTTCACACTTGTTTTGGCCAGTAACCTGGGAGCCACAGCATAGATACGGGTGAGGCAAAGGACCAAGCAGGTGCCCTCCTTTGGTGCTTACACCTCAGACAGCCCCTGTGGTCAGACCCTTCTCGCTGCCCTGTACAGGCAGCAGAGTGCAAATGCTCATCGCCCTCATGGATAGCTGGCTCCCCTTTTGGCTGCTGCTCCTCCCACACTGGCGACCAGGAGTAGAGACAGCAATGGCCACACTGTCTCTCTCTCTCCTTGACTCAAGGGTAGTTTTTTCCAGTGCAGGAGGTGAAGAGGTTCCTGCTTTGTTAGGGAGGTGAGCCCAGACAGGCTGGCGCCAGCGGGGACCAGCTGCTTCTGGGGCTGTGATTGTGCTGCTGCTTCCATGTCGCCTCGCTGTCACTTGTGTTGCTTTGCCCTGCTTGTTGCCTTGTGACCCAGGCCTGTCTTGCATAACGTAACGCAACACGGCCAGGGTAACGCTATCGCCTGTCTTTGTCCATGTGCTTATCTCCTAACCAAGCACTAACACTCTCCAGAGGTTCCAGCTCTTTGCCACAGCTCACAAATGGCATCAGTACCCTTTGCTTCTGTTCACTACTGCAAGCTTGCTGAAAAATTTCCATCAACACTAGTGACACTCGGAGAGCTGTTTGCAGAGAGGTCATTGCCCAACCACCTGGCTGGGATTAGATCCCTCCAAGGAGGTGTCCAGTAAACTCCAGAGCTCCTGGCGCTACCGGTCACCGGTGCCAAGGCTTCTGCAGCTCTCTGAATGGAGTTCACAGAAGTATTGCTTGTCTGTTTGACAAGCCACAAACCAGGCCTTCTCTCCAATGACCTTCCAAGTCACTGTGGTGTGTGTATCTGCAAAGCTACAGCCACGGTGTGAACACCTTCCTCGGCACGGAAAGACGACTGATGAATGTACAGCTTACGTGCTGCAATGAGTGTCACTGTAGCAGAGGTATTTTTTCAGGTACCTGGTAATAGCAGTGTGTGATGACAGTGCATTTACTTCACAAGGTTTTGTGGCAAGGACTTGCTTGCATATAATACCCACGGGATAATAAATGCACCTTGAGCTGTTCCATGAACTCAGGCTAATCAGAATAATCATGAAATTTAGGCTGTTTTTTTCTCCCTATCCTATGATGTAATTGCTGAGGTGCATCTTGTGTTAGTTGCAGTGGGAGAGCACAGGGTGTACTAAAGAAGCCGTTGACTTCACCTGGCTTCTCACGTGGTTTATTGCAGCTCTCACATGAGACCATTTGGAGTTTTCACAGCTCCTTGAAAAAAGCCCTGTTTTACACTGAGAAGAACTTGCTGTCTGGACATTATCACCTTAATTTTCTGCCCTTCCCATCTCTTCAGGTAATGACCAGAGATCCTGACCATTTCCTAAATTGCTGGGGAGTGATTTTCCCCACTGTAGGATCTTGCTGCTGGCAGCCTTGCTCGAGCTGTCTTTTACCAGCTCTCTGTTCAGGTCCATTTCCCAGTGGTGTAATCACTTGCCTCAGCTCCTTCTCCCACCCCTGGGCCATTTTGAAAATGTCCCAATGCATCATTTCAGTTTATCCCAGGTTCCCAGTGTGTCAGACTGTCTGGCTTCCTTTCTGGAAGCTTTTGCTGGAAAGAGTACATGGAATCTGGAAAAACCCTGGCCAAAGTCAGCTCATGTCAGATGACTACGTTGAAGCTTGCTTTTGTTTGTTTTAAATCAAGTGTGCCCAGAACTGTGAAGCCATCCAAGAATTACATTGCTTGTTTAACATACAGAGGTGCTTTCAACGTGGACTTTTGGGTCTAATGTCAGGGATCCTTTTCTGAAATGTGTTCATCCCAGAGAATGTCCTGTCCCACTGCTAAAGCTTTGTCTGTCTATCTGTCTCTTCAGAATGACTCCTGGGGGAAGCAGTATTCCTATGCGCTGTTCAAGGCCATGAGTCACATGCTCTGCATTGGGTATGGGCAGCAGGCGCCCGTTGGCATGTCAGATGTGTGGCTCACTATGCTGAGCATGATTGTCGGTGCCACCTGCTATGCCATGTTCATCGGCCATGCCACAGCCCTAATCCAGTCTCTGGACTCCTCACGGCGTCAGTACCAGGAGAAGGTAAGGACTGGGCTTTGCAACCCTTGTGCGCCCCAGGGGTGGTCTACATGCTGTGGTGGAGGAAGTGAGGCCTGTCAGTGACCAGAGTGAGAGACACACGGGGCGGTGTCGTTGTCACCAGGGCAGTTCATTGGTAATTCATACCCCTCCCTTCCCTCAGACCCTCAGGAGGAAGCAGATGCAAGATCAGATGTGTAACAGTAGGGCAAGTGGGTGATTTTTGTTGTCTCTGACTGTCTTTTTAGATCAATGTTATCAATGTCACTGCTTTCTAAAATTGTAAGTCACTTTTTCCTTTCCCAGATCTCCTTTCAAATCCCCAGTGAAGGTTCCAGAATGTGCAGCTTTTGTTTAGCAAGCAGTTTCTTTAGAAGTATCTGGACTATTCACTTCAGTGCCCATGAGTGAAACTATGTACCAAACCCCAAAGCACAGATCCAAGCTCAGGAGCTCCCAGGTTGCTATCCAATTCATTGCACTGTTGTTGAATTGCATAAGGGAGGGTGCAGGCAGAAATGTCACAACTGCTTGGGTCAGACCTGAGGTGGCTGTAACTGGTGGTGGTGGGCTTAAGGTGGTGCTGGGAATCTGTTAAATGGTAAGGGGCAAACGGGGTCAGTCACTGGGACCGGGCCAGTGGAAGGTAACTGGTGGAGCTCTCTCTCCGTGCCCTCAGCACAGTGCTATCAGTACAGTGATACTTTGTTATCAAAAGCAGAGAGACTGCTGGTGCACCCATACTTCTCCCTCTAGGACACAGGCAGGTAAACACTTCTGCCTTCAACTGCTGGTTGGATCCTGTTCTCCACAGAACAGGAGAGCTAATTGAACTAATTAGCAGCTAAGAGCAAGGACCTGGGTGGCTCCGAGGTGAGGAAGGGACTTGCAGGCATCAGCAAAAAGTCCCCTCAGTTAGTAGGGCTGAGGATACAGCAGGCAAGGAGGTGTTACAGTCATATGGCTTGTGTTTGATCTGAAGATTCAGGGGAGGAAGAACAAGGTGCTGGCATTATTCTGACCCTTCCTGGTGCAGCTGGATTAGGTGAAAGGGGGTAAGGTATGGTTAGCATGCAGTGGCTGGGTGAATTTTAAGATCAGGGAGAAAGTGGGAGAAAGGATTTCTGAAATGCTGTAGGAACAGGTCTGAAATACAGGGATTACAGTGGTGGGGCCCAAAAAGCCCTTGCTGTAAGGCAAGAGAGTGAAAGTGAAGAAGCCCAGAGGCTGAATCACACTTTGAGGACAGGGAAGATCTTAAACCACAGCTGGAAGGAAAAGGGGGAAAAGCCCAGGAGAAGTGTGGAGGACTGGGATGCAGTTAGAGCACTGGGCTTTGTGTAGAGTTTTACCACTGTGTTGCAGATTGGCTGGACTAATTCTACTTGAGAGTAAGACATGCCAAAGAGAAGGACACTGCAGCACCAGGAATGCAAGCTGATCAAATCCCTGTATGCAGAATATTTATTCAAATGTGTTTGAAGTAGCATAGAAGTCAAGGACTGATTTGCAAATCCAACCACCTGGACAACCAAGCCTCAGCCAAGCTTACACCTGCAGGACTGGGCACTATGCATTTTTTCCCCAGCCAGGTCTGAAGACAAGGACAGAACTTGACCCTGGAAGTTGGATTCCAGGCAGTGCTCAGGGAAATCAGGCCCCAGTAAGCCAACAGGGACTGTGGCTGGGGTGGTAGGAGAAGTGTGAGATGTTAAAGCGTGATTAGAATGAGGTGCTGTAAATGAGAGGGTTAATAGATCCAGGAGAAAAGCTCTGTGACAGAAGCAGGTTTAACAAAGTGTGTATTTCATGTGTAGCAGTTAAAACCAATTCATTTCCCAAGGTATTCTCCTAGGAATAAAGCCTCAGGGACTGACTTCGTTCATTTTCCTCTTGCAAATGGGACAAATGATGGCTGAAAAACAAATATGTATTTACTTTCTGCATTCCTTAGCACTTGAATAGCCATGATTAAAATGAGGCTGCTTGGTGATTTGCAGCCCTGCAACTCAATTGAGTTCAGTGCTCGTGGGACAATGCCTCTGTTGAAGCACATTACCAGCAAAGAATCTCCACAAGTTTGGAGGTTGATTGGTGGCAACAGTTTAGAGACCTCTGCAGAGTACACCTTTCAGCTGCAAAGAAGGCTCTGCCTCTCACCCCTGCAGAGGCTCAGGCTACAGGGGCTTCAGCAGCTGTTCTGGGAGTCCCCAAAGAAAGGGGAGGCAGGGGGGAGAGAGAGGGACAGCAGAAATAACAGGAACAGTGCAGGTTAAAGCTAGGAACTGTACTGACGGGCTTCGCTTGATGTAACCTTCAGGACGAGGTTCAGGAGTGAGTTTGTGGTGCAGTTCCAGGTTGTCTAGGTCTCTGCCAAACCATCTTGTTCTCCCCTTGTACAAACAGGGCTTTTGAGAAGAGCCAAGATGTGCTGTCTGCTGGCTTCAGTAGCAGGCCTGTCTCACTCTGGGTTGGCTTCATCAAACGTTTGGACACTCAATCCCTGTCCTGTCTAAATCCCCTCCCGCAGCACCTGACTTGGTGCTGTACTGGTTTCAGCAAGGCTGGACAGGATCGATGAGGTGGTAGGAGGCATGGAGAATTTGGAGAGGGAAGTTTGAGCCCTCCAAGACAGCGTAGTGCTGAGGTTTCTGAGGACAAGTGGAGAGTCCCATGCAGCACAGAGCACTCACACCAGCTCAGACTCTGGGACTGGCACATCTATCATGTCAGTCTCTGTTGAAAAGCTCCGAATCAGAGTAGCTCTTTAGATCTGGCACTCTGAAGTGACTGTTTCATTTCCAGTCCCAGAGGCAAAGTTAGAAGGGACCTGTCTGTCCCATCTTCCATTGCAGAGTGTGTTATGCCCTAAATTACTTGTCCATGGTCACAGAGAGAGTCAATGGCAGGATCAGGAGCTGCCTCTTATCTCTTAACCTCAGTCTGCTGTCTAACTCCAAAACATCTTCGCTCCCAGGATTGGTGTCATGTGAGAGAATATTATTACAAGTTTGTGCTGAAGGATTCTGATAGAAAAAGGTCCCAAAGTCATGTTGTACAGTTGTGTATTAGAACTGGATTGGTCTGGCAGCTCTAACCAAAGAGGGGAAGCCTCACAGCCCCATTCTTACCCAGTGCTCCCTGACACTACTCTCCACTGTACTGCCTTGCTCTTGTGCACCACCTTTCACACTTCTCAGACCTTTACTGAGCTGATTTCTTCCTCTGGGTCAGTCTTCTGCCAGATTAGTGGGTTGAATTAGCTTAGAGTCTGGTGAGTGCCAGAGCTGGTGGAGCAGGTCCATAGGCAAGAGCAGAGGCACAAGGCCCTTTTCAGCTGTGCTTGGATTAGCTCAAGCCTTAATGTCTGAGTTCATCATTGACTGTGAAATTACCCTACAACCTGTGGGAACTGTGACTCACAAGAGAGGAAGAGTGTTACCTGCCCAGGAGAGGAAGAAACTCCACTGATGTGCAAGTTACTTTCATGCTTTTTGCAGGTTCCCCTATTAGTTTCTTTCTCTAATCCTAACGCTCAGCTGGATTAGTATTTCTGTCAAGTCATCACACACTCACACACACACATATCCTCCCCAGCAGCCTCTGTAACCTTGAGGCTTTTGGGAGCGGTGCTCCCGCTGCTCACGGCAGCCCTGCTCCTTGAACAAGGCAGGGAGAGACTCTGGGCTTCACTCTCCCGTCCCAGCAAGACACGAGCAGTGATGGGCATCCTGCAGAGAGGCTCAGCTCTCCCCTGTTATCTTCACAGGTACATGGGGAAGAATGACTGATGAGAGGTGGGAACTGCTGCTGTCAGCGTTGCAGGGCCTCCTAAGCCATAATCTCTCCAGCCAGAGCCTCATCTCTCCTCAAGATCTTTCTGCTATGCTGGCATTCTCTGCTGCTCTCTGCTCTCTGCATTCAGGCCTTGCTCCTCCTCCCTCACCAACCACTGGCTGTCTAAATTATCTAATAAACCCCCAAGTGACTCCTGTTCTTAAAATATTTTCTGAAGCTGGGTAGATACCTGCATATTCAGTCGCTGTTACTCTGCAGAGGGACCTGCTGCAACACAGTTGCATGGGGCCAAGCACGTTACAGTAAAGAGAGAGTAACTCTATAAATCCTACAGAAGCACTAATGATATTACCTCTCACTTCGTGAAACAGCCCTGCTTAACATCAGCACAGCCCTTCTTGTCACAGTTTTATCCCATGGTCTAGCTATCCAAGCAAAAGACCACTTTACTGTCCAAGTTTCAACATTTCAGCCCTGAATTCAACCTAGAGTAATTGGGGGAAATTTAGTCATTTTAAAGGTTGAAGCACAACAACTGGAACATCCGATTGTTGGATACAAAGCAGATGTTACACCAGTGTTTGTTAGAGGGGAAGCGAAGCACGGCCATCCTGCCTGCCTACTAGTGTGAGAATCTGTCTTCTGGGCTTAGACAGTCCTTGCCCTTTCTCTGAAATCAGCAGTATAGAGTCTTATTAGGCAGCAGGTTTAAGAAGTGATTTGTTTTTTTTTTCAAATGGTGTGTAATTAAACTGTGGAACTCTCTGCTGCAGGGTGCTGTGCAGGCCCAGAGTTTGCTTAGCCTCAGAATATTTAGACAAATTCACATTAGGAAAATATTTCAAAGGTTATTGAATGCTGAGATGGAGATCCAACCCCTGGCAGTGGGTATCCCTAATCTGCTTTTGTCAGGAAAGCTAGGAGAGTATGGCCAGGAGCTGCTTTGCTTGTTGCCTGTTTTATTCTTCCTCCTCTTCCTCAAAGCACCTGAAGCCATCAGAGACACACCCCAGGTGAGAGGAGCCTGACCCTTCATGGCTACTCCTGTGTTTCAGGCTGGTTTGGTGTTCTGAACTGCTTCCAAATGAATGTGTGCAGGGAATTGGGTGCAGAGATCCTAGCTGGGGTCCTGGATGCAGTATAATCTCATTAGCTTGGCAACATGCCCTTGCTGATTAGCCCCCCTCCACCTCTCCTTTAAGCAGAGCTAATTAACCCAAGCGCAGCACTGTACGGCAGCTGTATTAATTCTCGTGGCTCCAGGGCTGACTTAGCCAGAGCTGCCTTGGGGACAACACAGCACAGGTACATCAGGATAACTAGTGTCAGCTGCTCTCTTTGCGTGGAGTTGGGCAAAGACTGCCACTGTTCCCACACCTACCCTGCCACAAACCTGTCAGACAGGAGATTTCACGTTCATTACCACTCTGGACAGGATTTGAAGTGCCATTCCCAAGATGATCAGACTCCGATGCCTGTAGGTTCTCTGGTGGCATTCCCAGGTTGCTGGAGTCCAAAGGGGTTGTGTAGAAGGCCCCTCCTGAGCTAATATCTCAGTTCAGGAAAGCTGCAGAGCTCCCTTACTCCTCTAGTACTGTGTGTGAAGGAGACAGTAGGGAGCATGCAGCACTCCAGAAATTAAAGGTGTCTGGAAAATTTAATCAAAAGCAAAATTTAATCAGATTTCCTAATTGGAAAAAGTTTGAAGAGCCTGGCTTTATCCTGTTATGACTGCACTAGTTGTGTGTTGCCCTGGTCTGTTAAGAGATGGACTGAAAACTATTATGTCCCATGATACTGTCAATCAAAGTATTTGGGGTTGATAACAAGGCTTATAAATGATGTGCTGCATTGATTGTGTCTGGAAGCGAGGGCCTCTGATGTGTGCTGGGCTCCCTGTCTCAGCACCGCCTCCAGGTAGTTTTTCCTGTAACTAGGACTGGTTTTTCTGGCTAGTTTGCAGTCCAGAGACAGCAAGTGAAAGGAGCAAGGTTTAGATGCAGCTTAAGTTAACAGGAGGGCTCTAACTTCCCCTCCCCACCCCTGACACATTAAAGAATGGCTGGAATAATGAAGAGTCCCCCATGCCCACCTTCTCTGCATGCCACCCACCTGTGATAGTAGGTCCAAGGAGGTTGCATCCTTCTGTGGGCTGGCCCTCTGCTGGGTGGGGCTTTGGACCAGATGACTCCTAGAGGTCCTTTCCAATTTCCATCATCCTCTGACTCTGATTTGAAGTCCCTAAGTGCTTTCAGGCAGGTCAGACTTGTCAAGGATGGCTGGTATAGGCTTGTGCACCCAGTGCTGCAAGGCAGCTCTCCTTTTACAGGTGCCACGTCCCCTCGATGTCTGTGAGCAGGAGGCTCTGGAGTGGTATGAATACCAATGTGTTCAGTTCAGCTCCACCAAAAAAGCAGAAAGTCAATTGTTTAAGGGTATTTAATCCTTTTCATGAAAGAATCCTGGATCAGTTACAAAATGGAAATGTTTTATGAATGAAAACCCAATGGTTTCTTTGAAGAACACGTCCTCCAGCTGTGTATGCAGTAGTGATCAGTTAGCATGGAAGGCAGACAGCTCGGTGCCCAGGTATGTGAGCGCGTCCGTCTCATGGGTGGCAGTGCCTGTGTGGAGTGTATGGCTGTGATAAAGGGCAGGGGTACCTGGGGTACCTGCAGTACCCTCTCCATGCTCAGACAAATGAGGGCAGGAGGGTGTCAGTGACATTGCCATGCCTTTGAGGGACATCTGTACAGAAGGAGAAGCAAAGCTGCCGTGTAGGTTGCCTTCCGTCAGCACGTTTACGTTGGGGATTTGTCTTGGTTTGCTGTACCAGAGATGCTGTGGGTGTAGCTAGGATTTCAGCATCTTTCTGAGAGTGGAAGGCAGACAGAGAGTTCTGTTCTTTGAGCAGTGTGGATGGCAGCCTGGTCAGAGCAGTGTGTGCACGCAGGGGTACTGCGTGTGTTGTCACGGGAAGGACAGTGCTGTTGCCTGGGCAGTGCTGCCTATCCCAGTGTGGGATTTCAGGCTTCATTATCAGTTTTGAAATTCATTTTGGCACTTGAACTGCAAATAAATAAATAAATAAATACATCATAATGCGAAGAGCTAAGCCTCCCTGCTGAGCCATCTCTCCTGGCAATAGGCTGCTCCCTGCAATACTGATTTCAAGTTGCACAGACTCACTGCTCCCTGTTCCCCATTGATGGCCTTCGTCTGCTGGCAGATTTTACCTCCTCTCACTGACTCTACTCTCCTGGTGAAAATAATGTTGATCTCTTTTTCCCCATCACACCTCCAAAGATGTGGTTCCAGTGCCAGTACGTGACATCTCCAATATACCCTGGGATATGAGTTTCACAGTGCTTAATGAACAATCAAAGATTCATCGACTAAGATCCAGAAGTTCCCTGTGCAGGACTACTGACTTAGGCTAGGATGTGACCTCTCAAACCTCTGAGGCATTTCCCAGGCTGGACTTAGTTGTGAAAAACAAGCTGTTTCTCTAGCCATGATGTACACTGTTGTATATAACCCACTCATCATTGCACCACCTTACCACAGGACTAGATGTTAGTGCTGAGCACCTCTAAGATGCTGCAGATCATCATCCCCCTCGCCGTGGGGTTCCCTGGCTTGTGCCATGGCCACTGCAGCAAAGCAGATGCCAGGAGGATGTAAACAACTGTTTCATCAGGCTTATAATTGACCCTACTCAGTCTGTTGATGTCTTGCAACCCAGAAATAGGATTGTCCAAAGCATAATCCTTGTCTGAATAGGTACTGATTTGGAGGGGGAGGAGTCAAAGAGGTGTCAGTGCCAGGACTGGGGTGGGAGCAGCTCTTTTCAGATGCAGGATTGCTTTTATATTTAGGAGTTTGGCCTTTGCAGTCAGTGATTTATTACTGCCAGAGAAAGGAGGAGGATTCGTGACAGAGATGGAGGTCATGGAAAGGGTTAAAAATATTGAGTTCCCTTTGGATTGTGAGTTATCTGAGCTTTGGTAGAAGGGGAGGGGAGTGATGAGACAACTAGGGAAAATGGCCAGTTATGGAAGGAAAAATACTCAGCTAAATGGCTTCCTTTTGATATATTAATACCTCCTTCAAGGGCTTATTTGAGGAAAAACAGCCTTAAGAAAATGAGTTAAGATTTAAATGGACTCGATTGTCTTCAGAGAGATTTAAATAATTCCTAAATGAGTCTTCTTAGTTGAACTCTGAGAGGCCACTAATCTCTGTGTGTTCCTCTGAGCACAGGTCAGACTGAGGACACAGAGACAAGTAGGGAGACTGAACAGACAAGTGGAAGGGAGAAAAGAGGCAGAAGGGGGCTGTCGGGTGAGGACCTCAAAAGGGTGCCAGCACAAGGGGCACCAAGTGGCTTTAGAGACTGCCAGGTCTGCACAGTATCAGGGCTTCGTTAAGAAAGGAAGACATGTACATTCAGGGTTATCAGGCAAAGTCTTTCCTCCCCATGTACTCTGCTCTTGATGTCCACCACAGGATCACCCTTCCCCCTTTGCTTTGTCCCACCGCTGAGTGCTGCTGGTGAGCTCAGGAGAGATCTCACCTAGAGCTGAGCAGACACACGTCCATCCCACTACACTTTGAAAGGCCCTTCCACATGCAGCTTTTTACTGGCCTTTTGTTTACTGGCTAAAGATGCTCAACGCTGCAAGAGCAACGGCCTGCAGACTGGCCAAGCAGCCCTAAGGAAAGGGGAGGAACCCCCATGAATCTTCCATTTATCAGACAGAGAGAGAAGGGGCTGGCGCTTTCCTTCCTGAGCACCTCTGCAGATTCCATCTCTACACCAGGGAGAGTTAAGAGCCCACAAAACTCTCCAGCTGGCATGGCTAGGGGGGAGGGGGGTACCACTAGCAAAGACAAAAGATCTAAGATGTGCACCTCTTTTTTACTATAACAGAGAATTATGGTTTCTTATTTACAATTTTCTTCTGTAAGGATGCTTTTCATTTGTGATCAGAAGTAGGAGCTTTCATTCTGGTGAAGTAAATTTGTCCTGTTTTTACTCTGAGCTTTATCTAGGGACAGCATTTGTAGGAGAATCCTACAAGCCCTTGGGACTTTGCAGAGCAGTAATTTATTGCTCTTTGTTACAGAGCACTAAATCCATGTACAGTAGTGAATAAGTGAAGAGTCTGAGTCGCCCCATCCAGCCTGCACTTGTGACTCTGAGAAGGTGGGGGGATTTTTCCCAAGAAGGAAAGGTCAGGCAAAGATTGATAGCAAGTGCTTAGGATGGAGAGAAGAGGGGTAGCAGGCAGGTGGCTGGTAGCAGGCGATGAGAGACATCTTGTGACATGGGTCAGTGGTCCAGTTCAAGACATTGGGCTGAAACTGAGAGTATAAGGTGATACTTTTGGCAAATCATTTCCTGAACAAAAATACAGCATTAAAACTAGGAAACCTGTTTGTGGATTTAGGATAAATTCAAGAAACTTGAGTCAGCAAAAGCTAGTAGCAAATGACTTCCCTTCCATAAGGAGCGTCCTGCGTGTCCTGTGTCCGGTTTGCCAGGTCCCGTGGCTGTCTCGAGCGCTGTGCTGCATCTCCAGTGGCAGGAAACATCTCTGTCCATAGGCACCTGAGCCAAACCCTTCAACTTTTTGCATTTAAGAGCATAACCTGTAAAATTCCTGATGGGCTCAGACCGGTGAGCTGTCCACATGAGATGCTGGTTCGTGCTCCTGTTTGCCTTCCCCATTGCTCTGGGTGCAGCACCCAGCTTAGCGCTGCCTGGCACAGCCCTGCCAGTCTCCACAGAGCTTCAGCCATCCCAGTAACAAAGTGCAGCATTTGCTCATTGCCAGTTCTCTGCCTGGCTCCCAGCAGGGAGGTGGTGACTCGCTTGACTTTGATCATGCTGTAGCGATCATGAATATTTAGAGGCAGCTCCTCTGCTGCTAGCTACAGACAAAAAGCTCTGGAAATGCCAGGAAACCCCGAGTGTCCCCTCTGCCACCTTGGCTTCTTAGAGTAATTTCTGCTCCTCTCTGGTGCAGATCAAGTTGTTAGCATGCAAGGCAGTGCCAGCACAGACTGTACTGAGAGCAGAGCGACGCTGGTGTGTGCAGGGGAGGTCTGTAATGAGCAGAAGTTCGGTAATTAGGCTCTTCAGCACAAGCTGCAGCAAAGAGACATTCAGGGACACATTTATTGGGGAGAAGAGGGGAAAGAGGGATGGCAAAGGGGTACTGTTGTTGTTTTGACACGATCATATTCTGTACTGCATGCCAGTATGGAGGGAGGGAGACTGTAGCAATGCACACACCTTCTCCCTGCAGGACCATCAAGGCAAGTGGACCCATTTACAGCCCTGTGCCCTTGAGGAAGTGTCATTTATTCACAGAAAGCACCATTCATCCCCAAATCCTGCTCTGGCATCAGTCAGAGTGTGCCCTTGTATTCCACTCTAAGTGACATGGTGGAAATGCAAATTGTTAGAGAAAATGCAGGCTGGTTAGACAGCACAGGTGCACAGGGCAAGAGGGATCCAGCCAAGGGGGGAGAAAACTGGGACCTGAGCAGCCCTAGGTGGAAAAGCAAAGGTGCTGTCATAGCAGGACAGGCAGGAACACAGGAGAGGAAAAGCAGGTCACGGGTACTGCAGCTTCAACCAAATTACTTGGATTTCTGTCTCTGTGTGTCCTGCAGTTTGTGAGTATGAACATCGAGGCAATACTGTGCTCTGCTGTTCTGTGTGGCCCCTGGGGCAGTGGGTTTCTGCTCTTGGCCATTGCCTTAGGGTGCTGCACGTCACTTACTGGTCAGAGCCCAGCTGCCAGGTTATACAGCCTGGCTGCCATTCTGCTGTGTGCCGTGAAGGAACCTTCTCTGGAGGGCACACTGTACTTTGCTTGCTCTTGTTCTGTGGGGGGTTGGTCTGTCTTCACTCAGCACTATTTCCTGAGAGGACATTCCCAGCTGAGGACTTCTTTTCCTGATGGGGAGATGGAGGTGCTCAGCACCCTGGGAATGAGGAGTTGTCTTCACAGTGTCACTGGTTGAGGATAAGTTTAAAGGTTAAAACAAGGGGCAGCTGTTTGGGCAATGCAACAAAGGTGTCTGCAGACTCCCCATGTGCTCAGACAGTTGCTCTCTCCTGCACCAGGTTTATCTGCCAGGGCCTGGCCTGGCGTGAAGGAAGCAGGTATGGGCATGGTCTAGCATGGCTTGGTAACTCCTCCTCTTCTTCTCTCCCCTGTGCAGTACAAGCAAGTGGAGCAGTATATGTCCTTCCACAAGCTCCCTGCGGACATGCGGCAGCGCATCCACGATTACTATGAGCACCGCTACCAGGGGAAGATGTTTGATGAGGAGAGCATCCTGGGAGAGCTGAGTGAACCCCTCCGAGAGGTGAGGAGAGGGCAGTGAAGGGGCCCTGCATGTTCCTGTTGTCTGTGGCAGCTGTGGAGTTTGTTCTATCCCAGTGCTTTGCAGAGATGCCATCAGCTGATGGGAATGGTTGGCTTTCCCACTAGCACTGCCTTTGTGTGTACTCTAGCCTCATGCCCAGCAGAAGCCCAGGCTTTTGGCATTTGCAGGACTCTTGCCTGGGTCTGTTAATTGTGGCAGCACAAGTGATGTCTGACCTAAAAGCAATGGGAATTGCAGTACACAGGCACTGCCACCCACTCAGCATGCGAGTAGGTTCATCTTGGCACCTTTGAGGCCATGGCAATACCATCCACTTCCCCAAAGAACCCTGGCTCTGGAAGTGCCTTGCTATGACCTCAGACTCCTGCAAGCCCCCTTCCCTCCCCACACAAACATGCACTGCTTCCTGGCATGGCACCTCAGTAAGCTCCCACCTCGTGCTCCCTAGCATTAATTATATATGTATCATGTATTTATATAAACCTCTGTTGGTGTGCTGGCCTCATCTGTGCCCCATCCATCAGCTGTACCAGCCTGTAGAATTGAAGGAGGAGCCTTCACACTCAAAGGAGTCTTTACTGAAAGCCCCCTTCCCTAGCTGAAGCCTAGTGATCTGGGCTCTCCCTATTACAAGCCTCCAATACACCACCTGCCCACACCAGAACCAGTTTTCCTTCTCTCTTCCTCGCCCCCCAGTAATGTGCTCAGGTGGTTTCCTCAGTGCCACTTTCTGCTGCTGAGTCTGAGCTGACACGGTGCAGAGCATCTCCTGTGCAGTAGAAAGTGCTGTCATACCCTCTAAGTGACACCAAGCCACAGGAGGAGGCACAGTCCCTGTCTGCTCTGTGACAGCTGAACAGCTGAATTGGGTTTTCTTCAGTGGAGGTTGATGATCCAGCCCATGCTCCAATGACTGGTGGGCACCTCTCCCTCCCCTCTCCTGACACTGTCCCCATCTGCCCAGGATAATTCTTTCTCTGAGCACCTTGGCACATTTGCACTGTTTAACATCTCATTGACAGGCAAGGGCAGCAGAGAACATGGGGCTGCCAAGGTGAGTTAAAACATTTTCCCAGTGAGGAACGCTGGGCTTTTTCATACAGCGTTTCAGCAGTGCTGTGCTCTTCTCCCACAGTACAAGGCTTCCTGAGGGAAGAGGTAGATGGTGTGTATTTGGGAGGCTGGGGAGGTTGTCCCTGCGTGGAAAGAAGGTGTATGAACACAAGCAGTGAAGCATGGTGTCAGGCTGTCAGCTCCAGCTTGCACTACTGCATGCTCTGAGCATCCAGACCCCATTCCAGCCTGCACTGGGGGAGCCAGTCAAAGGGAACAGCATTTTTTTCCCCCCACACTATGCAATGTACAGGTCAAGTGGGGGATCTTCATGGGTTATTAGATGTTGACTAAACATATGGGTGTGTCTTTTCTGCTCTTTGGCCCATCTTTCCTCTTCCCTCCCTGTTCTCTCTCTTTCTCTCTTCTGCATCACATCGTGGTCAGGAAATCATAAACTTCAACTGCAGGAAGCTGGTGGCCTCCATGCCCCTCTTTGCCAACGCAGACCCCAACTTTGTGACCTCCATGCTGACCAAGCTGCGGTTCGAGGTGTTCCAGCCAGGGGACTACATCATCCGGGAGGGCACCATTGGCAAGAAGATGTACTTCATCCAGCACGGGGTGGTGAGCGTCCTCACCAAAGGCAACAAGGAGACCAAGCTGGCAGATGGCTCCTACTTTGGAGGTGAGTGTTAGCCTGTCACCCTTGCATAGCCATACCCACACAGGGATGTGGAACTGATCAGCATGTGGAACTGATACACAGAGTCACAGAATCACAGGGTTGGAAAAGACCTTTAAGATCATCAAGTCCAACCATTCCCATCCTAAGCTAAACCATATCCCTGAGCACCTCATCTCCCTGTCTGTTAAACACACCCAGGGAAGGTGACTCAGCCCCTCCCTGGGCAGCCTGTGCCACAGCCCCACAACTCTTTCAGTAAAAAATTTTTTTCTAACATCTGATCTGACCCTGCCCTGGGGCAGCTTGAGGCCACTGCCCCTTGTCCCATCTCCTGTCCCCTGGCTGAAGAGACCATCACCCACCTCTCTGCACCCTCCTGACAGGGCAGGGGAGGTGGTGAGAAGGTCTCCCCTCAGCCTCCTCTTCTCCAGGCTGAACACCCCCAGCTCCCTCAGCTGCTCCTCAGAGGATTTGCCCTCCAGCCCCTTCCCCAGCCTGGCTGCCCTTCTCTGGACTCGCTCCAGGACCTCCATGTCCTTCTTATGCTGAGGGGCCCAGAACTGGACCCAGCACTCGAGGTGCAGCCTCCCCAGTGCCCAGTCCAGGGGCACAATCCCCTCCCCAGACCTACTGGCCACACTATTTCTGATACAAGCCAGGATGCCATTGGCCACCAGACTTCTCCTCCTTCACCCTCTGTCTGTGTTCATCTCACCTGTCTTGCTTCCCATATAGTAAGTTGTGTAATGGGAGGTGACTGGGACTCATGGGCAGTGCAGGAGTCTGGATTATAAATAAGAACAAGATGGAGATGGAAAACTTAATTCTCATAGGTTCATTTCTTTTGGCCCAGAGCAAACTGACAGATCTGTGAGGCTCAGAGCCTAAGGGGAAAAAATAGACCATTCTGAATTCTCCAAGCACATTTATAGTGCTGCCCAGTCCTGCTGTCTGGCATCTATCATCCAAGGTACTGTGTGAACATGGGGGAAAAGACATAGTCCATCATCTCCCCAGCCTGTGGCTCAGCAAAATGTCATGAAGGTGAGCAGGCAGGAGTAATGTGCAGCAGGGCTCTGGAACAGTGAAACTAGCATGAGGCCAGGAAACACTGTAAGAGAAGATTTAGGGGGTCACTCTTAGGAGTAGCACAGAGACACCGTTCCTGTCAGAGCCCCATAGAGACCTCACTGACAGCCCAAGACACAGTCCTCTGGGAGATGCATGTTTCAGTACAAGCACTGAATGCCCACTGAGAGGGGGCAGAATGAAACCTGCCTTCCCTTCTGTAAGGGTTTTTCTCTATTAAAAACTCCCTGTCATACTTTTCCCACACTCTTCTTAAACTCTTAGTTCCTGTGAAACAACCTGTCTGTACCCACCTGGAGTACATGGATTTTGCATGTCCTTAGCAAGTCAGATCAGTTTGCTGGGAGCTGAAGTTACAGTGCTGGAGTCAGGATACCCTGACTGACAGACTTGATTGAACTGCCGACGACACTCAGTGAGTGTCACACACCATATACACATCCAGAGCCAGCACGGTCCCATAGGCCTCATTTCTTTAGGAAAGCAGCCTAAGAACACACTTACAACCTTGTCACCTTGTAGTAATGCTATATTTATGGTAGGGTCAAGGGCTTTCTGTTCTGTAACAAGCTGAGCATCCTCCTAAATGACTGCAGCGTAAATACACCAGGAGTTGTTAGGGGCTAATTACTTGGCTTTCCCTGACAATCCATAAGCTTGTGGCACATCTACAAAGAACTTTGAAAACTTCTGAGATGAGAAATGTTCTGGGTGTGGGGATCAAAATTACTGTCAGGCACCAAGGCCACAGGTCAGCACAGTCCTACAAGTCTAGAGAGAGAATTAGCTTCAATGAGAAGCTTGACCTTCTGCTCCCAGTGCCCATGAGGAGCTGGAGAAAGATAGCTTCTCCAGTCTGAATGCACAAGTGGTATCTTTGATAATCTGCCATAATAAAGCTTGTCTGGCTGATTAGATCAGTGGAATCCCTGAGGTGTGACTGTGTGTAGTAGCTGCCACAACTGAGCCCCCTGTTAAATGTTGCTGCATCTCCAGAAAGTCATCACTGTTGATGGTTTGAGCAGGTAGAGTCCAGCTAGAGAGGAGCCTGGGTGGCTTGCAGGACTCCCTGTGAGTGCCAGGTCTCAGAGGGGTGATGGTGTCTATCCCAGTGTTCTCAGGCTGGGTCTGTCGTTCCAGAAATCTGCCTGCTGACACGGGGCCGGCGCACAGCCAGCGTGCGGGCTGACACCTACTGCCGGCTGTACTCCCTCTCGGTGGACAACTTCAACGAGGTGCTGGAGGAGTATCCCATGATGCGGCGAGCTTTCGAAACCGTGGCTCTCGACAGGCTGGACAGAATTGGTAAGTGGAATGTGTGAGGGTCTCCTTCCCATTACCTGCTGCCCTGGTACCCTGTCTCTGGGCTTGGTCCTTAGTTCTTTTGCCAGAGTTGTGAACTGAAGGAGATCCCAGTCTGTCTCTCCTTCCTTGACTACAGCTCCTACAAGGAGCCCCATTCACAGTTAAATCCACATCCTTCTCTCTCTTTCTCTCTCACACATACACATTTCTGCCAGCTTCTGCTTCCAGTTGTTTCCAAGAGGCCCTTTTGCAGAACTGAGATCTGCAATCTGAGGCCATCAGGGCCAAGCTGGTGAATTCACTGGGTTTTGAATTTTAGCTTAGAAGGTGTAAGTACACAAGTGATAAAACCTTAGCCTCCCACTGCCCAAAGGAAACAGAGTTATCCAAGGAATGTTACTGGATTATAAGAGCTCATAGTCACCCATCCCAGGATGCTCTCCTGTCCTGTGGGAGACATGACCTGTGCTGCAAACACCCTTGTCTAGGTAGAGAAGACCAGGATAACATCCCCTGGTCACGACTGACACAGAGAGATTAAGTGATTTATGCAAGGTCATGCAAGAAGCCTTTGCAGGGCTGAGGACAGAGCATTTCAGAGTCTCAGTCTAACTTCTTTGACTTCTTATTATACATCTCTTAAAACTGCATGCATTTTCATTGCTTTTCAGAATCGAAAAGGTCAGTGCAGGTCTGAGTACAATGCAGAAGGCGAGGAGGATAACGGGGTGAGGGACGTAGGGAATAAGCTGGCATCCCAGCAAGGGGTGCAGTGCCTCTGGGGCTTTTCATGCCAGGAACATTGTATTCTGTGCATCTCATTACCTGCTTCAAATCAGAAAGTGTGACCCCTGAGGAAAAGGTTATGAGCTAAATGTGTAGAGTTTGGCAAAGCCCATGCTAATGAGGCCCTAGTGTAAGTGGCAATAGTCCCATCACTTGGGTTATTTAAATTAGACTGAACAAATGGCAAAGAAAATGTAATGTCAGGCACAACCAGGGGTGGGCCAGCCTGGCTTCATCTCAGATAACTTTGGCTTTAGGTGCTCAATGCCACTCAGCTTCCTGGGCAGATGCTCTCTGTGACTGTGTGTACAGATGGGCTGGGTGTCCTGTGCTTCCTGCACACCTAACTAAAATTCATGGAAAATTCTGAACCAGCATAAAGAGCCTCACATGCTTCTTCCCCCAGGAGAAATTCCCTTCCACACACAGCTGCAAAATGTCAACATAGGTCAGGAAGTGACACAGACCAAGTGGAATAACAAGCCCTTTGGTGCAGAGCTCTGGCATTGTCCTCCCCTCCCTTTGCCATTCCGCTGACCTGAGACAACATCAGTCCCTGTGCCATGTAAAAGGCAGAGACCCTCAGAGTCGTATATCGAACATCCTACAGCTGCCCCCATTTCCCTGGCAATCAATCAGACTTGAGAGCTGCCTGTTCTCCCAACTTCTACATCCTCTACTGTTGGAAAATAGTATCTTCAGAGCACTTTCTAACCCTGTCATACCCAATGCTCTTTGGTTGGAGCTCCCCAGGAGAGACAAAGTGGGTTACACACACCCTACTGAAACTGGCAGATCCCATGGAGATTCTTGTCTGTATAAAAAAGGCATTTCTTCACCTTCCCCCTGAACCTGAACCACATACCACCCAGAAAGAGCAGTGCAGTAGCTGTGTAACTGTTTGGTTCCTGGTAACGTTCAGCTCAGGGTCAGGACACACGATGGAAGCGAATGGGAGCTGCTTTCCAAGTCAGTAGTGCATTTGCTAACTCCCTTCTACCCAGATGAGAATGTGTCCTTGAGATGCCCATGCCTCACTGAGTACATGAAATGATTCAGAGGGCTCTATCACTCTTCTGGTACCAGTATTCCCTCTTGTGCAGTGAGGAATTGAGAGAACAGGGAGAAAAATCCTCCAGTCACAGTGAATGGAGAGGTGTTGGCAGGATTACCTGCTATATGGAGGATTTGGAAAACATGGTCTAAGCTTCTCTAGGTAGTAGGGAGATAGGCTGAGAACATAAGACCTCATCCCTTGAAGCAACAGGAGCGATACTGGTTGACTGGAGGTGTGATGAGGCATTCACTTGGCAGAGCAAATGCACTTTGAAAGCCTGTGGCCAGGCAGAGGGGAAGGAGAGGGGCAGATGCACCCTGATCTCTGTGCGCCCATCGCTTCCTGCTGGTAGCTGGGCAGTGCAGCAGCACGAAGGGCACAGCCCCCCAGGCAGCTGTCAGAGACATCCATCACTTGGCAAAGAGCATGGTGATGGATAGCCTTCTAACCTCTGTTGTTAATGGGGAATGAAACTGGCATCCTGCCTGTGCCATGCATGGTGGGGAAGAAGTTCCTCAGGTGTTTTGCACTTGCAGAGCTCTTTAAAGTCTGGAAGGGATTAGTTGCTGTGAATTGACCGAGGCTGGGATTCTACAAAGATCTGTGTCCCTGCTCAGCTCTGCTCTGTGAGTAACTTCAGGCTCTAAAGTACTCTTCAACCTGCAGAACATCACACAAAATTCTCCATGGGCTCAGCACCTGAAGTTTGAGACTCAAGGAATTTAGGCTGATCGCTGATTAATGATAATTTTATCATTATCATTAATGATAATTTTATCACTGATTTACTTCCTCTTGCTATTGACCAAGCTGTAAAATTCTTTGTAGTATTTTCTGTGTTGAAATGATTTGTTCATTTCTCCAGTGAGTAATTCTTTGTCTGACAAGCATTTGTGAATCGTCCTGGTTTGTGATGTGTCAGTTGCTTACATAAGTTGCATCATTCCCTTCCTGACTGGCTTTGAAACTGGCTTTGAAACTGCCTTGCAGTGACCAGTGAAGCTGAAAATTAGATTTTCACAAGTATTTGCACTTGTAAAACACAACCTCTCAAATGTTCATTGAAAGTAAATACTATATGGGTCATGAATATTGTCCAATCAAAATTTTCTGATGCATTCAAAAAATATGGGGGGGGGGCAATTCTGTAATAAATACCACAGTGTCTGTTATAAGGTTGCTTCCCATCCGTATCCAGGGCACTGGTGGGAGCTGAAGCCATACTTCAAGCTGGAAGGAGTTAGTTTTTTTCATCTTCATGGGGAATTTTTTCACCACCTGGTTTGAAATGCATACATATCAAACACCAGTTGCACATGTTTTCACAGAATCACAAGGTTGGAAAAGCCCTTTAAGATCATCAAGTCCAACCTTTCCCATCTTAAGCTAAACCAGATCCCTGAGCACCTCATCTACCCTTTCTTTAAAGACACCCAGGGAAGGTGACTCAGCCCCTCCCTGGGCAGCCTGTGCCACAGCCCCACAACTCTGCCAGGGAAGACTTTTTTTGTAACATCTGAGCTGACCCTGCCCTGACACAGCTTGAGCCCATTGCCCCTTGTCCCATCTCCTGTCCCCTGGCTGAAGAGACCATCACCCCCCTCTCTGCACCCTCCTGTCAGGTCAGTGGAGGTGGTGAGAAGGTCTCCCCTCAGCCTCCTCTTCTCCAGGCTGAACACCCCCAGCTCCCTCAGCTGCTCCTCACAGGATTTGCCCTCCAGCCCCTTCCCCAGCCTGGCTGCCCTTCTCTGGACTCGCTCCAGCACCTCCATGTCCTTCCGATGGTGAGGAGCCCAGAACTCGACCCAGCACTCGAGGTGCAGCCTCTCCAGTGCCCAGTACAGGGACACAACTACTTCCCTAGACCTACTGGCCACACTGTGTCTGACACAAGCCAGGATGCCATTGGCCTTCCTGGCCACCCAATCACACTGCTGGCTCATGTTCAGTCTGCAGTCAGCCAACACCCCCAGGTCCTTCTCTGCCTGACAGCTCTCCAGCCAGTCTGCCCCAAGCCTGTAGCGCTGCATGGGGTTATGTCCCATGTGCAGCACAGTTTTGATACAAGCATCCCACTTAACCCAGGATTAAAAGCACCTCACATTTCCTGCAAGCACTGCAGGTGCTAAAAAGCCCAAGAAAAACTAAGTCAACACATACCAGTCTCTAAATGTAATTACATCATGTTACTGCAGTATGAGAGTCTCTGTTCTTAGAGCCACAGAAGTTTTAAAAGCTTTGTCATATAAACAAGACCCCAAAATAGGTATTCCCAAACTTTTTGACTGGGCACCCTATTTGTCAGCTTGTGATCCTGCTCCTACAGTTGAAATCCTATTGGGTTTGCAACCCCACTTGTCTCGGGCATGACTAATCCTCTGGGATCTGCTGCCTCAGAGGAAAGGCTGGCCTGCCTTCTGTGAGGTGAGCTGTGAATGAGAAGGTCTGGGATCTCTGCCAAGCTCTGCCACAGATTCCCCCTTTATCCTTGTCATGTTTGCTCTGTGCCTCAGTTCCTCATCTCTTCCATAGGGAAAATAATACTAATGAAGGTGGAGCTTGGTCTCTGAACCCTCCTTAGCTGCCACGTGAGATCACAGGAATAAATGGAACCGACCAAAACATGAACACTCAGCACTCAGCACAAATCTTACACCCTATGCACGTTGTAGTCCCAAATTTGTTTACTGTCTGCAGGTGAATAACCCCCAAAGAGGTGCACATGTGAGATGAGCAAGCAGATTTGGTCATAAGGAGATAGATGCAGAGATACACATAGATATATGTGCTGCTGCTTTGAGGCTGCTGACACAAACACAAGTGACAAAGATACAAATTCCTGTGGCCCAGGGATATGATGCTGGAGTGTGTGAGCTTTGGGAGAAAGCTTTGTTTCACAGTCACCTAGAACTCTGCCCAGCCCTTTGAGGAGGTGGAATGCCTGGGCAGGTGAGCGTATCAGAGGCTGACAAGAGAGAACATAGGTTCTTCTGTCTTGTGTCCTCTCTGATCACCTGAATAACCCAGGCACAGAGCTGTTTATGGGGAATTAAGTGCAAATATCACTGTGTGTATTCCTCTGACTTGAAACCCTCTCCCACCGTTTCCAGCAGTACAGTGTGGAGATCTGAATCCCAGCAGAGAGAAAAAGGCATTTGGAGTGTGATTCATGCTCTCCTAAGGTGGCTACCTGGGGTGGCCTGGTGAATCACACCCCAGGAATGCTATCTAGCACAGATGGGAGCCTGAACTTCAGCAGGAATCCAATATTTGAATTTCTTTTTCTTGGGAAGTGAAGGCCCAGACTCAGAGTGCTTTCTGTTTAGCCTAAGGACAGATATCAGCAACTTGCCAGCCATGAGGGAATGCAGATTACTTCAGCTTAATTAAGGTGAACTGGCAGCCCTGTTAACCTGAATCTGAAGTGCCATTTCCCATGCAACTCAAGAAGGAAGACAAAGCCTAAGAGACCCCAGTAGAAGGGACACTGAGGACTGGTGATGAGCTCTCAGGAGACCTGTCTTTGACTTTGGTCACATCAGTTTATCCCAACCCATATCATCCTTGCTGGGAAGTTTAATCTTCTAGGCAGGAGTCAGGAGTAACACAGCTGGATGGTTGGCTAGCTGGGAGACATCAAGCAGAAGCAAGAGAGTTGGGGGAGTTGTAGGAGGTACAATATATTTGTGCCCCATCTCTGTGGCTCCCACAAGTTAACGATTCCTTTAAATTTATGTTTAGCCTGGAGAAGAGAAGGCTGCAGGGGGATCTCATTGCAGCCTGCCAGTCCCTGAAGGGAGCAGAGAAACAGGAGGGGAATCAGCTTGTTAAAGGGCAGGCAGGGGCAGGACAAGGGGGAGGGAGTGAACAAAGGAGGTGATCCTCCCCCTCTGCTCTGCCTTGGTCAGGCTCCACCTGGAGTGTTGTGTCCAGTTCTGGGCTCCCTGGGATAAAAAAGCCAGGGATCTCCTGGAGAGAGTCCAGAGGAGCTACAGAGATGATGAAGGGCCTGGAGCATCTCCCCTGGGAGGAAAGGCTGAGTGAGCTGGGGCTGTTCAGCCTGGAGAGAAGGAGACTAAGGGGGGACCTTATTGATGTTTATCAATAGCTGAAGGATGGGATGCAGGGGGAAATGGCCAGCCCCTTTTCAGTGTCTGTGGGGACAGGACAAGGGGCAATGGCTGCAAGTCAGAGCATAGGAAGTTCTGCACCAACATGGGGAAGAACTTTTCCCCAGTGAGGGTGAGGGAGCCCTGGGACAGGCTGCCCAGGGGGTGTGGAGTCTCCTTCTCTGGAGATATTCCAGCCCTGTCTGGACACCGACCTGTGCAATATGAGCTGGGGAGCTGCTTTGGCAGGGGGTTGGACCCCAGGAGCTCTGGGGATCCCTTCCAACCCCTATGATTCTATTATTCTGTATGAATAATAAGCAGCAAAGACCTGAAAGAAGTAACCATGTGGCAGGGGGCAGACACTTTGACAGCAGGCCAGGGCATAAGCCAGCCTAATAAAACGAGATTATTTCAAATACATGCAAATTCAGAAAGCAATTTAGTGACCTGAATTCTTCAACTGCAGCCAGTGGGCTTAGACAGACTGAAAAGAGAAATGAACAGAAAGTCACAGCTAATTTCCCCTGTGTCTGTGCAGAATTTTAACAACAGAAGGCTAATTTTGATTATTTGATAGAAGAATTATTGTTGAGTGCTGGCTCCTTTCATGAAATCACATCAGCCTTTCTCCCTGGTCTTTTGTGTGCTATCTACAGTTGAGGAAAATCTGACTTTGCAGTTCTTTATTAAGGGAACAACATCTATTTGCTCAGTTTCCATAATTTTACATGCCCTGCTCCACTTCAGAGCACCAGTAGCTTTGCTATAAACCTCTTCTAGGCTCTAAACATCTTCCAGGCTCTAAACATCTTCCTTCCCCCTCTGTATTTAAACCTGTTGTTGCAGTGAGGAAAAGAGGGAGTTTGTGGAATCCAGAGCACTCCATTGGTGATACTTTTTTTTTAATATGGAAAAAAACAAATCAGGCAGTGTCAGGAGCTGTACAAAGAGAGCCAACCCAACAGCTGTGCCATGGAGATCTTTTAGCCTTACGTCCTTTCACTGACTGCTTTCCTGTAGCTCCATTAGTTGAGGAGCTACATGTCAGCCCTGTTCAGGGGCACATCCAGCCCAAGGGGCCGCTTGGGAGCCACCCAACCCTCCCAAAGCAGCTTCTTTCTCCTCTATAGTAAGGGAAGGGGCCTTGAGCTACCTCAAAGTAAACAAGGGTGGGGAGTTGGTGCGCGAGGCAGCCGCAGAAGTGCCAGCTCTGTGGCATCTCAGTGGATCTGTGTGGTGCTTTGGGGTTTAGGAGAAATGCTTGGGTGGGTAACACCATGCAGATGACACCAAGCTGAGTGGTGTGGTCGACACCCTAGAAGGAAAGGAGCCATCCAGAGGGATCTTGACAGGTGGAAAGATGGGCCCGGGGGAACCTAATGAGGTTCAACACTGCCAAGGGTCAGGGGTTGCACTTGGGCCAGAAGAATCCCAGCCATAGATACAGACTGGGAGAAGAGCTCCTGGAGAGCAGCCCTGCTGAGAAGGACTTGGGGATTGTGGTGGATGAGAAACTTCCCATGAGCCAGAAGTGGCTCTGGCAGCTCGCAAGGCCAGTGGGATCCTGGGCTCCATCAGCAGAGGGGTGGCAGCAGGGACAGGGAGGGGATTGTCCCTCTCTGCTCTGCCCTGGGGTGGCCCCATCTGGAGTCCTGTGTCCAGAGCTGGGGCCCCCAATACAAGAAAGATGTGGAACTGTTGGAGAGGGGTCAGAGAAGCCACGAGGATGCTCAGTGGGCTGGAGCAGCTGCCCTACAAAGAGAGGCTGAGGGAGCTGGGCTGGTTCAGCCTGGAGAAGAGAAGGCTGCGGGGGGACCTCATTGCAGCCTGCCAGTCCCTGAAGGGAGCTTATAAGCAGGAGGGGATTCAACTTTTTAAAAGGGCAGATAATGGCAGGACAAGGGGGATGGATTAAAACGAAAGGAAGGAAGGGTTAGATTAGATATTAGGGGGAAGTTTTTTACAGAGAGAGTGGTGAGGGGCTGGAACAGGCTGCCCAGAGAGGGGGTGGGTGCCCCATCCCTGGGGGTGTTCAGGGCCAGGTTGGATGGGGCCCTGGGCAACCTTGTGTAGATCGAGGCCTGAGGTTGGTGGCCCTGCCTGTGGCAGGGGGGTTGGAGTCTCCATCTCTGGAGAGATTCCAGCCCTGTCTGGATGCCGAGCTGTGCAATATGAGCTGGGGAGCTGCTTTGGCAGGGGGTTGGACCCCATGAGCTCTGGAGGCCCCTTCCAACCCCTGTGATTCTGTGAGTCTGTGATTTGCTTTTAATGCTCTGGAGGAGAAAATCGAGACTTTCTTGGCAAAACAGAAAAGACAAATTTGATCTAATGGTGCAGTTGATAGATTCAAGCTGGGCTCAGGAAAACAGGAAAGTGTAATGTACATTTCCAGTTGTTGTTTTTTTTTTTAAAGTAACAAGAAAAAAGTCAAAATCATTCTAAGATTTCTCCTGGAACTATTTATTTCATCCATTTGACACCCATTTCAGGAGCTTTGATCAAACCATTTTCCAGGCAATAGAATGTGTTTGGAAAAGGCTCATGTATTCTTGAGTTAGTGCTGTGCTGAGGAAACCAGAGCCTGTTGTTCAGCTCTTTCTGTGTCATCCAGATCTCAGTTATGAAAACATCGGTCCCCTCCATCCATCCGTGAGGCTCTGATTAACATCGCTGTGGCTTCTCATTTGAATCGAGGGCAGTGCTGGAAATTGCAGGCTATTCAAGCACAGACAAGCAAATCAGAAGCCAAAGACAGGTGACATGGAATGAAAAGAGTGAGCTGAGGTGTAATGATGGAAGCACTGAGCAGTTGCTGGTATTGAGCTGTTCAGAAAGCTGCGCTAACGGCAGCTGCTGTTTCTCCTTCTTCTGCCCCTCAGCCTGGGTTTGCTACAGTCTGTTATCAAGGAAGCAAATGTTGTAAGGCAGCTTTTTTGCCTGTCTGCTTTGAACTCAGCGTGGCGCCTCCCATCCCCATCCTGACCTTGCAGTTGTGTGAGATAGCCACAGATTCCCCATGCTGGGATTTGTACCTTCAACTCCAGCAAGTGAATGATTACAAACCTGCGGTCTGCATCCCCCTGTGACTCGAGGTGCTGGCCAGGGTCTCTCTTACCTGTCAGTTTTATTCAGTTAGGCTGTTCCTTCTCTCCAGACTTGGAGCAGTTAGTATTTCTGTTTCTGTTTAAGCAGCTCTTTGTGATCTAATTCACTTGCAAGCACGTATGGGATTCACATAGATCCCACATGGGAATTACTCTGTGTGTGCTCGTGATTGCAAGCTTTGCCCACTCTGAACAACCACCTACCACTAGTGCTCAGTCGCTACAGCCAGACCTCATCCTATTTAAAACTTGATTGGAAAATTACAGCAAAGGAAAAACCCTTAGTGTGTTCTTCCAGGGAATAACTGTTAGATTGCTCCTTTTTTTCCTGGCCTTATCTGAAATCCCAGTATCTCTGTGCTCTTCTGGAACTGAAGGGAATAGTTCTTAGCAGCTTCACCTGTGAAGTTCCCTGTAAATCACTATCAAGTCACCTCTGAGAGAAGCTGAAGATGTTCTGCTCATTCACTGAGGTGTTTCAAGCCTGATTCTTGTGGATGTTTTCTGTCCCTTTTCACACTCTGCAGCTAACCACTAGAAATAAACCATCATATTTGGTGCCTTCCTAGTGTTTTCTGGGTTAGTGACTGGGATCTCTCTTACACTTCATATTTCCTTCTTATTTGTGCAACACATTTCACCTTTTTCTGGTGGTAGAGTAGGAACCCATCTAGTTATATTCAAGACTAGAATTTCAGAGCTAGGTTTCAGGACACCAGGGTGCCAGCTACCCTCAAGTTCTTTGCTGCCATATGTTTGATCTGACATTAGTCTAGAGTAAGAGGCATGTCCTTGAACTCTTACTCTCTCATACATTACATATATAGAAGATAAACCATAGAATAAAAAACCCCCAACAATCTGGATGTCCTACACACAGAGATGTACTCACGTCTGCACGCAGAGATCTGAGATCTGGCTGGCATAGGATTGAAAGGAAATTCCTCTGGAATCTCACTGGGACCTACTACCCAACATGGCCACTCACTTGTAGCCACTCCTTGGAAAATACCAGGTCACCAGTTTAAACTAGAATGTTGCCTGGGACAAATTAAATATTGTATCGTGGGCTTAGTTGATAATGTAATCTGTTGACTTACCTCAAAAGTTGTGATTTCCTGAAAGTCTGGAGACAAGTTCAAGGGACAAGCCCTTTTTGCTGTGCTGCCAGCCTTTAATTCTTACAGCAGGACATGATTTAGGGGTTAAAATAGAGAAAAAAAACCCCTCTTCCACATCCCAGTGTCCATTCCATACCTGCTGCTGGCTCATGCTCTGTAAACCCTCAGCAGTTGGCAAGATGCTGTGTTTGCCCTGCACAGGCACTAGGAGCCATCAGACAGGACCCAGCAGAAATGACATTTGAATCAGAGCGGAGGTTTGCTAATGGGGAGACATTTGGTTCAGGAGGAGGGTTAATACAGCTTTTGATCTGATCCAAACTGGCTGGTGCCTCATCTAGAGGTGACCCCTCTACACTCACCCCTGAGCTTCAGCTACAAAATGAGCTGTGTGCAGACACGCAGCCAGGGAGGCAAGCATGCACACACACACACACACACACACCCCCCCACACCCCACACCCCCCTTCCTAAGGCTGAACCCTTCAAATCCAATCAGCTTCTATAAACAAAAGGGAAAAGGAAGCCCATCGGCAGGTGAGGTCACCAATTCAAACTGGCATATGTTGGCAGGATAGAGGGCCCTTGAAAGGGCAAGAACAGGGATCTAATCTAAGAAAATCATTCAAATCAGCATAGACCAGGTGCTTATAAATCAATGCTGGCACAGTCACTGATTCTGCAAGCAGAGAGATGAAAGGCGTTACACAGAGTGCCTATCTGTAGCAGAAATCCTCTCCCCTGAGAAGGGATGTGTGCTCTGGTGAAAGGGCATCACTGGCAGCATCTCATCCCCCTGTGCTGAATGATTCTGGCCTTCAGTCTAGGTGACTGCATCCTGTCGGTGCCAGGTGTGCTCTCAGGCCAGGCAAACTCATTACGCCTCATTTTCCAGCCCATCGAGAAGGCAAAATGCTGAGCTAATACTGTGCTGCAGGCTGGGAAATCCAGCTGGAACATGACATTTGCTAACCTGCAGTCTCCTCTTAGGCTGGGGCTAGAAGGGCACAGCCAAGTAAGATCTGCTGCAGCGTGTCTGAGGTCTCTTACTCGGGCCAGCTTGGCTGTTTCAGCATGTAAAGTCCTTCTGTCCTTCTGTATGCATAGAAGGATTTCCTTTCAACTAAAAGCACCTATTTAAACAAGTGTGCATGAGACAGGTGAGGAAAAGCTGTAGCTGGAGGAGAGTAGCTGAAGACTCAGGACATTTCACTGGACTTATTTTTGGAGGCTTTCCTTTGCTAACACAAATAAAAATTACAGCCTTTCCCTTTTTCCAATGGACATTCCAATTAGGAGGTGCAAAGTGGGAATCTTCTAGATTCACAAGCTTTGCTGCCAGTCTTGCACATGCCTCAAATGTGGCTTTACTGTCTAACTAGGAGTACGTGTCCTGTCGGGCACTTTTGTATGGGGCCTTGAGGTTTGTTGATCACACCACAAAAGCAGAAGATGAGATGTTGCTGGAGTGCAGAGGCTGTACACAGATCCCATAGTGACAGTGGAGGGGAGACAGTGCCAACAACTTGAGGAAAGTCTGGCAGGAAGCTTTGAGGAAGCCTCCCATGCTTTGACATACCGCAATGACTCTTCCTCTCTTTACTTTCTCTACAGGCAAGAAAAATTCCATTCTGCTGCATAAAGTCCAGCATGACCTCAATTCAGGTGTTTTCAACTACCAAGAGAATGAGATCATCCAGCAGATCGTGCAGCATGACAGAGAAATGGCACACTGTGCTCACAACGTCCAGGCTGCCGCCGCCGCCGCCGCCGCTGCCGCATCCACCCCCACCCCTGTCATCTGGACTCCACTGATCCAGGCACCCCTGCAAGCTGCAGCGGCCACCACTTCAGTCGCTATAGCTCTGACCCACCACCCACGCCTCCCCACAGCCATCTTCCGTCCTCCAGTGTCCGTCTTAGGTTCCTTGGGACAGCAATCCAGCCAGACTCCCAGACAGCTGAAAAGGCTTCAGTCTCTCATCCCATCCACTGGACCTTCTGCTGTGGGCTCGCCGTCCAGTACTCCATCCCAGCTGCATACACCAGGAGCAGAAACCCCTTCGTCCTCCTCCTTCCACATCCAGCAGCTCGCAGGATTCTCTGCTGCCGCCGGCTTAGGCCAGTTCCAGGTGGGATCCCCTCCGGGCAGCTCGAGCCAACCTGGTTTGAGCAGCATGTCCTCAGTGGGACTGAGCCAGTTCCAACAAGCACCTTCCGGATCACCCTTAGGTACAGCTCAGCCCACGCCGCAGCCGCCGCCGCAGCAGCCAGCCCTTCCCAGCAGTGGATTTGGGCACTTCCAGCAAGCCACAACTAGTTCCCCATCAACATCACTCACACAGCTCTCATCAAACTCACCCCCTGGTCTCCTCAACCAGTTCCAGCCCACCACAAGACCGCTGCAGGGGGGACAGTTACAGCAGCTCTCGGGCAGTGGGACTTTGGGGGGAATGAATCACTTCCAACCCCCTCCTTCTTCCAACTCTCCATCCTCCAGCCTCAGCCACCTGGCACAGGCCTCTGGCGGGCCGTCCTCTGGCCTGTGCCAAACGCATCCAAGTGCATTAGGATCTTTAACTGGAACCATAGCCCAGCTTCACCAAGAACGGCCGCCTTTTGCCTCCATGTCTCCACTACAACAGTCCGGTGTCGCCTCTCCCTGTTACACCCCTTCTGGCCTTAGTCCTCCTAGTCAGAGCCCAGTGGCAACAAGAACTTTTCAGTGTGGCCCTTCTGGGGCCTCAGGCTCTCACGGATCTCTGCTCCTGCCTCAGACCGCCAGCCCACCTCCACAGATCCTGCAGTCCAAGAGCACGCCGCCCATGCCACCGGGACGTCTGAGCCAGGACATCAAGTTGATTTCTGCTTCCCAGCCATCTTTGCCCCAAGAGCTGGCTCAGACGCTGAGCCAAAGTTCTCCTCATGCTTCTAGAGAGTCTGTTTCCAGCTTCTCCCCTTTTCCTGCTGGAGGGACCGGACTCCTTGGGAAGCCCTGTAGCTCAATTCCCGGGCGTGTGACTTTACCGCGTCAGATGTCCTCAGGTTCTTTACCACATCCGCTGGTGTTTGGGGCCAGCGCTGCGGGCGCTGCCTCTCTGACTGCTGGTGGGCGGAAAGAATCCATAGTGCTCACAGGGGATCTGGAACCTGTCAGATCCAAACTGCCCTCCAATTTGTGAGGACTCCTTCTGAGAGCTGGTTATGTCAGCCGTGCAATTCAGTTCCTGATTAGACTTTCATCAAGCATTTTTGCCTTTTCTTTTCTGCTCCCCTCCCTTCTTTTCCTCCCATTTCTTTTCTTTAGGTTTGACTGTGATTAGAAACAAACAAAAAACACACAAAAAAACCAACAAAAAAAGAAGATAACCAGGTATTCTTAGAGCTATAGATTTTTGGTCACTTGATTTTATAGAATATTTTAATACATGGAACAAAAGGATATGAGCAAATTTAATCCAACGAGGTAACGCACAGACACGGCGTGTGCCTGAGCTGGGACATGCGAATGATCAGCCATAGAAGCCACCAAAAAAATGGTTTTCCTGTTGAGACAAAGATCTGAGGTTGGCGTGGGCCATAAAAGGGAACAGCAGGTCAGGCCTGTAGCTGGTGCTTTTAGAACAGCTCTGGTTGGCCTCAGCTTTGCATCGCTTTGCACCAGCTGTGAACCTGGCCCGCAGCACCTATTTATGAGGGGACTTGGATGTGCTCATCAGAAAGTTTCACTTCTTCCCAGGTTTTCTCCTGTGATCAGCAGGTTGCAGAGGGGTGAGTTTTGCTAATGCAGCCAGTCCCCTCTAGGCATTCCAGAAGGGCTGAGTTTTTGTTTGGACTCCATCTGAAGACGATAAAGGTGACCAAGAGATGGACGGGCCTGACTTGAGATGCTTGTATCTTTCTTATTTCACTGTTGCTCTAGTGGGAAGAAATGATACCTTTTCAGTCACAGGGAGGGCAGTGAGCATCCCCTCTGTATTGCAGGTATTGTGGATGTGGGAGAAGTCTCATCTCTCTGCCAGCATGCCAGGCAGCTGGCCTTGGTGAGCAGAAGCTTCAACCTCTCCAGGGTTTGGAAAGTGTGCGTGCTGCCTTCCAGGCTGGGGCTTGCAAAGCAAGTGGAGGGATGAAGAAGGAGGCAGCACTTTACCCTTCCCTCTCTCATTTTAATGTCTCAGTGTCCATGGGCTGACTGCTTTGAAGAGAACTGGGTCAAGTAAGATTGAAAAGCAGGGTGCAATCACCCCAGCCCCGTCCTCCTTAGCCCAGGGGAGTTTGAGCTTTGAGGCACTGAGGGTAACGCTGGTGCCAAGACCACAATCTTCCAGATTTGCAGCTATGTTGATATCATTAAACCAGATTAGACCAGAAATTTGGCCAGCCATGGTCCATGCTTCTCCTCTGATGGGGGAATTGGAATCATCTGCTTGATTTCACCAGCAATAACAGCCTGCACCAATTGGCTTTGGTCTCACCCTGCAGTTGCAGCGTCACTGGACACATCTGAGGCCTGGCAGGCACCTTGAGCTGGATTTTTTGGGCTCCCCTGATACAACCCCTCCCTGGACGTGTTCAAGGACAGGTTGGATGGGGCCTTGAGCAGCCTGGTCTAGTGAGAGGTGTCCCTGCCCCTGGCAGGGGGTTGGGACTTGGTGATCTTTGAGGTCCCTTCCAACCCAAAGCATCCTGTGATTCTACGGAGGCAGTCAGAGTGGGATGAAGGCAGGCAGAGGCCATTGGGTGCACACAGTGCTGAGAAGCTACAGCCTTTACCTCTAGAGCAAACATCTCCTTTTCTTTTACGTTGCTCTTTCCTCTCATTTTCCTTTGGCTGTGAGTTGCCTCTGGCCACCTCATTGTAAAGAGTCAGGTGCTCAACTTTTCTAACACTCCTTAGAAACACATCCAGCTACCATGGGGTCCCTCCAGCCCTCAGAGGGAAAGCAGGACTTCATGCAGCAGTGCCAAAAACCCTGTACTAGTATCACAGTAACAAGCCAGGTCCATCAAACTCCCTCCCTTACCTCCTCCCACCCACAACTCTCTCCCCAAACACTGGCTGACGGTTGGGTTTTTACACCAAATTGTTTGCAAAACTCTTGCCTTGTGCCTGTACCTTGAATGTTGCTGCAAGCATCCCTGGGCACTCCTGCTTCAGCCTGCTCGCTGCCTCCAGAGCCAGATGGAATCAGCTTTGGTCTTCCTTAAGGGTCAGGGCAACTCCAGATAAATGTGGGGTTTTCTTTTCTACTAGCTGCCTATGGCTCTCTATGTGTGAGTGTGTGTGGTGGGAGGGGTGTGTGTGAGTGTGTGTGTGTGTATAGATTTTATATATATCTCTATATATACACACATGCTTTTATATCTATAGTATCCAGTTATACACATCTGTAGCCTATTTATGCACATGTGTAAGCACGCACACACACACACACACACACACACACACACACTCTTCTCTATATATCTCCCAGTTTTAAGCTACTTGTCAGATTGGGAGGTGATAATTCTAATATGTAGATCCTGCTTTTCCAAACATGTACAGGTTCATCTTGAGACAGAACCAGGTGACAGGAAGGAAGGAGACTCACAGGCCCTCTCATATTTCAAAGGTATGAGGAAGGAAGGTTCCTAGAAGGAAGACTCACAATATCCTTTCAAGTTTTAATTTCTTTCAGCAATCCTCTATAGGTTTTTTTTCCCCTGGATGCTAGAGGGCCCCTAGAACGAGCATCTCAAGAGGCTGGGAGCTAAGATGTTTGGGTCTGGGGTATCTCATGAAAGCAGGTGGGAAAGGTCTTCAGCCCAGCAATGCCAGGCCCTCATGGATACCTGTCCTGTGACTGCTGCATTGGTACTTGAATCTCAACAACCCCTGTGGACACTCAGACAAATGGAGGTGCACAAAGCCACCCTGAGGGCTGTCTCTGGTAGACGTGTGTTCCATCCACCAGTCTGGTGAACATCCTTCTTTGGCTGGGTTCCTTTGCTTTGTTTTTCACAGGGATACTGTTTGATTTTCCAGTTCTTAGCAGTGCAGTAGCCAATATTGAGTTACTCCGACTGGACCCCAGTCAACACTAGGCTTGTCTCAGTAGGTGGAACTATATGAATTATTATTGTTCTTTTTTGGTTTCTTTTGGGGGGAAGGGAGGGAAGAGTTCTAGGGGTGGGGTTTGCAATATAAAACACACAATAAAAACCTTAGTAAATAAAAAAGTGAAAAACCCATCCCTCTGGCTTGCTGTCTACTTCAAGTGTTGAACTTCAGGCAACACTGAGATGAGGTTGAAAGAAGAAGAAAACAACCTGGGTGGCATTTCAGCCCTCTCTTTCCCACTGAACAGAGAAGACACAGGGGTTTGTCTGTATTTTCCTGATGTCTTTAGAGCTTTAGTAGTGTGTTTACCTACTGCCACATCTCCACCTTACACACTCTTGTAGGAAGTGTGTACTAAGCCATTGACAGTAGAAGTTTGGAGCTTTTGCCTACACTTGAATTTTTAACAGTACAAAGGTGTGGTCTGTGGAAGTCCTTCACATGAATGGCAGCTAGGGAAACCCTGGCTGACTTGGTGATCCTCAGAGAAGAGCAGAAGGAGCCCTACCACAGGATACAAACCTTAACAACTTGGAACAGGGACTGGCACAAAAAGCAGGCAGAAAAAGAGAGCCAGGAAGTAGCTGTTTCGAGGTCTCAGACTAAGCTGGATGATGCTGCCAAGGTAAGGACCTGGTGTATTTTAGGAAGGTCAAACTAGCCTCTTAGCTGTCATTTCACTCCTCTCTCAGCCTCTTCTAGTCTTTGTCCAAACCCACTCTAGGAAGTACGTGCAGAATGGATGCTTGGGGTCAGTAGCTCACACAGGAGCTGTGTGGCCTCGTGCCCTTCCTTCCTTCACAGCAAGAAAACGTAGGGCAAAGCAGCCCAGGTGCTGGAGTGGCTCCTACAGCCTGTAGCAGCAAGATGTAGCTGGATTCCTTCCTGCTTCCTCTCCACTCTACCTCTGCCTTGCTGTTACAGTCTCACATTCATTTTTCCTTCTCTGAAATCTTGCTTCCTTGGTACTTTCTCACCTGATGGGTGCATTCAGCCCTCTGACATCCTGCCCAGCCTCTGAAAGACCAGAATTTGCAAACACACCAACAGTGTGTCTTTGCTGCTGAGGTGAGAGCAGGCTCCAGGACCCCCCTTACCAGGAGTCCTGGTTGCCAGAGATGGCAAAAAAGTAACAGAAGGAGCCCAAGGGCCCTGAGTGTTTTTCAGAGAAGGGTGCACAGACACACACAGGCTCCCACAGACACAGCCTAGCATGGGCACAGGCGAAATGGGATGCTCCTTTTCCCTCCTGCTTCTCATGGTCCATTTGGTCTCCCTCCTAAAATTCTCTGACCAGAGTGGAAGTGGAGAGGAAAAAGTAAATCCCAAATTTAATCAGAAAATGCCATGCCCTTGAAAACACATGGCTTTTAATTGTCCTGGAGTTCCTGCCCTCAGCAGAACTCTTCACTCAGCCTTGTTCCAGTCACAAGAGACCCTGCAGCATCTTGCTTGTGTCTCTAGGAAAGCTGGCACTGGCCATGGGCCTGTGCATCTCCTGGCTGTGTCCTTTTTATCTGTTCTGCAAATTCAGGGATCTTGTAGCACTGGGCACAGGATCAGTGAGCTCAGAGGAGCTGGAGGATGCCCAAAAGGAAAAGGGATTTGCAACTTTCTCCTCCTTTCTAGGGGAGACATGAGCAAGTTAGGAACCACCATGTCAAAGAAATTAATACAGCATAGTGTAGATTTTATTTAAAATAAAACCAGTTGCTGATGACAGCTTTCACTTAGTCACTGCACCCAGCTCCAGGGGCCAAGCTGGTACCTGCCAGCCCTAGGCACTGGTTGGGACATGAGCTCCACACCACAGGTGCCAGACTCTGCGCACCGTTGTTTTGTGGAAGAGGATCACTTCAGGCTGTGGAAGGGAAGATGCACACAAGGGAAGATGCACACAAGGGAAGATGCACATAAGGGAAGATGCACAAGGCAATGCCCCATTCGTGTGCAAACCACAGCACATAAAAAGCAACTGAGAGTTGCTCTAGACCTGGCATGCCTTGTGCAGGGGCACCCACTGCTGCTCCTCCACCTTCGGGCAGAAGGAGGAGGAAATGGTGGCTGGGCAAGGAGAGGACATCTCACTGCTTACACCCCTCTAGGGCAGCAGAGGACTCTTTCAACCCCTTGTAGATACCATCCTGCCAGAGCTGGAGCAGGTCACCCCTGTGAGGTGCTCTGCAGCCACCTCAGGCCAGACTGCCCGTCACACCACACACCTCTGCACAACGATGTCTGCCCCTTGGGTCTGCAGCTGCCTCACACAAAAAGCAAAAGCTTACAGAAATGTGTGGCTGAAGGGGTCCCAAAACCTCCCTGTGGGACTGGAGACGTGGTGAAAGGTGAGGAAGATGAGGGCACAGGGAGTATGCTCATATCCTCAGGTGGTAGGGGGGATAGAAGGCTTTCCAGCCCATCTCTGCCAGTAGGCCATGTACCTCACTGGGGCAAGGGTACAGACCAAACCCCTGGGGAGGCGCCAGAGTAGGAGCAAAGTCCTGTAGCCCAGAGAGCTGGAACCTAGAGAGGGAAGGGAGAGGGGCTGGGGTTGGCATCTTGACAGCCCTGGCAGCAAGGTACTGGGGACTGTGCTTGGACTGAAAGTTTGACTAGGAGTTTCTGCTCCCATAGGCAAGGGCTACAGCTTCACTGCTCGTGACCCAGAGTCAGCAACTGTCACCGGCATGGGCCCAGCGCCTGATGAGGCAGGATCTTTCCCCCTGAAGGTAATTCTCCCTGCCCAGCACTGGTGGGTATCAGACACCTTGCCTTCAAACAAATCCCCTCACTGCCTGCTTTCTCCCCTGGGTAACAAAATGTGTGTGTGTGTGTGGATTTCACACCCAAGTATACATGTGTAGGTTTTGTCCCTGAAGTTATTTGTATCACAGACATTTTGCCTCACTAACTCCATCATGCCAAGCCCATGCTGGAAGCCCACCTTCACTTCAGGCTCTGATTTTAATGGAGCTGAATATGGTGCCATCTACTATTGGCAGATCAAGGGAAGAAAAGCCTGGCTTGGTTCTGCCACTTAGAGTTGCGAGGCAGCAGATTGATTTTTCTTTTAGGAAGGAATTGCAAACCAGCTGCCTTTCATCCCCCAGCTACCAGCTGGCCTGACCCTAATCACCAGCAGTGACTGTTCTGCTCAAGCCCACCTTTTGGCAGGCACCTGATGAGACAAGACAGCGACTGGAGTCTCTCTGAAGGCGTAGATGCTCTTTTAACAGGAGAAACAGCTTGATAGGTTAAAACAGACAAGGAAATGCCAGGCCCTTTGTAGGACTTTCACCTAGTGACCTCTTGTTGTGTGTGGGGCCTGACACCTCCCCCAGATGTTCCCCCCACTGAGGCATTCACACCACAGGATGGAATGGGAGCCGCCTGAAGCTGTCCTGCAGTGATAGGCAGGAAGGTGTTAACAGCATCTCCCAGTGCCACATGTCTAAACGCCTCCTCCTCTCTGGGAATCTGCTCTCCCTGACTGTGCTGCAAATTAGACAGCTCTTCAGGGTCACTTTTCCCCCCTTCTTCTTTCTTTTAGTGTTTTATACACCTGCTTTCTTCAGCTGTGATGGGAATGGCTGGAGCTCGCCCACACGCGGCTCGCAGCAGCCTCTCTGGAGCAGCACGCGTGCTCTGACCCCCCAGGCTCTGTCGTGCAGGGCTGGTGAGGGTGGCTCATGGGCAGGCATAGCCAACTGCCCCCCCAGACACTGTGCTGCCTCTCAGGTGTCCCATCCACCTGCGCTGGCCGCCTGCTGTGGCCAGAGGATGCTGTCAGCTCTGGCCTTGTGCATGCCCATCACTGTCAGCTCCTCTCGGCATTGGCTCGGCGTTGGCGTGCCGCTCTGCTGCACTGTGTGGGCCAGCAGAGCCCCTGGGGTGGCTCACCAGAGCGCGGGGGAGCTGGAGATGGGAGCTGCTCTTTGCTATTGCTGCTGCTCTGGTTGGCCTAGCTGCCTCATCCTGGAAACAGCCACCAGGAGAAGGGAGCTCACCCCTACCACCCAGTATGGCAGCACTGGGGGGTTACAGCATGTCCTGGCACTGCTGCAGCAAACCCACCAGAGTCAGAAGGGCCTAGCAGACTTGGGAGTGACTTCATGCTCCTGGGGAGGGGGGGAAGATGGAGGACAGGGCGTCAGCACTGCTCCTTTGTGTTTCTGTGTCCCTCCCCAGGAACAGTCTGAATGTATTGCCAGGCTCACAGAAGCCCTGGCCAGCCTTGGGAGGAAGGGAGGGACAGGGCACCCTCTGGGGGGAAGGACCTGCTGGCCTGAGCCACATCTATAGCTTGTGGCTGCGCTGCCAGGCAGGAGCAGTGTCCCTGATGGATTATTAACCTTTTCCCTGGTGCCTCAGGCTCCTCGTGCAGCTCAGAGTTTGTGGCAGAGATTTAGTGCCAGGACAGCTCAGTACCTCATGTTATTGTAGGCCTTGTGCTCCTGGAAAGGCTGTGACAACCGAGGGCAAGTGCACCCAGCTCTAGAAAGATGCTGAGCGTGTGGCTATTGATCAGCTCTACTATGACAGCTTGAGCATGACACCACACAGCCACAATGAGAGTACTTATGGGAGCTGCAGGTACCCAGGGATGAACCTGGAGGCACTTGTGCATGGATACAACACAGACATTTTTTTCCTCCCTGCCTCCAGCAAAACAGTCTCCAAAATGGGTTTGTTTCCAGGAGTGAGAGAGCAGGCAGACATCAGCCCTGGGGACTGCAGAATGTCCTCTGAGAGCCCCAGAGTCACTGGCACTGGAGGGTCAGCAACTGTCTCTAGGTTATGGTAGTGCTGCTGTGTGCTTGCTGGATCAAAACAGCTCATAGCACCTTTCACACAGCCCCTAAAGCAACCCTGGTTGGAAAGATCTGATCCCACTCCAGCCCCCATCACGATAAAACTCCAGGGCTCCTCAGAAAATGCTGCCCCCATTTTCAGGCCCCAGTGCAAATCAAAGCCCAGGTGAGTGCCCAGAACCCCCCACACTGCTGGGTTGGGCAGGCAGGCTAATGCTCTGCAGCTGGGAAGGGGTCCTCACCCTGCGAGGGAGATGGGAAGCACCTGGGGAAGGGTGGGTATCTGGAATATCCTAGCCTAGCTCCACAGAGCAAGCAGTGGGCTCCTTCAGGTATGGTGGGGATTTTGGGGTGGTTTTCTATTTGGAGCCCACCTTTTGGGGCTGTTGGTGGTTCTTCTGATTCCTAGCTGCTGGGGGAAACTTGAGGGGGGGGGGAAGGCTGAGCCCTGGCTCTGTGCTTCCAGTTCAAACTGGGGACTCTGTCCCTTTGCCATGGCTGTCCTCTGCTTAGAGGTTGCTCTGAGGGTATGGTTGGAGCAAAAGGGTCTGGAAGGTGCTATGTGCTGCAGTAACTGGGCTCTACGCTCTGTCCTCAAGGTTTGGGGCTAGGACTGGGCAGCAGTCCCCCCTGCCCCTTGTCTGGGGGTGCCTTGTCCTTTTGCCTCCAGTACCTCTCCTGCACAGCCCTGCTTCAGCAGCATTGTGTTTGTTCTTCTTCCACCCCAGGCTGATTGATAGTACTCCAACACAGGGCTGAGGTGGCCTCAGCCACATATTAACTCCTTGGTCACCTGTGCTGGTGCCCAGAGCTGGGCAAGGAAGGGCAGCAAGTGGTGTATGGGTCAGGAGGAAATGCAGGGCAGGGAGCCCCTGAGAAGCACCTACCTCCTCGTGTGGCTGTGCCTCTAGCCTGGTCTCTGAGGCACGGGGATGGTGTGAGGGCCACATGCCTCTTTGGAGAGGCTGGAGAAATACTGTAACCTTTAGTTTGCTGCAGAGGAGCAAGAGCAGCCAGGCAGAGGCAGGAGATGAAAGGGAGAGTGCCCAGGCTGGGGAGGGTAAGGCATGGTCCGGCTGCTGGAGGCATCCTGCTCTCTGGGCAATCTGGAGGTGCCTCTTCCTGGGGTGCATCATGACACCCCATGTGGGACAACTCAGGGCAGCCCTCAGGTTGAGGGGTGCTGGCAGAGGGTTTATGGATGGCACTGTGGAGTGGCATAGAGCCCCTGGGGAAGGCTTCCCTGGCAGCTGCTCATGGACAATGCCTCAGTGTCCTTCTCCAGTGACCAGTCTTTTGTATGAGGCTCCAAATCCTCATGCATACAGGGAGGAGAGTGATAGGAGGGGTGTAGGGCTGTGCCCCATACAACAGCCAAGATGCTGTGAGGAAGCCCCTGTGCAGGAGGGAATCCACCCTGGCCTCACCATCCTCAGCGCAGAGCTTGGCAAGATGAAGTGGATGCTGTTACCATGGTGACAGTGCCCAGAGAGGAGACACGGGCTCTGGTGCTTTCCTCACGTAGGAGGATCGGGGAGGACGCTGTGCGGGCCGGGGCTGTCAGGCACGCAGCAGTCCTTGGTGTCCCTGTAGGAAACCCCTGCCTGGGCTCTCCCCAGCCAGAGCATGTGTCTGATCACAGCCCAAGGATAAACCTCCATATCCTGCAGCCCTCCCTCCCACCCCCTGCGATGGTTGGGTGCCCCCACCCCGCTGCAAGATGGGACCTGGGTGTCAGCTTTAGCAGTGCCTGTGGGAGACTGGGCTCCAGCAACAGCCTCATGCTCCCTGTGAAAGGACCTAAGGTGGGGCTTGAACTCACGTCTGGGCTTTGCACCACTCGCACCCAAGTGTCCCAGCCCGGCCTGCAGCAGCCCTGCCAGCCAGGAATAGTGACTGACATTGCAAACAGGCTTGCTGGTTCTTTTCCCCTCAGGTTTACAGCCCAGGACAGAGGACCTCACCACCCCCCTGCCTACAGAACCTACAGAATGATGAGGTTGCAGGAGGTGGGGGCACTGACAGCCAGCCTGAAATGAATGAAGGGAAAAGGGGATGCAGCCAAACCTCCTGGTCAAGGAGCCTGTGGCAGTCCAGGGAGTCCTCTTCCCTTGCCTGGTGAGTATTCATTTGGATTTAGTTCCCTTGTGATGATTTTATTGCTACATCCCTGGCATGTCTCATTGAATACTGCCAGCCTTGGCAGCGATGGGGCTGCTGCAGGGCTGTCAGCAGGGCTGTCCCGTGTCTGGCTCAGGTGGTGAGGCTGTGCAGATGCTAGAGCAGCTACATCATGTTTCCAAGGTTGGAGGGGGTAGAACTGGTACATTTGTGTGGAACAAAAGGACTGTGGTTAAACTGTCACCAAGACTGACCCTCGTGGGCAGAGCACCCTGCAGCATCCCCTTAGCCAGGGGCCACTTGGCAGCTGAGGGTGAGATGGCCCAAGACAGACGCGTTTGGGAACAGAAAATTTCCTTGGGATAAATTATGGTGGAAAATTAGCACTTGTGCCAAATCTTGGCTCTAGAGGAGCCAGCTGTCCTGGCCAGTGGCCCTGCAGGGAGTAAGGGCTGGAGGGAAGGCTGTGTGTGCTGGAGGAAGGTGAGGAAACGGAAGCTGATCCTGGGAAGTAACTGGAAAAGGTTTATTCTCATTTAGGGAAGGCCAGGAACAGGCTATTGTCATAGTGTGATTGCTCCCAGCCCTGCCTGTGGAAGGGAAATGCACTGGGCATGCAAGGAGCCCTGCTCAGAGAGCTCCTTTCAGCACCAAAGTGCCCCCATGGTACTCAGAGTAGGCTGAATGCTCCTTTGCTCCCCCTCATTGGGCTTTAGTTGGTTTCCCTAGCACCCTGTCTCTCATTCTTCCCCTCATGTTTGGTTTGGTTTTACCCACTTTTCCACGTGGCACCTGCCCAGGGCTGCCATTCCTTTCCCAAACCCTCCGGATCTGTCTGCTGCCCCTGCCTGCTCTGTGTGTTTGCTCACTAGGATGACTGCCCCCTTCACATCTGGGGGTGCCCATCGCAGTGGGGAGCTGGCAAGCTTTGTTCGGGGGCAGGAATGTTGCTGTGTCTGCTTATGGAAAGTTCTGGAGAGTATATGATCCCACCTGTGTGTAAGAGAAGACACTTAACCTGGCTGAGCTCCATGTTGGGTTATGGGAGACCTCTCCCCATGGGAAAGCGGTCATGGCTTAACTGTTTTTTGAGGGGAAGGGAGAGTGTGTGGGAGGCAAAGACAGTTTGGAACCACGTTGAACCTGTAGGGAATGCTTGTATTTGAGAGAAAGAAGTGATTTGAGTTGCTGTTAGTTTAAATCCAGTCTCACTGCAGCTTAGGATGGGAGGCTGCTCTGAACAGGGAAAGCAAGCCTGCCACTGTCACACCAGCTGCTGGCAGGTGTCTGAGGCAGCTCCCGTTGGGAGCCGGGGTGCCATCAGGGAGAGCCACAGCCAGGCAGGGAACACCTCGAGCTTGCCGCATGGGGGTCTTTACTGGACCGCAGCTAGCGGGCACATAGCCCTGCTGTCAGTCTCCTCAGCCTGGGCTGGAGAGAAGCGATTGACTCTCTCCCCGGTGGCTGC
>VZTU01020227.1:122357-163505 GCA_013400835.1 Zapornia atra | reverse complement strand
TCTATGATTCTATGATTGTATAGTCCCTTGTCCTGTATTTATTTTGCCTTCACTACACCACAGTCCTTGAGGACATAAAGTATATTGACTATCTGATAGACCATTATTTTATTGAGAATTGTTTTCCCTTTTCATGAAAGGCTGTTAAAAGCTTTCATGATCTTTATTATTCTTTGTACCTTTAAGAAGCTCAGTGAAAAATCCATTTTCTGAGTATAGGTGAAGCAAAATTTGACTGTGTAAATAATTTATTTTATGATACCATCAGTTGCAGCTGAAGAAAAACCTGGCCTCTTTCTGGGTCATAAAACCTCCCACTGTGTTGCTGGTCTTAAAGAATATCAGTAACTCTCCTGAAAGATACTTTTTTTTTTGTCTCTCTGCAAACATCAGTTTATTTAATTATGTAGCCTGTCTTGTCTACTCCACCATACTCTCAACATTGGCTAATTAAAAAGGTGAAAATTCAAACCTTCATGCTAGGCTTTTGAGGGTTATAAAGGTGAAAGAAGCAGCAAGTTTGGCTCACTTTGCCCCCTTCCCTTGATTTAGCTGTGTGGTCTCCCAGGGCACGACAGATGAATGCAAGCACAGTTAATTGTTTGGGCATCCGGTTTCTCAAGGTAGAAACTCAGGCTGCACTGTTCTCCATAGGAAATCAGTCACCGGGTGCAAACTCTGTGGTGGAGACTGTGGTATAACCTCCCAAAATCAGAACCAAGAGGAACTTCTCCAGCTGCCCTTTCCCTCCTTCCTATAGTACACAGCCCACACATTCATTTATAATCTTCAGTGTCAGCCAGCTCATGAAGGCAGTATAAATTTACAGCTATTGAATAGCATTTAAAGATATTCGATAGTTCGCTCAGAAAACGTTTAACTGCTTTTCTCCCACTGCTGGCAAACAGTGACCTCTCCAATGATGCACGAAGAAGTGGCAGCACAAGCAAGAAGACTGTCAGGAACTGAAAGCTGACCCAGAGCTCACTATCTGAACTGTTCAGTACCAATCAGTCAAGCCCAGTCCTGACATGTAAGGGTGAAAACTTCTAAAATAACACAAACAATGGATGCTGAGAGGGAGTAGCAGAGCGTGGTAAGAACGCATTGATTTTGCTTGTAATTGAAACTTTGCAACAGAGCATTGCATTGTTAGCATAATTGCAAAGTTTTCAGAAGGAAAGAAAGATGTTTAAGGGTTATATTCTGGTTTAGGAAAGGTAAGAATTGAGTCTCAAACTGCGTGGCTGCTCTTTGGTCCTGACTGCAGTTTTGTTGTAGGACAGAATTCCAGCATACTGAAATGTCATAAAAGTATTCGTTGCAGAAAAGCAGGACGTCTTACTGCCCCCATCATGCTGCCAAAGTACAATGTTTACATACCAATTCCTTCCTCAGGAATATGCCTCAGTGGCATGTCTTTAGGCTCATCAAGGCTTGAAGATTCAGCTTTCTAATCTGCACCTTAAGTCCATAATAATCAGGGTGAGAACTGATGGTCCTGTGATTATCACTCAGTACCCCACAATGACACCCATGCATTAACCTTCAAAGATTTCTATAGTAATGGATGAGAGCGCTTTAAACACTTACGAGTGATCTCTCCTAACTTCATTAATGACTCTACTAATTACATAGTTAATCATGTCATCTTGAAAGCTGAAAAAAAGTTGATAACAAACCACAGCTTCTCTTTTCATAATTTCATTGCTCTTTTTAGTTTCACTGTAAAGATACAGTAGGACTAACAAAAAATCAACTGTATGCAAATATGTTTTGACCTTCTTTTCTGGAGGAAAACAGGTGCTTTAATGGCAAGAAAAAAAAATTTGTGTTGCAGAATTTCAGGCCATAATGCTGAGATTTATGCCTGTTCAGAAGTTCCTGCATGCATGGGTTTATTTACAGGGTATTAAAAAAAAATCAGGGCAAAGCTTCCATCATCTTGAGAGAACAAATGAGCAAATGAAGAAATGGCATTGAATTAAAGTACAAAATGGGTCACCCAAGGAGCCCCAGTCCTGGCACAGATGTACTACAGAGCAGACAAAGTACTCTTTCTTCTCATACTGCTCTCAGATGTTTTCTTTTCTACTAAAACCTTGATATCCAAGGGATAGTAAAAAAACCTGAAATAACACACCGCCTGGCCCGCCATTCCAGAAGCTCCCTGACGTGTGTGGTATGCCTGTATGGGCTTGTGAAGATACATATCGACATTAGTATAAAATTAGCTTACCATAAATCCTTTAGTCCAACCTCACATTGTTCTATACCTAAAATTAGATAGAAAATAAGTTGTTCACCTTTTTTTTTAAATTTTATTTTTAGGAGGCAATGGAACTAGACATGCCTTTGTGTTTTAACAAATAGGAAAATTATGCTTTTTGCCATGCTACTATCTTGCAATAGGTTGGAGAATTGCCTATAAATAAGATCAGATCAACAGATTTTTCACCAATGGGAAGGGTCTTAAACTGTCAATGCATCAACTATCTGCAGCAAAAGGAGTATCTGCAAAATAAAAAAGCATGAAAGAAATATAATTCTTAATTGATACTGTCTCTTTCCTATTATTAAAGCAGTTATAATGAAACCCTGTTTTTCTGCAACAGGTCTAGCATTTGATGTATTGTCAAGAATGGAGCACAGCATGTCTATCTAGACTATTCCTATTAAAGATCCTAAGTGTGGGGGCAATTTCCAACTAACAAAATACAAAACAGAAGTCATGAAGAGAGCATTTGTACCTTGTTCTTACAACAACAGGCACTGTGCAATCAAAAAAGACCATTTGCCACACTTTTCAGACCAGATCTTCTATTAAAGAAACATGAAAAAAAAAGAGATCTCATCCATGAACTCATGTTAATCACAGAATCACAGAATTTTAGGGGTTGGAATGGACCTCCAGAGATCATTGAATCCAATCCCCCTGCCAAAACAGGTTCCCTAGAACAGGTTACACAGGTAGGTGTCTAGATGGGTCTTGAATATCCCCAGAGAAGGAGACTCCACAACCCCCCTGGGCAGCCTGTGCCAGGGCTCTGTCACCTTTCCTGTGAAGTTCTTCCGCATATTGGTACAGAACTTCCCGTGCTCCAGCTTGTGGCCATTGCCCCTTGTCCTGTCTCCACAGATCACTGAAAAGAGGTTGGCCATTTCCCTTTGTCTCCCACACTTCAGGTATTCATAAACATTGATCAGATCCCCTCTCAGTGCTCTTTGCTCAAGATTAAACCGCCCCAGTTCATTCAGCCTTTAGACACCTATGCTGTTAAACACTATGTCCTATGTCTTTCTTCATGTTTACATAAGGAGAACATGGAGTCTACATGTTCTTCTCATGTTGCCAGACCAGGGTCCACAGAGTAGCTGTATTGACCATGGTCCTCTCTTTTCTCAGAAGAATAATCATAGATATGCCAAACGCTTCTATCTTCCAGAACACCCATTTCATTTATGAAAAAACAAATAATGATAGTCTTCTGGGCAGGGAGAGTGTCTCACATTTTCTGCTTCACACTCAGAGTTATCAAAGCAAAACCAGGAAATATCCATTCTGTACTAGGTAAGTTATGCTTGGACTTTACTTGGGCAGTGACCAGAGAAGTAAAAGACAAAACAAATAAGATGGCTGGGTTTCAACAATGATGTGTCAGTCTTAAAATGCTTCTTTCCAGACAACAGAAAGGTTTTACAACAAGTATTATGAAGGCATAAATAGCCATGCTGTTTCTCCTCCGATTTTATCCTGAGTGTAGATTTATCTCAAGGATTAGGTTTTGGTGTGCACTCTAGTTGCTTCTCAGATTGGTGGTTGCTGAACCTTTTGGTTGCAGCCCTTTTGGCTGCCAGGGCACACTGTTGACTTGTATTCAACTTGCCATTAACCCAGTCCCTCAGATTTATTTCTGCAGGGCTCCTCTCCAGCCTCTCGTCCTCCAATCTGTATGTTTAACCAGGATTACCCGGTCTCAGGGGCAGAATCCAGCACTTGCTTTTGTTGAATAATATTTTTCTTTTTCTTTTTTTATTTTCTGTTTGATTGATATTGATACATTAAAATCAGGCCAGTTACAGGAAAGAAGATTTTCATTTTAACCAAACCTGGATTTGTTTTACAAGGACAGGGTCTTCAAGACAGGAAGTATATTTGCATATTCAGTTCACTATGAGCTTAAATTACTTATTCACCTTATATAGAAATTACTTATAATTACTAAATTACTCTAGGAATTAATAGTTTAGATAAATTTGTCTTAGCTTGGTCTATTTTCTCAGAAGTCAGATACCCTACTACACCTGGCCCTTAAGAGGCAAAAAAGAACTATATATTAAATTAATGATAGCTGTTTTATAAGGCAATCTGATTACTTTTTGAAGTCCTGATGATACTTTCCCAAAAGCCCTCTCTATCTGGAAATACTTCTGAAAATCATCAGCTCCATCAGTGTGTTGCATTTTATATACTTCTGAGTACTTCAGATTTCTTATTTTCAATAGATCATCTGCATCTGATGATAACTGAAAACAGAATGATTTTTTAAAATTATTATTTATATAGTTTGTCTCAATGAAATCAATCGGTGCTGACACCTACAGATGATACCTTTATGTATTTCCATCTGTCGCAGGAAATTCTTTTTGCCTCACATACTTTAGAATAATTGACTGAAACAGAAAAGGGGAAACTGACATTCCTTTAGCATCTAAAGCTTCTTCTCATTTTGGTTGCACTCTGTATGTAGGGAGAATATGTACACTGCTAAGTAAAGATCAGATGTGACAATGAGTTATTTTTAATCATTCCTATAGCATTGAAAACACTGTAAAATGCTCAGAAATTTGAGCTGTGCCTTTACATATCCTAAAATGCCTAAACATACACATGCATAATCAGTATGAATAAAAATAATGAAGAAAGTAATCTAGAAACCTTTACTGACAACACCTTATATATACATAAGGACTATCTCTAGTTTCCAACTCAGCAGACTGTATTTATAAAATATAGCTAGAAGTAATTTTTACTTGATTTTGCTGACAGGTAAAAGCATCACATGTAAACTAGAGAATAAAAGCAAGAAAATTTAACTCTACGCTTTCAAGATTCATTTAAAATTCTCAACAAGCAGTTAAAAAATTGTAAAATCAGAACCCCTAAGAAAAATTACCTTGATTTTACTGTTAAGTGGTTGCTATATAATAGGTTTATTCATTTTCCTGAAGAAGAGTCTGATTCTTTCCTTGTATTGTCTTTTCAATGCAATCGTGGGCGTAAACCCTGGTGGGAACATTTGAGCTTTGAGAAAGGGACTGTCAAAATAGATACAAAGATATTTTCAGAGACAATTTAGAACAGCGAATACTTGAATCTTGCTCTATTTGGATCAAAACAAAGTAAGCAAAGGCTTCAGACTTTATTGACACTATCAGTTCATCCGAAATATGTTTATACTAATTACTTCCTTAGAGTAGGCTTGTTTTGTATTATGTTTGATAAAATGAAGCACACCTCTTGGGATAAAGAGAGGATGATGCTATGGTGAAAGAAATAAATTATCCTGGCAGGTAAATTTGATTTTCTGTGCCTCAGCCTTCCAGATTACCAGCAGTGGAAAGAGGTTAGCTGCTAGACCTTGTTGCTACCTCTGCCCGTGGTGTATGGCCAACCTGTGAGAAGAACTTGTGTATTCTGTTTGCTTTCCAATTGCAAAATAAGGGAAGTGAGGTATGGGGATCAAGGTCATGATTTTAATTAGTGCTTCTACTCTTCAAGATATTCCATTGTCTCTTTGTATATGTAGAGTAGTTGAAGAAACACACCAAATTATACTGCTATTTGAACACACTATCTCCTTTAATATTTTTATATGAAAAATATTTTATATTAGTGATTACATATGCAGTGTGCTGAGTTGTGAAGAAGTATTTCCAAGAATGCAAAGCTGTAGTTCTAAAATTGCTTTGCCTCAGCTGAAAATACTCTTAATTCAATAGACAGGATGCCAAGCATAAATTATTTTAATAAAATCTATTGTGCTGGGAAAGGAGACTACACCAAGCTAGGAATATTGATGTGGGTAAAATGAGATTGTCACTCCTACTGACATAAATGTTATTTCTCTTGAGAACAAACTGCTATCAATATACTTTAATAGTTATGACCTCTAGCAAATAATCATGTTATTGTCTGAATGCAATAGGCAGACATAAATGACAACATTCTCCCTTGATTCACAACTTAAGTGAAAATCTGGTAGAGCTTCTGAACTGGTCTTACTTTATTTTAATCCCCAAAACCTATTTTGACTTTCTGCATGTCAGTTATTATTTTTTATGCAGATTCTATTTCTTTAGATTTTAGCCACTTTTCTTCATATTACTCATATTTACATGTGATCTGGCAAAACAACATGGGGAAAATAGGAATTTAAATGTCAAGTTCCACCTCTCTTCCATACCATGTCAATAGAAATTCCCTGGTAACTCTCACTGCATTGTTTTCAAATTCTACCCAATAATCCTTGAGATTTGTTTCTTTGTTCTCAGACTTTTAAATTTCTCTGTCTCTTCTTTTTGTCTTCTGTTTGTCCCATTCCATTTTCCTGTACTCATTTATCTTTTCTCAAACCCATTTTACCACAGTGCAGTGAGCCAACTTCCAAAACAGAAGCAGAGGTTGAGCTGCGATTCATTTATCTCAAAGGTAGAGTCCCATATCACCAATACTTTCAGTTGCTTGTAATGCTGTTATGAGACTAGACAAAATGCTTTCAGTTTCCCCTGATACCCGTAGACCCTCAAGGGAATGAAAGCTATCCTTGATATTCATCTTCAGCTGTTAGGAAAAGACATGGGAAATACTACAGCTCTGGGCACCAAAGGGCCCTTTTGTTCATGGAAAGTGCATTATGGGTAGTTGTACAGACTACAGTTGTCAAACATGCTTTGTTTCTGAGAGGAGACTCAGGAGTTCCATCAAAGGAAAAGATCAAGGGAGGATAAATATGCTGATAGTTTAGGTAAGGGGTGATCAAATAGAGGAAGCTTACTTAAGAATGAAAGTTGGGGATTAGGTTGTCAAGCCTGCTTTCACTAAACCCTGTAGAAAATATTTAGCAGGATTCCTCTGGGGCAACAGGAAGAATGTAAAGGGTTTCTCAAAATTCCATCTGTGATGACAAAAAAGTGCTACACATTGCAAATGATTATTTTTATTCTGTTTTTGAAGATTCCCTACATTCACTGCAGCCTTAAGTGGCAATTCATTTGAACAAGTGCTTCTGGAAAGACTGAGAGAAGCATCAAAACCCATTTGAACCAATGAGTTACCTGGCTATTACAAGTGACACTTACAAAACAAGACAACATTTGAATATTAACTCAGTAGTTGAACATTCACTGTGTTCACACATCCCTTTTCTTCAATAGAAAATGAAAATAAAAAGAGCACAATAAGCATGTCTCCCTCTCTCTTTTAACCAGAGTAAATTGTATTAAGACAGGAGTTACTAGCTGGTGTCACAAGTGATCTCAGTCCTTGGTGACATAGTGTCTCACGAACGCCTTCAAGTGGAGGCTTCTCCAAGTTTCTCCACTTAGAATCAGAATGCAAAAATGAAAGAATGAATTCTGCAGCTACTGATCAAATAAGGATGTAAGAAGGTGAATTTGTTGGATGGTAGTTTTAATCAATACAAAAAAAGCTTCTCAGAATCATGCTGGTATCTCTTTCTTGTAATTCTCTCAGAAAAAATCAAGTGAATAACTTTTCTGCTCAGCAGAAACATCTGGTGCTGTGTTAACATTTTGTTGTCAACTCCTTCAGTGAGATCAAATGCACCCTCAGCAAGTTTGCCAAGAACTCCAAGCTGTGGGGTGCAGTCAACATGCTGCAGGAAAGGGATGCCATCCAGAGTGACCTTGACAGGCTTGACAGTTGGGCCTTTGTGAACCATGTGAATTTCAACGAGGCCAAGTGCAAGGTCCTACACATGGGTTGGGGCTGTCCCAAGCGCAACTACAGGCTGGGGAGAGAATGGATTGAGAGCAGCCCTAAGGAGAAGGACTTGGGGGTATTAGCTGATGATAAGCTCAACATGAATCAACAATGCATGCTTGCAGCCCAGAAAGCCATCCTTTTGTTTGGGCAACTTGGTCTAGAGAGAGGTGTCCCTGCCCATGGCAGGGGGTTGGAACAAGGTGATATTTAAGGTCCCTTCTAACCAAAAGCATTCTGGGATTCTGAGTTTTTAAGCCTTGATATTTTTGGGTAAATGAGGCATGTACTTGAAAACATGTGTTTGCCTTATCCACCAGTAAATACTTTGTTTCTGAGACATAAACTCAGCTCAGGGTTTGTAATTATCTGTTTATATATCAACCAACATAGCTGCACTAAACATGGTTACAGTTCATTGCTGATTATAATAATGACACTGATCAATCTTTTCACAACGTAACAAGAAAAATGTATTCATTAGAGGAAAAGTTGTCATTGGCAATCCAGGTTAGGTAATCAATATGTCAACCCTGGAAAATCCGTTAAGGGAGAGTGTGGAACATACACTCAAGTCACAGTAAATCTTTCTGGAGTAAGGAATAATCCATTTGCTTCCTGCCATCAGCAACCTTCCCCCTTGCTTGTCCTGTCACATTAAATATTGACACCTTCTGCTGAGCAGTAGAAATATTGGGAGCCCTTTGTCTGGGTCTGCTTGAAGAGACATTATTGATACAGAGTGTGCAGCTCAATTTCTTTGTGTAATTTATGGGTTTGATTTTCTCATACACAAGTGTTTGCACAGAGGGGAGGCGGTCAAACAGTATTTGTCAGCTATCCCTGAAGCTGCAGTTTTAGGTCTAGAGAGGCCTAAAGTAGTTCTGGTAGGGTCTTAGTGACCAAAGCATCAGTTCAAATTATAGGGAGCACAGAAAACTTCAAGACACAAATCTTTGACAGAAATATATGTGAGAGTGTGAAATTCTGCCAATGAGTAATTATTTTGCCCTTGTGTTGATTTTTATCTGCTTCCTTTTAGAGACAAACTTCAAAAAGAAGGTTAGTCAACATAGAATATCTCCTCTGGACAGTTTTGGAAGAAAAATTTAATTATTTTTTTTAATGCAAAGCTAAGATTAAAAAAAAAATAAAAGCTTTTCTAGAATATTTTGAGATATTCTAGATTTTGTTGTGCTGCAGAATAAAGCAAACTTATTCTACCCTCTTTGCACTAGCAGATCTAGGTCTAGTCAATGCCTTTGTTGCTTGCAAAATTTTTTAACATCAAAAGTTGTGTTGTCTTGTGGATTATAATGGAGGATTTTGGTCACATGCTAAGAGCACTTGTTTATAATATTGTATGTAACACTCATTGCTTAGATTTCCTGTGACACTGCTCTGATGAATTTGCTTACACAAAGACTTGGTAAACTGATATAAAAACTAACTTTAGGCTGTGTCATATATACTAATGTGCCACACAAAATCGGATCCAATTTAAGGAGTAAAGGACTCGGGTCCCTCTTCACTACCTTTCTTTTTTTAAAAGAAGTCAAGCAAAGGTACTAAACAAATGTAATAGATCTTTTTGATTCTCCATGGCACTCTTCCAAAATGAACAATACATTTTTAGAATAGAGACATAACATTTAGATGAAGGATTATCATCCATCTAAATTTTGTCTGAATTAGGACCAAATATTTTGTACCCTACTAAACACAAGCATGAAAATTTGAATGGGAGATCACGTACCAAAAATAGTCCCCGCCAATGTCTGCAAGGTTCAAACAACAGGACTTGATTGAAGCCCACAGACACTACCTTAAAATACTTATTCAGCATTTTCACAAGTGCCAGTTTGTGTGAAATCAGAAAAAATGTTTAAATACTTTAAGAACATGAGGTGTTAGATGTTTAAAACTCATCACTGAAAAAATACTGTTATCCAAACCAGAACTCATTTATCCAAACTCTTTAAAAAAAGCAAAAAATTGAATCCTGTTGAAGTTTAGGGTTACTACAAATGTTTATAAGCTAGATTGAGTCTTTTAAAAATGGCACACTTCGCTCAGCTGGTTGAATTAAGATACAAATGCAGATTAGAATATACAAATGTAAAGACTTTCTGAAGTCCATTATTTCCTTAACAGTGTCTATCATGTAGATACATCATTAGGGATTTCTTAGAAAGTCGTAGTTTTTAGTTGTACTTTATACAGCATAATTGTTTACTAAGTTAATGAGAATGTAGAGATTCCTAAATCTGCACATACATGTGGTTGCCACATGTATATACTAACCATATGCTAAAAATCATCAGGATGTTGCTGAAAACCTAATCTAGGCACGACACTACTTCTCTCAGTTAAACAGCAGCTATCTATATTAGCAGGGTTTTGGCCATTAATTGTGATAGCCAAACTGAAAAGAAGGGGTTGACTCTTAAAAGATAAGAGTAGGGAAATTTTAGTATGAAAAAGACCATTTCCAATTAAATTGGATACTCCACACTATGGGCACGCAACATCAGCAGTAACTTTTGAAATCCGGGTAACAATTCTTCTGAGAAATTATCAGCACTCGGTTCCATAGTGAGGTCACCTAAACTTTGTCTAGAGAGTTAAAGAGTGGTGCTTCACTTACTAAAAAAACCTACAAGGGAAGAAGTAAAGTATCAGAACTATTAAACCAATCAATTGTTAAATCTTTTTCTACCTCTCAGTGTGTTCAGTGATGGGTGGTCAGCTTATACAAAATTTCTCTGGCTCCAAAACTGATAACAAATGTGCTTGGCCACTGTGATTGCTGATATAAAAGGATTTATTCTTATCTTCTCAAGCTGGTCACAGTTCTGTCTTGAAATGCCGTTTCTACCTTGAGAAAAGCAGTGCCTCCACCCCCAAAACTGGGAGCCAGCCATCCCTTCCTCTTGTCATTTGCTGAGTGTGTTTGCATCTGAAATTTTTCAGGAATCTTAATCTAATGTGAGAGATTTCACTGGGATTGCACTGGAAAGCATCACATGGCCTCCAAGAGAATTAAGTATTCTGATGCTTCATTCTCACTGGCAGGTACTGCCTGGACTGCTTTGCATTGATTTTCCAATTTATGTAAGTAAGATACTTCCTTTTCTCAGATCTGGTTGGAATTTTACTTCGTGTCTTAAACAGCATTTTCAGGACACAAAAGTTTTAATTTACTAAGAAAGGGTTATTATATTGTGCCTAGCAGTGCCAGTGCTGATAGTCATGTTCAAGAAGCAGTCAGCTTTTCCTTTGTTATTATCTTTCCATGTGCCAGACAACACATTAGTAAAAAGCACCTTTGGGCCATGATGTGCCATCAACCTTTTGAATCAGTTTGAAAGTGCATTGAAATCAACAGGGAGTCCTATTTAATAGGCAATTGTACTGCCTCAGGGTATTTGCTAAGAGCTGCACTATTTTCTTGGATGAGATAAACAAGAGAAAAGAAATTGGCACATAATTAGAAAATACAGTTCTTTCCATACAGTTTGTTCAAACTAAAGCAGTCCTGTCACTCTGGATGGAGCTTTGTTGGGTAGATGCAGAGGAATAATCAGGAAAAGCAGGGGACCTTGGATACAACTTCTCATAGCACATGAACAGCTTCCAGAAATATTTTTTTTGGGTTTTAATCAGGAAGTGAAGGGCTGGCAGCTCTTTGCCGTGGCCTATAATTCATCAGAGCACTTAAGCCTGTAAGCAAATGAGACTTAAGCAGCTCCTTAAGGCGCAGATTCAGCAAAACCTGCCCGGTAGGGCAGCAAAGCACATAGAGGGTCTCTGTTGCCACAGTGCCTGCACCCCTCATCTGCTCCAAGTCCCTCAGGAAAAGATTGAAAGGTAGGCTCTCCTTTTACAATCTGACAATGGAAGTGGACAGAACAAGATTTAAGCCTCTTGCCAGGTTCTCACAAAACCAAACTGAATAGCAAGCTTGTTGGGGTGCTAGGCAGCAGCACAACCACCACACTGCTTTCTCTCTCTCACTTTGTTTGACCTGGACAGGGGTTCGGTTATTCATGTCCTTAAGTCTCCAGCCAAGCAGAGTGGACAGAATTATTTGCCAAAGAGCTTTGTGTTGACCAGAATGTTCTCTGCGTTACTGAGGAGTGAAGCATGGTGAGATTATATTTCCTTATGTGCCACTGAAGAGAAGGGAATGCTTCTCAGAGCCTTCTGCAACATGAGCAGAGACTCAGCGTTTTGTACACAGAGGAGGATGTCAGTAGGACTTTCCTTAATTGCTTTATTTGTTTTCTGAAAGGATTAAAGTATTCTTGTGACGTATGATACAACCCAAAAGAAATGTTTATATAAAATTACTATATGGGTTTTATGAAACACATAGAAAGAAAAAGTTTGTGCTATGGGTAAGAACACTGTGTTCAAAGTGCTTTGGAGCTGAGATTTAGGATTACGGAAGCTGAAACAGCTGAGTTTAAGGATTTTACCCAAAAAAGAGGCTTTCCCCCCAGTACTGCGCACAGTGCCAAATGTCAGTATTGTTCCTAATGCTGAGTTATCACTTTTTTCCTACTTACTAAATGGGAACAGCACATGAGACTGGACTGCAGAACACCACTGTGGAGGCAGCCAAAATGGAGAAGGGGACAAAAATACTGTATTAAGTCTGAAACTGTGCAGGGGTGAGAAGCAGCTTTGGGGTGAAATGCAAGCTTGCAATAATTTAGTGGGGATACCTCATCAGCCTTGAAGAACAAAACCTGCAGTTCACTCTCGACAGCCTTACAGTTGAAGATGGACAGCCCTGCAGAGCCAAAGGACAGGACAGCAAGCAGGGTGATGTCATCCTCCATAGCTGAAGGATGGATGCAGTCCAGCCAATCATGTCTCTATATACTAAACCAGTTGGTTTACTTAATATCTACCTATTGGGTAGTCCTTTTGTCCAGCTTTGCCCATGAATCAGGACCATTATCTCATAGCACAATAAGCTTTAAGGTTACTGTTATTTGAAAATCTTTAGAAGGATTAAAGAAGGACTTTGAAAACAGTATATTAAGTTTTGAGGCTGTTTCCACTGTACAAATACAATTCTGAGTAATTTGCTTACCAGAGCTAGAAGCTAACAGGATGTGATCCTCTATGTATGCATTTTAGCATATCAATATTATTTGCAGACCAGGTTAACAAATCCCTTTCATGAAATTGTTGCTTTTGTTATCTAAAACATCTTCTAGACCCTGCATATTCAAGATTTTTCAAAATTCATTTTATCTTTCACTCTGATTGTTCCTATTACAATGCCAACAGATTATTAGAATGCCACATGGAAATGAAATATGCCCCTTTATAGATGTGTTTGTACTAAAACCAGTAATGTACATGACAAGCCTGAGGAATGAACGAGCACAGAGATTATGAAGGATATTTTGTACCAGTTTCCACATAGTATGTCTTCTTTTTAATTCTGACATGTCCTTTGGTAATATTTTAATGGATAGAAACCCCAGATTTGTCATGATTGTCAGATTAAAACTAAGACCTAGTTATTTATTCATGAGAAATGAGAGAAGCATAGTAAAAAACAAGGTGGAATACTACTTCTCAGAAACCTTGTATGTCAAAAGTAATTAATGTTTTATAATAGTAAAAAGAATGCTGAACAATCAATAACAGATTTTGAGCATTTAAAATAATGATCTCATGCATGATAAATTACTTGTAAGAAATGGAATTTCGTTTGTCCTTAGAAAAAGAACTGCAAACAGTACCTCCTGGTGTAAGGACCAAAATTTTAATCCCACTGTTAATCTTATTTATATGAATAATTAAGACCAGATCTAACAGGTACTTATCTAAATGTCATTCCTTCTACATGGCTTTCATTACAGAATGAGAGTTTCTTTGGTTCTGCACTATGATATCTACGTATAATATTTTGAAGCCCTAAAATCTTGTTAATATTGATTCTTTGTATATTAGTCTTGCTTTTAAGAAAAGTAGTGGTGCCAAATAACTTCAAAAAACTTTAGCTAGACTCTGAAGATAGATTTTCTTCCAGCTATGAACCTAAAAAATCATCATCTATAGCACTATGTTGCTATCCTGCCAGGAGAAAGACTATGACCAAAGAAGAATATAACCAAAGTTTGCTGATGAAACAAAGCCGGGATGAGTGGCTGACATGCTAGAAGTCTGCACTGCCATCCAGTGAGACCTGAACAGGCTAGAGAGTTGGGAGGAGAGAAACAGCGGCAAGTGTGGGGTCCTGCACCTAGAGAGGAATAAATCCAAGCACCAGTACATATTAGGGGTTGACCTTCTGGGAAGCAGCTCTGTGGAGAAGTCCCTTTGAGTCCTGATGGACAACAAATTATACATGGACCAGGAACATGCCCTTGTGGCCAACAAGCCCAATGGTAACCTGGGATGCATTAAGAAGAGTGAACTAAATGATCTCCAGAGGTCACTTCCAAGCCCTACCATTCTGTGGTTCCATGATTCCATGGTCAACACTGTCCCCTCTGAGTCTTAGGTACTGATAACTATGACAGGGACTTTGAAAGTCAGTAATTGAAGAGTTTCTGGTCCAGACCCTAATTGCAAGCATCTGGCTGTCACCTCAACTTAGCTTCTGTCTTAGATTTTACCTAGACAAAAGAACTTGTAAACTGCCTCCCAGCAAGTTAAATATGTGATTTGAAGAAGAATCAAGCATTCATCAAAAAAAGTCAAAGGCATTTAGAAATAAAAATTACGGAATGAGCCAAGTATTAAGATGTTGATATCTTAATTTTCTGCTTCTGTACACTCTGTTATAAAAAACTTTCATGGTAAGTAATGGTCACTATCACACACTGGCAAAGAGATATATAATCACTCTTTTAAGTTTTTATACTTTTCCTCATTCTTCAATCACACCCTGCCAAGAATTATGCTACCAAGGAACTTTATCATTAGGTAGCAATCTTATTGGAAATTTAATTTAGGCAATTCAAAATTATTCTTTCTGATTTGTTTTATCATGTTCCTATCCACTGAAGGGCTTCACAATCAATAACTGTTAGCATATAAAGCTCTTCTGTGAGGACATGACTAAGTCTGTTTTGTGGATGGGAGAGCACAGTAAAAATACACACTAGGAATCAGAGTCATTTCACCTTGTTTTGCTGCTTAAACAAATCAGGTGTATGGGTTAAGCTGGTCGTCTAAAGTTCCTCTCATGAGTGGTTATTTTAGATGCTTATAGAGTGGGGTCAATTGTCCTCTGGGGATGTCTGATTCTCTCCATTGACTCTGAGAAGAGTTTAAAGGAGGGCATCCCTTGCTAAGAAGCTTGTCTCTATTACAGAGTAGGGGATGAACTCAGGTGCACTGGGTACAAAACGAGTGCATAGCCCAGGAAACAATCTAACAGGCTGGTTTTGTGTTACCACACAAGCTGCATTTTACATGGTGCAATTAGGGGGTCTGTCTTGTAGTTTCAGACTGGAATAGATTTTAGGTGCACTCAGCTAGTTGCCACTTCCACTGGGATTAGACTACAAGAACTGACCCAGAACTGAATATATTGTCTTTGAGGAGATCCAAGCAATGAAATGAATGTGTGGGATGGCAGAAAAAATGGGAATACCTTCTTCCAGCAAACCAAACCTATAACCAGGGACTCCATTGAGACAGACAATGTAGAAAATTGCCCAAAGCAAGAGGCAATTGGGAGGAAGCAAAGAAATGACCATAGCTTCTTTGCCAGGTCAGAGCCCTAGGAAGCCAGACTTGCTACTGCTGTTGTTTTCCGAGAAGGAGCTGTTGTTTTCCATAAAATGCCCTTCCCAAGGCAGAGAGAACTGGGAGAAGAAAAAGCAAACTGAAGTCTCCATGACCCTCTTCCTTCTTCTGGCCCTCTTCATTCTCTATCCCCAGTCAGCCACAGCTCCTGTTTTCCCTTTCCCATTCTGTTTTGCCAACCCTTTGCAGAAACCTTGGGGAAGCTGTGTATTCAGTGAAAAATGTGTGTCTCTGCAAGGAGACAGTAAGAATAGATTTTTGTTCACCCTACTAACGCAGAAAAATCTCCTCTGAGGAGCAGAGAAAACAGAAAGTTAGGCACAATTTTGCTATCGTCCTCAGAAAAAACCCCACATAATTAAGATTCATATATTAACTGCATATTCACTATAATTTGGCAGTCCTGTTGGATGGTCCACAACTCATGAAATATGTTAGCTGTTAGGACGGATAGTTAGATAGATTGTAGCATTACGACTTCATAAATAGGCCCTTGAATGACAGGGTTTTTTTGTTTTGTTCCGTGACTGGAAGATTGAAGTTTTATGACCAGGAGAAGAACTCCATTAAATTGGTAGAGGATTTCACTCTCTCACATGGAGGATGAGTGTAGCTGGCAAAGCAGAAAAAAGATAAAGTCAGGCAACAGGATGTCAAACTTTTAAAGTACATCAGAATTTCTTATTTCTGTTTCATATTTGTTATAATTAGTGGGAGATTTGTATTATGTAGTATTTCCAGGTAAGGTCAGATTCTAAGGTTCCCTCTAGTCACAGACAGGTAGAGGACTGTGTTATTGGACTGTGTGGCTTAAATGGCCTGACACATCAGCCCTGCCAGCTCCTAGTGGACCCCACTGTACAGTATACCCTAATAGAATGACGTTACAAAGGGACAGAATCCATCTGTATTTCTAGAGTGGTAGGAGTCAGGACTGTCCATGTTGGAGACTGAGCTAAGCCTAACTGGGAATGAGTGAGGAAGTATTTTATTGTGACTGGTCCAGAGGCATCATGTATCCTTCACATAGACTATCTCAGGTGAACATATTTCAAAGACACAAAAGGATACAGGTGAGCTTCTGACATAGCTTCCTTGAGTACAGAGAAGATTAAATAGCTGTCTACCTTGCCTGGTCTCTCAGACGATCCATATTTGGTGAGGTTGCTGCGGGTTAACGAACAGTAGGTGCTAATTGCAACTGTTGCAGTCTACGGGTGCCAATGCTGCATTAATTGAGATTACCTGACTCCCATCCTTAAGTTGATTTGGCAACTGGAAAGTCAAGGAGTGATCATTAAGATTATTCACCCATTTGTAGTCCCAGATGGTCAGTGTAAAATTTTAACTGGACTATCAAGACCTGAACAAAATAACACTGCCACCGAGTGCTCTAGTAACAGACATGCTAGAGCTCCAATATGAACTGGAGTCAAAGGTTGTCAAATTGTATGTAACAATTGACATCACCAACATGTTTTTCTTGATAGCTTTGGCAGTGGAGTGCAGGCCATGGTTTCCTTTTATGTGGAGTGTTATCATGTACACCTGAAATAGACTGCCCCAAGGGTGGAAACACAGCCCCACCATTTGTCATGGATACACAGCACCCATGAAAGAATTGAATCAGTCACATTTGAAACAACTTCATTTAAGGAGCATGGCACTGACTGGGTGTATCATACCACCTATCATGCACCAGCCTCCAGGAAAAAAATGACAATACAATGGACTGCTAAAACAACACTAGGAGCAATGACTTCTGGGACATTCCAGCATTGAGATACATATTTAGCAGAAGCCACTTGGCTAATTAACACTAAGGGATCTGCTAGTTGACCTGGCCCTGTCCAATCAAAACCCCTGCATGCTGTGGAAAGAGCTTAGATCCCCACAGAACTGATAAGGAACTAGCGCAAAGCCGTGTAGGTGATTCCTTCCTCAGGAAAATGTAGACCTATTTCTGGGACCGTTTTTGCTCAAGGACCGGGTTGTACTTGGTGGGTAATGCAGAAGGATTGGGGAGTCCCGTGTCTACCTCATGGTGATTTAATTCTGGGTGGAAAAAAATCTATTATTTATGTCTTATAGGAATTATTATTTCTGGAACCACCTGAACTGATGGAGGACAACCTACAAGAAGCAATGCAAGTAGCACAGTGACCCGACTGGATCTCGCTTTGATGCCTAGTAACTCCACATGACACATTACCTCTCCTGTCCTTAGTGATCACCGTAAAAGATAGAGCAATGTGCCAGCATACTTCTTTGGGAGTTATTGATTACCTCAGAAGGTCAGAATTATGCATGTATTTGAGTTGATGTATTAGCTGACTAATCCCAGATCAAATTTCTCTTTACTAAAAAGTCTTGCAAGCCAAATTATAAAGGAAGTTTTTTAATTGGCACAAACTATGAAAGGGGAAATGTAGACGGAAAAGTTTTGGTAAAAGGGCAGGAAGCTGCCATTTCCCAAGGAAAGAAAAGAAGTTTGGAGATAATCTGATGATAATTATTACAAATTATCACATTGAAAAAATTAAATGTTTAATAAAAAATCAAAAGTGGGAATAGAAGGGAACTGATATGTAAGATTCAGTAGATGCAATACAGAGAGAAGTGTAGATAAATGCAGACAAGAATTCATGGCAGAACAAGTAAGGATAATAGTTTTGAAGCTGTATTAGGAATGAAGAATGAACTTATGCAAAAAAGTTGGAAAAAGCAAACACATTCAACAAACTTTTCTGCTTTTTTTTTAATATTATTTTCAAAATAACAGAGTCGTGTCATTTGTTTTCAAGAAGACTATGCACTTTCCAATTTTCTAGTACCCATGAGAGATGTGAGTCACATTTAGCCAGAGATAGATATCTTAAATATCAGCCAGTTTTGATAAATTGAATCCAATCTGTTGGAGATAATCTTTGGTCTTTTAATATATCACAGAAACTCAAACAGAAGCAGAATAGTTTACTCAAATTTGAAAAGGGCAAGGACCCAAAGAGCTGTTGTCTGTCTTGTGTGAAATTAAAGGGAGAACATTGGAGGTTGGTAGAAGCATTGGCTGACAACAGAATCAAAATTTAAGGGTGCAAAAGACATAAGTCCTTCAACAAAACTTTGTCAAGACTAAGTCCCATTTCCTTTCTTTGAGGTTAGAAAATTGGTTAATAGTAGCAACATAATAAATTTTTGTAAGTCTGGTATTACAATTAACACACTAGCACTCGAGAACATTAATAAAATTCACATTAAATAGATGTTGAAGGGGACAGTGGAGAGAGATTGCCAATGGGTAGTTGTCTGGAAATAGAGGTCCTGGGAGGATTAGGACCAGCCTGACACTGAGTATTTTCATCAGTGAAGGCATGACTGATAAAGACTGCCCAAAATGTGAATATAAATGGTACAAGGACTTGTAGAAAAGCGGTGTGAGGCTCATCACAGAAAAGAATCTGTATTACATGGTGAGCCAGACTCCATTTGAATAAAAATTGAGGTTTTAAACACAGAGAGATGTGAAAATCTTCATATAAGGGTAGCAGGTACCTGTAGAAGTGGGGATGGTGTGTTTGCAAGGAATGACTTGAAAATTATCTAAGAGTCCAAGGGGAAAACTGGCCCAGTTCTGAGGATGTGCCAGAAGTGTTGAATGCATCTCCTGGATGAATACTCAAGGGACTAATGAGTAGGAGGAGAGAGATAATGTGGGTTTTTTTGAGACTGCCACAGTCAGAGCATTAGTAGGATTTCCCCATGCAATTCTGATGTGCATATTTAACAAATGCTTTGGGAGAAAAAGGTTGGGAAGAAATTGTGTGATTTGAATGAGGTAAAGAAAAAAGCTGGACTGAAAATTCACCGTGGCAAACATAAGCTGAAGAACAACAATTGCTGAATGCAGAGCACCAAATTGTTGCTTGTATTGTTTGATTTATAGAACTTGACAAAAATTCCCTGTGAAATGCAGCGAGGTCGTTCTTAGCTTTGCAAACACATTTTCTACAACATAAAACAGTCGGTGTATATTCCCCAGACAAAGAATGGAGAAAGGCTAACATTTTCTGTTATTTATTTTTAACTGCAGCATTATTAAGTATAACTGAAATAGCTGCAGTACTGATGTTAGGAACACAGAATTCAGTGCTTGTTGAAATCAACAGAAATATTCATACTTTTCACCTATCTCTAATTATTAGTGTGATTCAGAGTTAATATATATAGCAATGGGTGAGGTCCAGGTCTATATGTAAAGCTTCTAGATGCTATTATAATGAACATAACAGCTAGTAATAATAATTATGTATGATCCCTGGAGTATTTCTTTGGAAAATTAACTGCAATTTGCCTGCCTCCAATATTTTAAATTCCTATTTAAATTCATCCAGGGGGAATGGGACAGTTATGAAACCACGTTTGTTCTTATTCTCATACCTAGCAAACAGCTTCCACAGTAAATAAGTACATAGCTTCACATAATTCAGTGTAACTGGGCTGGTTTGGTTTTAATAGGATTTATGGGACAAAAAAAGGCCCATAAAAAACTATTTCTCCAATTGCTTTTTTTAAAGCGTTGTTGGTTTGTTTTATGTTTTTTAACCAAAACCATGTAGATTGTCTCCTCAAGAGTGTACCCTTTCAACACAGACTTAGTCCTTGTATTCCAGACACCGAAGTCTAAAAATCATTCACTCTAGAAGCTGCTTTCTGTGGTGCCTTTTTTACAGCCTATCTTTAAGTTATACATGACTTTGTTTCTAAGTAAAGAAAGAAAAGAAAAAAAGCAATGGTTTTATATTTAATTTCTGCAGAGACTATTTTCTGAATCTACCCTTTCTTAAATTCTATAGCACATCTCTGGTTTAGATATAATCCTTTTTATCTGTGTGTTTATCTAGATACATTTAACTAGATGGCTCAAACAGTGACTGTGTAATGAGGTATATAATTGATTTACTATATGGACTTAATAACAGGCAGGTGGTTGAGGTAACCTATTATTACTGCAGAATTAGATTTCAGTAATGCGTTCTATGTCCTGTTTTTTCCAAGAGAACAATTGCTTGAGTAACTGGTTGAATAACTGTTATCACAGATGTTTTACATGTATCTAGAGGAACTGGGCTCAGATAATACTTAGGTTATGTCCAGTGCAAATTTAGTGTAAATAATGAAGCGAAGCATTATGCCGTAGCATTTTGCAGAGTAATTACCCAAACTGAATAATTCAAAATAGGCCATTGCTAAATTTAAAATGTGGATGATTAACAGGCTGTGTAAAATTGCTTGGATTCACTATTGAATTACCAGGTTGTGGTTAGTGCTTTCTATGAGAAATAGATTGCAATTGCCAAAGTGTTCCTCAGTCTACAGGAGGCCTGATTCGCTAATCATGTCCACAAGGCTACTTACAGCAGGGAAAGTTCTTAAACTGAAGTCCTTAAGTGCCTATCACCTGTAACAATAGAAATTTGAGTGATTTTTTTTCCTGCTTTCATTCTTCTCTCTGCTTCAGCTCTGTCTATTGCTTTCAAAACCTCTACCCCCGTATGTTGCCTGACATCCCAACTTCATACTTCTGTGTCCACCCACACAGGATTTTGTGTTCAGAAGGCTGCTGAATATCAGATTATCTATAAAATTCAAAGTAGAAGATTCATTCCATGCTCTTCTTAAAAAAAAAATAAAATCTGGACCTATAGCAAAATGCACAATATATTCATACAAATTATACCACTTATTTTCCAATAGTACATACTAATGAAATAAGCACTAAAGTATTTCTCTCTGTTTATTCCACTATGGATGAGCTGATTTAATTATGCAGACACATGTGGTTACCTCCTCTGATTTACCAGGAAACCATATAAAAAGTGCTGGAAGCTAGAAGTGTTCCATCTACATTCGAAAGCGCTGAAATGATGTGATCTGTACTGTAGAAGAACTTATAACTCAAGAAAGGTTTTGTGTTTTCACACATAAGTGCAGCATGTTCCTACCATAGTGATTTGTACTAGAAGTCAATAATTAATGGAGTAATATACAATTTGAAATAGTAGATAGGAGGCTATAATAATATGACAGAATACATTAGTATCCAGTATTAGCTCACCAAGGGTGAAAAATATCCAATTCTGAATCCAGCTCATTCTCCAAGTAAAAGACCACAGTTTAGAGGATCCTTTTGCCACTTTTTTCACACGTCAGCTGAAAGAGCTCTGGTAAGCTCTGATACACAGCATTATTGTGCCACATCCATCCTGCCTCATATAGCATTATATCGCCTGCTCCATCGGGCATCTCATTAGCTGCCTGATCCAACCATTGCCATGGTAACAAGGAAAAAAAACCATTTCTCTGGCAGTGCTGCCCAACAGCATCAGGTAATGCACATCTTGTTTGGTTCAGAGTGAGCACTGTAGCATCTAGCACAAACCTCTCATTATCCTCATGGATCCTGCTTGCCCCTCAGCAGCTTGAGGGGCAGCAGTAGGTATTCCTTGTGATGGAAGGAAAATCTTCCGATGACAGTCTCTTTAAGGTGCATAGATGCCATCACTCATGTTTTTTTGGTCATGTCTATATGATGCCTGCAACTTTAACCTTTGTTTGCACTGTTTCTCTGCACTTGTTACAGAACTTGAACATCTCCAGCTCCAGCCTGCTGAATTGTGCTTAGGAGTCTGCTGTGAGCAGTAGGATGAGACCCCTCTCCAGCTCCCTGTCTCTCAACAGTGCTGTGCTGGACCAGAGAGCATCCTCTTGAGCTAAACTGTCTTCCATCCTTCAGCAGTGCTTCGTCTTTAGCTCTTGCTAATGGTGTCTCAGGACTGTGGCCAAAATCAATTCTTTTTGCTGAGGAGGTTGCAACCTCCACTACAGATTTCCAGATTTTCCTCTTCGACATCTAATTACCTGTGTTGCTTTGCAGAAAATTTACCTTCATATTTTGGACTGACTAGCCTACTATTTCCAACCTGTATAAGAATTTACTTTAGTGACCCTGCTACATAGGACTGGAGCATGGCTAATGTTGGAATACTGTTTGTGTTTGGTGTACCTTACCAAAAATGTAAACAGTTTATAAAATTGCCAATTTTGAACTACATATATTCAGTAAAACATTGCAAGCAACTGAGAAGTTTTACTAAAAAGAACCCTTCCCTTATTTACAACTGAAACCAATCCATTGTTTACCAATACTCTACTGTCTTAATTATGTGCTGTATTTAGTAGGCTAACTGCATGTCTGTAATTAAATAATTAGATCTAAAAATCTTCACCCCTGCTCCAAACAAAGTAATTTAAAAAAGGATGGAATTCCAACTCCTAAAGAGATTTCTACATGGAACAGTACGGATATTTCTTGTAATGGGACATTAACTGAAATTCAGCAACAATGTTGAGTTACTTTAGTATTAAAACCAGTCACAGATAGTTCAATTTGCCTTTTAATATCTGCTGCTTATTTCCACCCTCCCCTCTGCAGATGTGCACACACATGTGCCTATGTATAAAAATTAGCCATAAATGCAGAACATGATTACCCTACACATCTACCTATAATATCTGAATATGCTAGGCTGTTTCCATACACACATTGCTTTCAGACACAAATGAGTTCAAACATGTGTCTGTTAGATCACCTACTTTTTTATGACCTGCCAGGGGATGTAGGAGCTCCTCTGTTACGCAAGTTATAGTGTCTGCAGCTGTGGGCTTCTTTGGACCTTGGGAAGTACTACATACCCACTAACAACTTGTTCAAATTCAGAATGTGGTTGTAAATCTGAAGGCCAGAATATTAAAATCCTTAAATATCTATTATCCTAGAAGCAGACATGGAAAGTACTTTAACTTAATTTTTTCCCTTTTATCTAAACCGAATCTTCCTTTCTGCAGTTTATCACCATTACTACTTCTCGTGTACCGTAAGGTTACCTTTTCACAGAAAAGTTTTATGCTTATGAATATTATCACTGGATTTTGTTTGATTTTGGAGAGTTTGTTTCCTGCATATGAACAAGGGCAAGTGTAGAGTCTTGTACCTGGGGAAGAACAACCCCAGGTACCAGTATAGGGACAGACCTGTTGGAGAGCAGCATAGGGGAAAGGGACCTGGAGGTCTTGGTGGACAGCAGGATGGCCATGAGCCAGCAATGTACCCTCATGGCCAAGAAGGCCAATGGCATCCTGAGAGGTTCTCCTCCCCCTTTACTCTGTCCTGGTGAGACCACACCTGGAATAGTGTGTCCAGTTCTGGGGCCCTCAGTTCAAGAAGGACATGGAACTACTTGAAAGAATCCAGTGTAGGGCCATAAAGATGATTAAGGGAGTGGAACATCTTCCTTATGAGGAAAGGCTAAGGAAGCTGTGTCTCTTTAGCTTGGAGAAGAGGACGGGTCACTGAGGGGTGACCTCATTATTGTCTGTAAATATGTAAAGGGTGAGTGTCAGGAGGACAAAGCCAGGCTCTTCTCAGTGTTGTCCAGTGATAGGACAAGGGGCAATGGGCACAAGATGGAGCATAGGAGATTCCATGTGAATATAAGGAAAACCTTTTTCACTGTGAGGGTAACAGAGCACTGGCAAGACTTCCCAGAGAGATTGTGCAGTCTCCTTCTCTGGAGACATCCAAAACCCACCTGGATGCATTCCTGTGTGATTTAGTCTAGGTGATCCTGCTCTGTTAGGGGTGTTGGACTAGATGATCTATTGAGATCCCTTCCAAACCCTAACATTCTGTGATTCTATGATTCTGTGCATTAAACACCTGCAGGTTATTCAGTTTTACTCATAAGTTAGGCTTTCTAAATTCTGGGGCATTTACACTCCCTTCCACCGGGCACTGCCCCATAGCTCTGCCGTGTTTCTAAGCAGAGGTACCTGTAGCAATGCCAGTGATGTAAAATGGAGCAGAATAAGATTCCTCTCTTGTGAGATTTTTCTTTCAGTCCCTTACAGTCTTTCCTCACTTCATGACATTTTCAGATTAGCATATTTTCTTTTCCATTCCACACTATTAATAATGAGTAGTCCTAAACCTCAGGTGGATAGTATCTTTACTTCCTATATCTATATCTATATTGCGTGTGTGTGATATCCTTTGTGATAGTGATCGTCACTACCCTCAGTCCAGACTTCCACCTGGATTCGTCTTCCATGAAATGACCGGAAAGTTTCTCCTACTGACATAAAACACTATGAGATGATGTCAGAAGCTTCTGCTTTTCTCATTATAATGAAGAGTCATTAGCAGCAATAAAATAAGATAAAATTAACCTGCTTTAGAACTTTTAACAAATTAATATTTGTGCTATTTGTGATGTCATTTTTCTGACACCATTGGTTCATTTTTTAAAAAGTATATAAATAATCATTATACTTCAGTGCGTTCCCAGAAAGCCTACATATTTTAGAAGTCCATGACAGAATGGATATAATCAAAGGGTACATCTTGTGAGAAATTGAATTTAAAGTGTTATTAGAGTACACACTGAAGAAAGACACTGCATTTGTTTGTGCCTCCTGTTGTGTCAATATTACTCTGTCCTCTGCTGCTCTTCAGATAAGGGATCTGAAATTTAAAAAATTAAAAAATAAGTAAAAGGTGAACAAATCCCATTTGCCGCCTTCTTGTCCACCACCTCACCATTATGTTTTTGTCCTGCATCTCTCCAACCCTTCCCTAATCTGCCAGATGCTTGCCTGCAACCTTCTTGTAAGTCATTCAAACTCTTTAAAAATTGATGAGACTCAGCTGAGTGGAAACTCTACCACAATGTACATTAAACAATTGATTTCCGTTGATGCCCATGGGACAGCAGAACATGTTGCAGAGCTGGCAGGCTATCGATGGCTTCCTGAGCTAAAGGTCCCACCGCTTCTACTTCTACACTCTCTTTGCTACCAGCCAAGTGCCAGGAATACCCCAAGACTTGCTCTGGCCCTCTGGATGGGGAGAGAGGTGTGGTGGGACATGCGTTTTCAGATTATGCCAGTCTCAGAAATTTCATGTGCAATTAGTGTCACCGGTGGGTACTACTTTGGAGGAGGGAGAAAGTATGGTTAGGATCTCCATGCCTATTGCATATGCTTTCAGTTGAGACTATGCTGGAATCTTAATTACAGGGAGTTCTACAGCAATTTTAGGCATTTAATACTACAAGTTTCAGCTAAATTAGGTTTATTTTTTCTTAGCTCTTTGTAAACTGGAGAAATCTATGTAAGCATCGCACAGTGTTTTATATTGACTGATTTGGACCATTTGACCATTAATTTAAAAGCATATCTCAGAACTGATTATTTGCAATAGTTAAATTCCCATCCATCCCAGGCAGAATTTTAGCCTCAAGTGAAGGGAAGAGGCCTCAGTACTCCTCAGGTATAGGTGCCAACAGAAGATCTTTTTGAACTCAGTCTTCAGTTAATATTTGTCCTGTCAAGGAGCCCAAATACAAATATGCGTTGAAGCTTATATATATTAAAAAATGTTAACAGTTTCAGAAAATCCAGCAACAGTTATTGCTTTTCATGAAGTATCTTCACATCTGTTGTACATGAAGAAGTAGTGCACCAGAAGAATCTAAAGAGTTTCACGAAGTGACTTAGCGTATTTGCCTTATAATACACAGCAAGCCAGTGTTATAACAGTACTGTGATAAACTGTGTCAGTGAACAATATATCCTGGAGTTACACATAGTGAAATGATACATAATTTAATTGTATGTCATCATTTAAAGACAGGTGTTTGGTTTTTTTTTCTTTGCACTTACAGAGTATACCAATAGTTGAAGTTGAAAAACACCTCTGGTGATCATCTAGTACAACTGTCCTGCTCAGAGTATGGTCAGGTAGAGAAGATGGCCCAGGACCATATCCACCTGGGTTCTGAATATCTCCAACGATGGAGACTCCCCAGCCTTTCTGGGCAATCCTCACAAGAAAACAAACAAACAAACAAACAAATAGATTTCTTATGTTTAAATAAAATCTCCTGTATTTCAGTTTGTGTACATTGTCTCATATACTGACACTGAACACCCCTGAGAAGAGCCCAGCTTGATTTTTTTTAGTCCCATCATGAGGTATTGATCCATGTGGATAAGATCTCCCTGAACTTTCTCCTCAACCTCCATGCTGAACAGTCCCTGTTCCTTCAGTGTCTCTGCATATGAAGGATGCTTCTGTCCTTTAAGCATTTTTCTAGCCCTTTACCTGACCATTTCCAGCAGCTTTATGTCTGCCTTATACTGGGGAGCTTGGAGCTAGGCACAGAACTCCAAATGGGAGTACTAAAATGAGATTACAATGTTGTGCCTAGTAGACATCTATTTAACTTTCAGATGTAACAACATGTCTACTGAAGTCCTGGTGGTCTCAACAAACATAAACCAACCCAGGGTCAAGGGAGGCTTACCAGCAAACTGCAAACAGCCAAAACACAGTTTCATGTTAAAAAAAAAATAAATCCTGGATGAGAGCTAATACAGGTGTTGTTTATATGAATCAAGTAAGTTTGTGATAAAAATAATCTGATTGTAGTCTATGAGATAAAATGAGGTTTGTAATCCAGAAACCAGAATGAGAGAATATTTGGGAATGACATTACAGACTGAGTTGGCAGGGACTTCTTGTCATTTCCATCCCTTTCTATCTGCCTGGATTGAGTTAGTTATTCTTAGCCTTCTCACATAGATTAATATCTCCCAGGATAGCAATTCAACTACTTGCCAACTTCATCTAGTTCCCTTTTGTTTGCTTGTTTGTTTGTTTCAGTGTAAACTCCTTACTGATTCTTTTATTTGAATTATTCCTCCTCATCTTCTCTGTATCTTTGTACTTCATCAGTATGTAATAGCAAATGTCACCTTCATTGCTCCTTCTTCCCCTCTTTCAAGGTCTTAGATGGCAACATCACTTTCCTTTTAATTCTTCTCCAAACCTCTGCCTTCATTATTTGCCTCTTTATGTAAATTCCCAAAAGCCCTATAGATTCTGGTGGGAGACTTTTTCCCTACTGGGCTGATGGATTTGCATCTCTCATCCAGGATGCTGTGTAATGTTGCTGCTTGATGGCAGCACGAGGAGAAAAAGTGCTTTTATGAGCAATTTGCTGCCAGGCTCCACTACACAAACTGGAAAAAAAACACCATTGGTCTGGTTAATCAGGATGTGGTGGTTAAAATGTCAGCCCTTATCTGAAGGCAGTTTGCACTATTAACCCAGAGTGAACCTGCAGATTCACTCACACCTGGGGTGATGGTGACTTAGAAAAACATGTTGGAAAGACATTGGACAAGAAATAGAATGTGGGAACCTGCTTTTGCCTGGGAATTATTGCTGCAGTTGGAGGAATATCAAAATAGAGTATTTTTCTTTGTGTACCCCCATGCTGCCTTAAACTGACAGTGGGGTGGGTTTAACTATGTTATCAGACTGCACCTGAGGTACAGACAATTTTCTCCTCCTAGAAAACTGCAATTTCCCTCTTTCCCAAGGAGCTGCATTCTCTGGCATAGGGCCAGTCAGGTTGGGGTGGCACTTAGGAACTTCTTAATCCAGCATGGCTAAATCCTTGATGGCTCATTTCTCATAGCCCAGAGGAAAATGAAGACTTTCACACCAGATAGTTTCCTTCATATCTGAATATGACTATGAAGATGGTATTGACTTCTCACTTTCTATGTAATAGGCTTTGCTGCACTTTGCTAATGTTATCTCCAGCTGTTAGACTATATTCTTCCTAGAGCCTGGGGGAGAACATAAGGATTTTGAAATTAGTCCTTGTTCACAAATAATTGTGTTTAAGTCTATATGATGCTCCTTAAAGAAGGCAACACCATGACTCTTGCCTCACCAGTTTTTAATAACTGAAATAAAAATATCTGAATTTTATGTCAGGAAAAAGACAGTGTTAAGAGTACTGGTTAGAGCTAGGGAGTTGATATATTTGGGGGTTAGGGAGAGGGAAAAGGGATGAGGGGAGGATACTTCCTCTAAAACTGTGGAAACTTTGGAACTCGGTTTAACAAAGTCTCCAGAAAGCAGGTGCCACTTTGCAGGATAAGTGAAACAAGTATCTAATTAGGCAACCACTAAGACCACTATTGGCTTCAAAACATTGCTGGTAAACTGCAGAGCCATTGGCACCAATTTAGACCAAACCTGGTTAAGCAGTAAGACTAAAGTTGTTTCCAGTTCCCCTTTGTTGTTGCTCTAGCTTACCAATGACATCAGTAAGAGAAAATCTAAACCAAATCTACTTCATTAGTTCAAATGTCTGAAGAACAGGAGGAAAAAGTTGATTTATGCTTTTCACTTGCTTGAGAGATTTTTAAACTTGGGAGGGTGAGCAGAAGATTGAAAGGGAAAATTTTTTTCCTCTAATTTTTTTTCCTATTAAAAAGAACTGTTGAGGAGGTATAAATATTACATCAGACTCTGTTACAGAGAGTGAAACACGGCATCCTGTATTCATTTTCTTCTCAACCCATCAGTTTAAATCATTTGCTTTCTTTAGAACAGAAGTGAAAACAATATTCATTCTTCTGTCTATGAATATACTCCAATTAGGAATCCAAAAATAGATTGTCCTCAGAAGTAAGTATAATTGCTTACTTTGACAATGGCAGACGAACCTCCAGTATTTGTACTGCAGCTGGTCAGAAATGGGAAAGAACAGAAGGGTTTGGAAACTGTCTTGAAATTTGAAGTCAGGGTTCAAATGAGCCTGTGTGACTTTGAGCGATGTCTGCAATCTATTTTTATAGCATACACCCAGACTGTTTAATTAAAACACTGTTGCAAGAGAGCCACATAACCAATGAAAGGCATCTGTTGCAAACAAAAATTATTAACACATGGACATGGTGATTTATTAACTAACTGGAACTAAATTGTGAAATAAATGAAAGGAATTCTATACTTCTAAATTGGACAAGACTGAAGAGTGACCTCATTGCTCTCTACAGCTTTCTGAGGGGGGAAGTGGAGAGGGAGGTGTTGAGCTCTTCTCCCTGGGATTTGGTGACAGAAGACATGGTGACAGAAGAAGTTCATGCTGCACCAGGGGAGGTTTAGACTGGACATTAGAACCATTTATTTACCAAGAGGGTGGTCAAATGCTGGAACAGGTTTCCTTAAGAGGTGGTCGATGCCCCAAGCATGTCAGTGTTTAAGAGACATTTGGACAATGGCCTTAACAACATGCTTTAACTTTCTGTTGGCCCTGGATTGACCAGGCAATGGGACTAGATGACCCTTCTAGGTTCCTTCCAACTGAGGTAGTCTATTCTGTTCCATTTGACTGCATTATCACTGTGTTTTAGTAGGGCTGCTGCTAAATGAATTATTCATTTTGTCTTTTACAAATTTCTGCTACAGTGCCTAGTGGAGGTTTGATACGTCATGTGCCATGCAGTATATACACACAGGAAAACAGAAAGGTCTGGAGCAGCTGAAGGGACCCCAGGGCCCTGCACTTTGTGACATTTGACTTCCAGCTGTCTAGATGGTTGGCACAATATTCAATGTCCAAATCAGCACTCGTGCTTCTGTGCACAGGAAGATTAGCCTTATACTGGGTACGCCTGAAATCTCAGTCAGCGTTAACATCCACATGCCCTTTCTTGGCTAGAGATGTGATGATTAACTCTTGTTTGGTCCTGGTCTCTTCTGCACTATGTAAAAGAAATATTTCAAGCTCAGGACTCAGGATCAAGAGCTGAGCTGTTGCTTTTCCACAGTTTCAGCATGATTCATTGGCAGGTAGGCAGGGAGCTTGTTCATCCACAGCTAATTCCTGCTGCCTCTTATTAATATAAGCTGAAATGATATCCGAGCCCGGTATAACAGTGGGACCTATTGAATCTGCAAGGTATCAGACTGAGATGTACTTCATGCTATTCCTTTGCTTCATGCAGCTTAGATCGGGCCATCTGAACAGATCATAATCTTGTTAGTGATAACCACAGCATAAACATACTTTTCAGAGAAATGAGTAATGCAGCAAAATAAATCAGCACAGTGCTGCTAATAATAAATGCTAATCTGTGTGTTACAGATGTGGAACATCTTGTATATATTAGTAACATTAATCTTTACAACAAAATTGTAAATTTAGTAGTGCAAAATCATTCAGATTCCAAATACTTCCTGACTTTTACAGCACGTATTTGCCAGTAGAATGAAAAAAAAAAAAAATTCCATAATTTTCATTTCAATTTAAAGAAATAGTTTTTGCTTGCTGCCTTGATCTTGTTTTAGAGTCTGTTTATAAATTCTCTAGCTTTTGAAACTAAAATAATGGTAAGTATTAGTCCAAGTTGCTAGCTGTCTTGCTGCCTCAACAAAGTTATATGACAAATGCCAGTGCTTTTCAGTTCTTGAAAACATTCACAGTTTCTGTGACTTAGACACACTTATTGCTGTATCTAATCCAAGTCTGTTACATGGAGCACGACTTTCTTTTATGACCACCCTGTCCTCATGGAGTGCTGTGCAAACCTGAATTCTCACCTTTACAAGCACATGATACCTAAATTGCATGTGCATTTTGGCTTCAGCCTCACAGGTGCCAAGCTTGTCCCCGCTCAGGCACTGAACCAGCCATTTGTGCTGCTCATGAGAGGAAACAGCTAAGCTTTCCCAAGGGATGTTTGGGAGCAGGGAAAGGTGCAGACAGGTCAGAAAGGGGTGAAGGAGGAACCCAAAACAGTTCCCTCAATGGACGTCTGCACAACTGCTTAATGGCCAAGCTACCTACTCCCTGATAGGTCACCCGATCCATGATTATATGTCTCCCTGAAGGTTCACATTTAAGTTTCAATTCAAGTAAACACTGCTCTTCCAGTAAAATAATTCATATACATTTATTATTAGGAGCCAGATTGCCTGCAATCTTAATCCAATTTATTAAGAGGTGTGTAAATTAACCCTTTTGCAACCCACTTGTGCGTTCCTGGAAGAAGGTGTCAACAGAGGAGCCCAGAGATATGCTGGGAAGTGTACACTCAGATCCTCCTTGAGGCCAGGGGAGAGGACGAGACAGGCTGAAGTTAAGCAGGGTTAATTTTTTATGTCTCTGCTAGGGAAAAGAGCCCACCACAACTTTTTAAGAGCTTCTTCAAATGTTTGGTCTGCGTAATGAGGGATTGGTAGAGAAGCGATGTTTCAGATTTGAATGCAAAACTTAAGCCTTTGATTGATGATGGAATGAATAGGGTTTTACTTAAGGTTCTACCAAAAGGTGCAGTCTATCCCTAATTAGTTGTATATTTGACCTAAAATATTTGTTTTTCCTTTCGTCCAAGCCCTGAGTTATTTTCCTCTTCAACTTCATTCTTTGTTCTTTTCAGAAATGCAATAAATGGTCCAACTTAATGCATTAAATATGAAAAGACTTACTGAAGGGGCCCAACTCATAAATGATTGAAAAGGCCGTATGCTGGAAAGCATCTATTTGAAAACATGTATTATTAATTTCACAGTTTAGATGAGGTTCCTATAGGGCAATCATTTATTAAATATTGGCTCTGTTAAGTCCACCAAATAAGCTTGTCTGTACAATATGACATATAACCAACTAGCAGCAAAATACAAAAATGTCCCAATCAGTGTTTTAGATAATGACTAGAAGGTATTTATTTTGCTAAGGTACCAAACATGACCAAGGCATTTAGTTTAGACAACAAATACAGTGTCACTAAAGCAAAGAGTGGCTTGAAAGTTAGAGAAAGTAGCATTGAATTGAATACAGGGAAAAATATTTGGGCAAAACTGTTACAAATATTAGTTGAACTAAAATAAGTATGTTAATTAAAGATGTCACCTTCAAAAAAAGAAAATTACTTTGCAGACAAAGATTGCATAATCTGAACCCTAACTACTACTGATTTATGGAAGCAATAACATCCTCCTGAAAGTAGTACTTCAGTGCTGTACTCAATGCTGGTGAGCCAGCTCCTTCCCACCAGCCAGCTCTTTCTAGACTGAACAGATGGTAATTTACTCACACACTTCACACAGGTATCATTTTTATGATAGAACCCAAACAAATAAAGGCCAAGAATTAACATGATTATGACTATTCTGCACCTCTTTGGATCATTTCTTATGAACCAGTTGGTGCAGAATTAAAAGAACTGTCCTCTACCAAAAATGAACAATTGAGGTCAGACTGCATGGAGGTGCATGTAGCCTGACAGGAGATCGTCAACAACATACTAAATTAGCACTGATTTTCCAAACTCAGTAAAGGAGAGTTAAATGTCATTGTAGTGTTACTGCAACAAAGCATTATCATTAATATTAACTGCATTAGCACCAAGGTGAAAGAAGAATACATGGCTGTACAAACTTAGTGAATTATTTAGATGTCACTGCTGCTGGATCTGTCTGAGGTGATCTGAATCCCTGTTAAAACTTCTTCACCACCCTGGTTGCACTGGTTGTTCAGTGAGATCACTGCGATCACTGTGTCTATCAGCTGGAAAGGAAACGGCAGAGCCACAAAGGAGGCCAATTTCAAGACAGTGTTTTCTTTCAATCAGTTCCACATCTCCCACAGTGGTCATTTTGGGATTCTGGATTTTTTTTACTGTTCCTATGGTCAGGCTAAGCATTCTTCCCACAGGATTAAAAGATACCCAAAATTGTTCACAGCTCATTACTCCTGAATTATATTCACTGTTAGCAGTTCTAAGCAAGGCTAAGTCAGTATCCTTACAACCAGAAATTATCCACACAGAGGAATTTTCCTAAAGTATCAACAGCACATTCAAAGTAAATGTTCTCTAATGCTGTATGTAAATAGTGATTCAGCATCAGTGATGCTGGAGATCTCTAGGACATTTTAAAATAGCAAATCTAGATCAAAATTTTGCTCCTATTTGATGACAAGAGCGGGTTTGTCTGAAACATGGTGAGAACTCAGAGTCATCCTGTCACTTACTTGCAGTCCTGTGGCATTAAACAGAGCCAGGAGGAGATCTGCTTGCAGGAATCAAGGGAATCTGGTAAGGAGAGAAATTCTAAGCAGGGGTGATGTCATGCAAGGGAGGGACCCAACTGAAAGAGACAGAGCAACACATCCAAAATATTAGTCCTGGTCTGATTCACTATCATGCAGAAATTACTTGTGAAATCAGTGTCAGAACTATTTGAAGACTTTCTACTCCACAATAATCCTGCAGTTCTGAGGATTAGTGTCCTTCTTGATATTGCTTTAAATTTTAATTTACCCCCTCCTTTAGAGTCTCTACCGAACATGTCTTTCATTTTTAAAGTTTCTCCTTTCATTGTGCTGGGAGAATGTGTCATTAGACGTGGAGTCCTAACACTGCAGTGGACTAATCAGATAGTTAAGCCTGAAATAGAAAGCTTTTTATGTACAGTAAGAAAATATAGCTTCCTTTTAGCTTTTCTACTTAGTTAGCAGTAAAGCTTAATCATGAGGGGGAAAACAAGATGCCTAAATATTCATGCTGAAATAATAGACTCCACTGTGGTGTCATTTGCATTTGCAGGAATTAAAGACGCTTTATCCTGCTATCCCACATTACAAGTCCAGATAATTCTGGAGAAACCTTTATGGATTTACAATAGCTGAAATGAAATCCGAACCCTAACAGCTTACATTTCCACTCAGCACTCATTGTTCACATGCATATTTCATGATGATCGCTACTAGCTCATCGGCTACTTTGCCATTTGCAATGAGCTACTGCACTGTATGTCTAACCTAAAACACATTTCAGACTTCTCTGACTACAGACAAGGCCGGGGGCTCTATGAACATGTGCTGAGTGACAGAAGAAGAGCTGTGTGCTCATCTGGAAGATACTACTCTGGTGAAAGTATATACTTCTAGTGTGTGACCGCCACATTAACAGTAAACAACAACCGTGCATCTTTAGATGGTTGTCTGTGTCAGTAAAGGTTTTCAGTTTTCAATACCTCAGTTTCAATACCTTCAGTTTTCAATACCTCACATCCCCCCATCTTCTGGGGGAGACTAATGTCTGCAGTGCGATGAGAGCATAGTCCAACAAAATGAGAGTCATTGAGAGCTGTCACTTTGTCTAAAGTGATTTATTTATTGCTAATGATCAAAAAGTGTCCAGTATTAGGGGAGTGTTGAATTGAACATCCCCACCCCATTAAAAGATCCAGCGCTTGACTCACATTGGGCTCTGCAGTACTGAACATGCGCTGTTATAAGTGACAGCACACCGAGGGGACTGTAAAATTAATCCAGCTGAGACGATAATACATCCTTTCCCTCTTCACAGCTCCTGTTTTAGATTCAGCTAAAACGAATTTTTGATGTTTGTGTGCAATGCAGGATGAAGGGATGGTCCAGAGACTTGGAAGCTGTAAAATGCAGAAAGCTGTAGAAAAGACAGAAGCTTGGTTTAAGAAGCTTAAATTCCATGAGTAGATGTTGTTATTCATGGTTAGGATTTGCTAATTGAAATGTCAGCAGATCTGCTCTAAGAAACAGTCCAGCTGTGAAATACATCATTAGCAGTGTGTTAAAACAAAGGCATCTTCAAGAGCCTCTAGCTGCAGTGGCATTCACCTGGCTCAGGCACCCAAAGGAGATGTCAGCAATGGGAGCAGCTTCTTTCTTGAAAATGCTTTCAGTGTTGTACTTCCCTCATTTTCTTTCATGATCAAATTAAGTCCTGGGTATTATTGCAACCTTTTGAAGGACTAGTCACTTTAAGTGACTCATTAAAAAAAAATAATTAGTTTTTGCAAATATTATGGTTTCAAACAGTCCTTCTTATTTTTTGTGAGTTATGTCTCCATTAGATCTGGAATAAATTTGTCCTTTCCGCTCTATTGTCTCTACAGGAACAATTTCTGAAGGAACACCAAATAAGCAAGTTGGGGAGGGTCATCCATGACTTTGCTTCAGAAATTACCCCATTTGAAACAAGAAAATAGAGGTGAGACTGTGAGTCCACAGACTTGTAGATGCTGTACTTGGCAAAGAACTGTCTGAGGTAGGCTAATAAAAATAAACTGCTAAGTGGGATGTGAGAGGAAAAGCAGACCTGGGATAGATGCTTACCTAGAAACAAGAAGAAAATTCACTAGTCTTCAGTCCTCCCCAACTTATTGAGAAAGCAGGATGCTGACATTATGTTCCATTGTCATTTCTTCTAGTAAGCTTCCCTGGCTACTTGGCCAAGCCTGATGTTTGAAGTGTGTGATTAACTTAAAAGCAGTGCATCCATATCAGTGCCTTTCATTTGACAGCTTGTAAGGATCTTAAAAGTTTAAGGATTAATGTATTGGGTCTGGCTGAGATGGAGTTAATTTTCCCCCCAGCAGCCCTCACAGTGCTGTGCCATGTATTGGTAGCCAGCAAAGTGCTGGTAGCACACCAGGGACTGAGCAGTGCTGACATGGCACCTAGGTTGTCTCTCTCTAACACTCCCCCCTCACCAGCAGGCAGGGGGTGAGCAAGGTCTTGGGAGGTGTCACAGCCAGGATGGCTGACCCAAACTGATCAAAAAGATAATCCATACCATAGGACATCTGCTCAGTGATAAAAGCTAAGAAGGAAGACATCGGCGAGAGCACCTGTTGTTGAAGTTTGTCTTCTGGAGCAACCACTGCATGTATTAAAGCCCTCTTTCCTGGGAAATGGCTGGTCATTGCCTGACCATGGGAATAATTTTTTTGCTTCTCCTTTGCTTTATTAAACTGTATTTATCCTAACCCATAAGGGTTTTTTCCATCTAATTTTCTCCCCACCCCCATCCAGCTGAGGAGGGGAGTGATAAAGCAGCTTGGTGGACACCTGGCATCCAGCTAAGGTAAACCTACCACAAGTAATGAAGAAGAAAGGGGCCTCAGTAACCAAGTAGGTTTTAAATGGGGTTTGGAGCAAGTCTGAATGCAAAACTTGGTTTTGTCACAGGCATCTTTGTAACTTGTGTGTGATTTTTCTAATATGCCATTTCAGTTCCTTAAGGGTTGCTCCACAGGAGTATTAAAAATGTTAAACTTTTGCAAAATATCAAATATGCTTGGTCCTATAAGCATATTAAAGGAATATGTGTATTGGAATTTGTGAAACATTTATATATGCTCATGGCTTAGCTTTAATCTGTTGCTCATATTAACATTTTATCAATCCAGGGAGTTACTTTACATTATTTTCCCTTGGTTTAGGAGGTTTGGGTCTTCCTGTTATGTCAATATTCCCATATTGTGAGTGCAGGACTCCATTGGAGAATGGAATGAGGATAAACATGGAACTATTTTTCACTTTTAAATGGAAGTTCAGCTGATGTCAATAAATCAGATCCTGAAGACAAAATGTCTCATTCAGTATACATCTGAACCATCAGTAGCTCTCATCTATTGTTTCTTTCCTCTACCAATAAACTGTGCAAAGAAAGTTATGGAGTGGAAAGATCACTCCCATTTTTAATTAAGTTTATATGCAATTATACTTGAAATCTTGCCTCCTCTTTTTTTCATGATGTGTGCACACCACTCTGAAAAGTTTAAAAAATATGGTGTGCCTCTGCTTCTACAAGGGGGTTCCCTTTAAAACTGTCTAGAGCCAATTAGCTATGTCTCTTTTTGCCTGCAGAAAGAATATCAACACACTGTAAATCTTCCTGGTTCTCTCATTTCCTTTGGGTCTTTAAACAGTTTGAGGCAGTGAGTAGCAAACAGAAAATATGTTCTTGCTTTCTGTATGCTTCTGTAAGTGTGGTGCTTTTCTAAATGGCAAAGATTATACTTTTACACTTCCTTGCTTTGTCCCTTTCTCAAAAATTGCTGATTCTGTGAGAAACAAGTTTATGCCCATTAAAACTGTCAGACATTTTTCCACCTGGAAGCACCTCTGTTTGCAAACCACGATGCAGCCGCCCTGCCTGGCCAGCCTGCTGCTCCTCCCACAGCTGCCAGCCTGGGCCTTGCTGGGTCCAGTTGCAGTGATGCCGCCTTCCCACAGTCTGCTCTTCCTCCTCCTCCCTCCTCTCCGCTTGCTGCAAACCCTCATCCCTAGCATTGCTAACCTATTGAAGATTATTAATCACACCCAAGGCAAGGATTATTAATCACCCCCTTGGCAATGAAGAGGAAACTATGCTGCTGCAGATAGACACCTTCCAGATGTCCATACTCGGGCGCTGTACTGCACCCAAAATAATAACTGTTACAACTGAGGTGGCAAAATTGAGTTTATTGGACACCAATAAGAAATCCTGAGGTGACTCTAGATAGTCCTAGTCCATCTGGACACCACAAAGCCAAGATGCTGTTAGTTCTACAGACCTGGTCCTGTGCGCTGCTAATAGCTATTTTCCCACAGCTTCTTCTTTACCATGACCTATAGAAGTGTCTCCAAAAATAAAATGTGATTCATAGGATGGTCCACTGATGGGACCCTTCCTAAAAGTGTGACTATCTAGTGAAGACTGCATCATGCATCTCTTCTTTTGTCCAAGCTAGTCCTCCAACACCACCCCAGCAAGTGTTTAATCCTCAGTCTCCCTCACATGCTTTCATGAGATACCTCCATATCGCATGCAACATATATTTTGAATTTCACACTGTGAAAATACTGCTTTACCATAAAAGCACACAGCAATTTACATTATGAGAGCAGAAAAAATGAGGAAAAATCATAATCCTGTTTTACAGTCACAGGAACTCAGGGCTAAGTACTTGATGTCATGGACCAGACCAGTCTGTTCTTGAGAAAGATAACCCCAGGAGCTGTGTGTGGTGAGCACACCTGCATTGTTAGTCCTATGGGGAATGCAATATGTCAGTGATGCTGTAGCAAATAAACCCCAGTTACTGCCAAGTTAATATTCACCTGTGCAGTTAGAAAACGTATGGAATATTGAGCTTGGAGGGTTCATTTTAATTTCAGGACATTAATGGAGATTTGATACTAACTAGACACATCGAATTTATATCTTATCTATTCTGTCCACTTGTCTCTAATGTATTTTAATTTTCATTAATGGCTTCCATCAGTATTGAGATTGTTTCTCACACTCTTATGAACAGTTTTTCCTCCCAGCACACATCAAAATAATGATTACATGTTTCAGGAACTTTAATGCAAATTTAAAATATTCTTGCTTGTCTCGAATACTTCAAACTAAAGCCAAATACCAGCAGTACCTCATGCACAGAGCCTGCATGATGAGCATGATGTCAGAAAGAATAACCTCAATCTATAGTCTGATGAAGGATGGTTGTTAGAATGCTCTGTTAGGCATGGGGTACAAAGAAATTGCTCTATAGGAGACCTCTAACTGAGTTGGAAGTTGAGGAGGAGAATGTAAGTTGTGAAGGTCCTGCAGCATCAGTCACAGCCTGATCTCAGGTCTATCGCTCCACTGGATACCACTACACTGGGGATGCTGCTGTGCTGGCAGAGACAAGCTTCCAGGTCTTCTGCACTAGGGCTGTCAGCTTCCCTTTCACAAGCACTGACAACATCACTTGCTGTCAAGCTCAGTGTTTATCTGTACGTGGAGTTTATCTCTAGCCATCAGATGCTAGGTGTCTGCTAAAGATTAATTCAGCGTGGGGGACTGTGAATGTATAAATACAGTGTGACAGCTGCAGAGGCAGATCTCAGTGTTCTTCTGGGTTAGAGGCCAACACAGACTTCACTCTCCAGGTTCCTGTTGAGGACATAGACTTATCAACATCCGGTTTGTCCAGTTATGGTATCAGGTGAGCTGTCAGCATACTTCCAATGCTATGTAAGGACAATTGTGTCTGATGTCACTAATGAAAGACTGATTATGGGTTTAGATGGAATATGAAATCCTCAGTTCAGTGGTTGCTTGTCACTGACAAATTTATAGACTATTTTACCTCTCTTAAATTACAAAGTATTTTGTAGAACAGCTTTGAGATAGGTAAAAAAAAAAAGAAAAAGAGGAATTATGTGTGTTTCATTGTTCATTACAACAACCAGGGATTTTTTAATTACAGAAAACACTCATCAAGTTCTAGCAATCAAATATAGACAATATATAGCACCACAAAATAGAATGAATAATCTGAAGCCTTTCCAGACTAATAAGAATAACTAATCTATGAATCAAAGGATAATTGAATATTCTCCAGTATCTTCCTTGCTTTCAACTATTTAATCCAAGTACCTTCTTCAAATGAGAAAATCTATTTTAGCTGAAAAAAGCTCATGTTTATTAACACAAAAATCAGAGCACAAAAGCAACTGCTAGACAGGAATTTGCATAATTGAAAACTATGATTGTTTCATAATTTTCTTTGCTGGAAGATCATTTTTTATTTATTTTTCTTTTTTTACTTCTGTCTTTTTTTCCCTTGACATTTTTCGTTTCCATTACAATCCCCCAAAACTTGACACAGCTCACTGGAGACAGCTGCCTGGTCTCAGCCCATGCTACTCTACTTTCAAGTATTTAATTGGCCTCAGAAGAGCTTTTAGCTATATGCGTTGCCTTTTTATCTATACAGTTTTCTGAAAACTATGTAATTGATGAAATATACAAAATATACAATGTCATGTGAAGTATCTGTAAGATGAGATACTGACAAACCTCTCATGTTTAAGAAAAAAAATTTCTGCTAAATCTAAGTGAGAAATATATCTATAGAAATTTATATATATTTGTAAATCAAGAGATATCCGATTTTATACATTATTGCATTCAAATGAAGAAAGATAGGAATTAGAATAACTAGTAATTAAAAACATACATAATTAAATATTTTACCACGAGAAATAAACTTTTCATTATTTTGAAATAACAACAGCCTTAGTGATAAAGATACCTTCTTGTGAAATGTGTGTATGATCCTACATATTCAACACAAAAAGTATTTCTTAAAAGTGTCTCCTCTCGGGGAACGTAGCTCATTTTAGTCCCAATGTTTCACACCAAATTGACGTGACTCCATTTGTATTTTTGTAAGGCTTGGAAATAGAGACATAAAGATGACAATGTGAGAAAAAAGTCTTGTATGCTGTGATGTACCGTGTCCCTCAACAAATGCCTGTACCAGTGGATTTATGTCTCAACATTGCTGAAATATTGATTGCTGCTGTTTTTGATAAAGGGGACTTACAAGTAAGGTGCTTGTAAAGGGTTAAGGAAGACGTGCTAACAGAATGGTTTGAAGTACCAGAGTGGTAGCCTCACATGAACAATGCCTCGCTTGAACGACTCTGCCTCACTGATAAAGAAGAAACATCAATTGAGACCTAAGTTTGAGTCAAACACCATATTTTGAGTAAATTATGCACTCAAGGACTCTGTGCTCTGTGAAAATAAAATTATTTCTTTGACGATTTCCAGTCCCCCCCATT
>VZTU01020227.1:89302-122017 GCA_013400835.1 Zapornia atra | reverse complement strand
TCTCTCTCTCTCTCTCTCTCTTTCTCACTCTTTTCTCTCTCTGTTCCACACACACACACACACAGCCCTTCCTGCATGCCTGTTGCAGGTTAAATAAAGTGACCTAAACCTTGACTCCGTTTTGAGTCTTAATTCTGTTCCCTAGAATTGTGAAGAACTGGTCACAATAAAGCACCTGATTGGGCATCACTCAGGGGTTAAGCTCAGCCGACCCCAGCCACCCAGAGCAATCTGAGGTCGGTTGGAACGCAAGGGGGTTTAACCTCTGCCAAAGCAGTCTATCTGGTTGCGGATCGTGACATATGCCATAGCTCTTACTTCATTTTCAGCTTGGTGTATGAAGAGTATGAATAATAAATAGGTCATATGCTTTAGAATGTTCTCTTTTTTTTTCAATTGGGCTCAATCCTCAGCTTATGTAAAGGAAATTGCCTCAATAGTTAAATCTTCAAGTAATTAAATTTGCAATCAACTGTTCTAGGACACGTGTGAGTCTCATGACCTCAGTATCAGAAGTATGTGAATCATAGTGTTGATCTTCATGTTTCTCCCTCTGTCACACTTCTCTCTCTTTACCTCTCTTTAAATGGCAAATATTTTATACTCTTTCAGTTTCTAAGTGAATAGTTTGCTATGGATGACTGACAGCAAAGTTGTAGAAATGTTTCTCTGGTTTTTTATTACTTTTACTCCTGTTACTTTTCTGTTATAAAGTGTGTTTGGTGTCAGTCAATCAGCTTAATCCATTTGAAACATAAAACTTGGGGGTTGTACTTAGAGATGCCTACTGCATGATTAGACAGTTACCACAGCACAAGTCATGTTATTGGCATTGTAAACTAAAGGTTAAAAATGTTCAAATTTAATGTTCAACATAAAACTCTCAAACCTTTAATGTTTTCCAAAAGCAGCAGTGATTTGAGCACCCAATCTGTGTCTTTGTTAAATCTTTTGCATTTAAGACAGGGAATTAATTCAAAACAACATGTGCAAGGGCACAAGTTGTGATGTGGTGCACTCTCTGCAGGGCAGGGAGAGGTTTTCTCTTCCCCCCCCCCACAGATCCACAGGATGAGCAGCAAATAACAGGCGGCTGTTGATGTCGCACTTTTAAAGAGCACAATGCATTTAGAACAGTGGAGGTGAAACCTCTCTGCCTGAAATCAATAGCAGCTTGAAGGGAATCGGAATACCTGTCGGAACAAAGAGAAACGATCCATAGGAACAGCAGAGTAGTCTTCAGTAAAGCTAACTATCAAAAGCAAACTGAGTGATCTACTATTAAAACCAAATTTATTTAGATTTTTTTTTTTTTAAGCAACAACTAAATAATCATACTCTTTCTCCATAACTAACCTGTAATTAACAAAAAGTTTAAAATGTCCTCTAGGACTTAGTACAGATGCAGGCAGGCATTGTATGGCTGCAGATTTCAGGCTACTGCTTCTGCCTGTTTATTCTGCCCTCAGCCAAAGGAAGGGAACGGTGCCTGTGACAAATCCATTGCATTTCTGGATAGCTGCACCCAAAGGTTTGGGTGAGAGTGGGAGGCAACTGCAGCAAAATCAGAAACATCTATTTTTTTTTCCGGAGACTGAGAGTGAGTTCCAACAGACTGCAATTTAAACTGGATTTCAGTCCTTTTAGTCTTCAGAATTCCCTCAGTTTAAATTGAAAGTGGCATGTTGAACCCATCACAAAATGCTATTGCACGGTGGGTGGAAAAAAAGTTGTTTGGAAAGCATTGATGTGAGTAGCTTTTAATATCCTATTGCAAATCATCAATAATCTAATTCAAATGGACTCCAGCCATATTTATTAACTATGCTTTAAAGAAATCATAGCTAATTCATTGTTTTAAAATTTTCCTCACATTATATTAGTGAGAAACCCGTGCACTAATCTCTGACTGGAATTTAAATGGGTGGCAGGCTTTGTGTGTACCTCAATGCTTCTCCAATTCTCCTTTTTTCTTTTAGTGAGTCTTACTTCACAAATGTTTGGGAAAAAAATCAAAATCCTTAAGTCACTGCATTATACACCACTGATTGCCCCCTGCTGTCACTTCTGTTCCACAATAACCCTACTGTAATAAGGTGACCAGAAATGCTCACAGCATATTAAATATGACCTCATTAAGGGGTATAAATGTTCCATTACTTTTGCTTTAGTTGTATCTCACACCATGGGTCAAACCAGCTTTTGGCTGTGTGCGTGGACTTCGTTGACCTAGTACTTGTGAGAGCATAATGCGGCTGACTATCTCCAGTGAGCACTTAGTGTTAACATTCTTCTGACTGCTTGCTATATGGAAATTAAGGTGGGAAAGGGCCCAGAGCAATGTCTTAAGTTCTGGAAGCTGTTTTGGTCCTTACTACAGTACAAATGCAAAATAGTACTGCAACGTTTATTAGTGCAATTCTAAGAATCAGCTGGAGCCAAGTGGAAGAACTGCCACAGGGTCCCTGAAAAATAATGCCAAGGATTTCTTTCTTAACATTCAGCATGAAACACCCAATTTAAAAGCAATCCAACAGGTGACTCCTAGTGATGATCCACCCCTTCTCTTTTTTAACCTCCTTCAAACATAGGTAGCTTCCTATAATTTCTTTCTCTCAACATTTCTTTTAATCCATCTGTCCAGCTTCATAAGAGTTCCTGTTGCTCTTTTCTGTGCTCCTGATATGTCAGTAATTTTCTGGGTGCCTTGCAGTGCACAAAATTGTTGCAGGTGAGGTCACAGCAGGGCTTCAGAGAAAAAAAATCATTATGGGCACTTCCCCGCTCCATGTTGAGATCCTTCACTGCAATTTTAATTCTTGGTGGCCATTCTGGTGGTTATATCAGCTTTTATTTCAGTGTTTATGTGCAGTCTTCACAATACCAGAATTACCCATCTGTCATGAAAGCAGGGCTGTTGTGCGTGGTAGGAAATTGTGTGCATAGACTGTAGAGCCACAGTAAAGTCTAATTGGGTGGTTATGGATACACCTAGCATGTGTACTAGCATATAACTTAACTTCCCAGTTTACTCCTAGGTCCTCAGCTGTCGGCAATGCGTAGCTGCAAGTAAGCAGTACAGCTTTTTTTTTTCCCTAAATGAATTAGCTGGCTTCCTTTGAAGCAAAACCTTGTGTGGTTCTTGGCACCATTCACTGCAACATCCCATCCAAAAGACAGTATAAAGAAGACAACTAGGTTTGGGTCCCTCTGCCCCCATTCCCTGCAGGCTTTGCCCTTCCAGTGTCCCTGTGCTGGCACATCATGTTCCAGGGTATGACAAACATACCTTCAGGTTTCTGTCTTCCAGTTGAGCTATTCTCCTGTGCCACTCACCTGAGCACCCCTAACTCATGAGCTTATTTAATTTTTTCTTTTGTGCATATTTGCATTTTCTATCATGGGTGTGATTATTGGTGTATACCAAAGTAGGAGACGATCTATAGCTTTAGTCAATATTGTAGACATCATAAAATCATAGAATGCTTTGGGTTGGAAGGGAATTCACAGGTCATCTACTTCCAACCCCTGGATCATCTAGTTCCAATCATCTTTGTAGCATCACTTCTTTTTCCAACTATGCCAAGGGAGCTAAAGAATAATTTTCATTCCAAAAGGGATTAAAAGGATGCTGAAAAGATCAGATGGTTAGGAATACAGCTGTAAGTAATAAGTAAGCAGTACACTTCCAAGTGCCCATTTCTCTGCTTGCAGTCCTGTGTTTTTGAGACCTCATAGTCTACAAGGAGCTATCACAAACAGTTGTAAAATGTACAATGTACTTTGAAGCTGTCTTCCATCTTACATGCTGCATGATTAGCATCTAACTTTTTGATATGTTACATACAAGTGGAATGGAATATATATCTTTCTAAAGTAAAAAATGGGTGCTGAACACTGTCTACAGATGATAAACTACCCAGTCATCTGTCACACACAGTTCAACCTACTGTCTCTGGTACATTCCTAGTATCAGAAGTAAATATTTGACAGAAGTTTTTCAAAGTACAAGCAAGAATATGAGGAGGAAATGTGTCTGCATACCCGTTAAATCATTTCCTTTTTAATTTATCCAAAATATACGATCACTTTAAAAATCAAGAAATGAAAATGCAAAGCCAATGCAAATCTTGCAGAGGAATTTCTATCTACAGAGAGACCAAAAGCATGTCTAGATTCCCCACTGATCACAAGTATTACACTGCCACCCAGCAGATTGTATTTAAAAGGATTTGTGTGGTCACCACAGCTTTCCTTACTTTAAAATTGTACTCTGTCATATCTCCATAAGCATGATTTGAAGAACTGAGAGAGCAGCAAATCAAAACAGCAACAACAAAAAAAAGATGGCATAGAAATGGGTTGCTGAAGAAATCAAAGCAAATAAATTTCAGCAGGAACAATGTCAGGTGTCAAATAGGAGAGGAAAATATCTTCCTTCAGGCAAGTACAATGTGTATTGTTTTTATCCAAAACCATCAATGGCAATTCAGTAGCTAAAGATTAGCTGATCAAATTCAGCAGCACAAATCGAAGCAGCCTCTTCTAAAATCATTCATAGAAATGGTGCAGACTCAATATGAGTATCAAGAACATAATTCAGGTGCATACCATAGCAAATCATAGACTAGACTGTATCCAATATTCATTGATTCACACCAGGGATGAACTCTGCCTTGTAAAAAGATGCAAAATCTCCTTTCTCAGTGCTTGGTTTTCCTAGGCTCTGCAGAGCAGGGCTGGGAGCAAACCTCATTCACTCTCCAGGCTCTGGGCTTGGCTGCTGCTGACTTTTACAGGGACAGGAGCAGGAAACAGGCAGTGACCTCAGAAAGTGAGTGCATTTTAAAAGTACCTAAATCCTGCGAAGAAGACCCAGAAAAGGCCAGGACTCTTCCCTCCTCCAGTTTCTTTTTGTAGCCAGGCACATACCAGATAGAATCCAGCAGATATCTAGCAGATAATTAAATATATATATATCAAACTGGGTGTTTGGAACGATGTGTTCAAGTCTTTTCTTTAGCATCAATGGGCTTTGGGTCTGAACACAAATGAGTTTCAGAAACAGGACAAGTAGCTTCTTGCTTTTAAAGAAGGATACTATAGAAAAGCAAAACTTAATGGTTAATGTGTTACTTGGATGTAGCTGGCAAAAAATAGCAAGAAAGAAAATGAGAGTGGTGATAAAATCTAAAAAATTTTGTCAATCATTTAAGTTGACCTAGTACATGACTTTTCATATACCTTTATTTCATTTCATTTCTAATCTAAAAGAAGATATGGAAGAACTAAAAAATTATGAAAATAACGTGTTTAGTGAATCTATTCTCTTTAACTAATTAATGAATTTTCTGGCAACACACAATACTTGTTTTAAATTAGCTTATTTTTTAAGATTTTTTTATAATAAAAATTTCCCCTTGTGGAATTAGTCTCCTACAATTCCTTTTCATGACTGTGATTTTCTAACTAAACATAATAACTGGCATTGTTTCTTTCTTGCAGCTAACCTTTATAAATCATAATTGGCTTTCACTCAAATGAATTTTGTTTAGTCATCAAAAATGTCTTTTTGTGATTAAATACATCTTGAGTGTTAGCCAAAACAAACCTTGATTTGCTTAAACTCCTCCAAAAACACATTCAAAAGGGATGCAAACACAGTCAATAAAAACATCTAATTAGAAATTCTTTTTGCATTTATTAATTTTGTATTCCTTTTCACTCAGTCCTAATGTATTCACTCAGTGATTGTATTCATGTAATTTGTCATTTTGGAGAAGCTGTATAACATAAATTAATTCCTCTTGTCTGCTATTTTCTTAAAACTCAAGGAATTATCGCAATGAGACCTTCACCTTTGTAACTTCACATTTTCCCCTTATTGATGTGTATCTCTAGTCCTTGTCAAAGAAATTCAGAGAGTGATGTAAAATAGATCGTAAAACCTGACGAGTTCTGAGCTTGCATAAGATGAAAGTTCCTTGTTATTTCGAATTTCTCCAGAAAACAGTTATTCAGACTGAAAGTCACACAAGCTAGATAGGCAGTACAGAAAAAAGTCTGAAACAGCTCAAATGTAGAAATGTGGATCTTTACAATGTCTTAAAACTTGGTCCGAGAGAAAATACTGATATCCTAAAATGCACATCATGATCACAGAGCAGTTTTTAATACACCATATTTGTCTCTTCTCTTCGACCCCAGCTCCTCAGAAACTTCAAAATGAAGAATGAAACAGATCTATATGCTCTAGCAAAAAGACACTAAATGATAGCCCATGGCCACTGGAGATTACTGTAGAAAGCATTGCGGTCATCAGAACACAAGAGGCTAGAAGAGCATTATGATGTTCAATAAAAGGAAAATCATGTCTATATATAGACTTACTGGAATGGGAAAGACTCAACAGTTACTGGAAACAGCAGTGGCTAACCACAACCTACTGGTACAACCATGTTTTATTTAAAATCCTTCTTGTTATATCTTTCTTTGTCCTCTGCATTTCTGTTATTTAATATACCCATTTGTGATAACCTGTACACTTATCTGCCAAGTAGAAGATTATTTCCCTGTAGTTACTAATCATCTCGTATAGCATGATGGATAGCTGTTCCCTTATGAGACACCCCTAAAAGATTCTGTTCATAGCTAATTCTGCTTAATATAAATTTTATAGGGTAGCAGGGTTGTGCTCCTCATCATCTCCATTTATGGCAAGATACTTTTATACTAAGTGTGGTAATATTAGTAATATTACTTTATATTTGTACAGTATTTTCCATTTGAGCAGTTTCAAGGCTTTTATGAGAAATATTTAGCACACAGGTCTGTGAGGACAGTTTTAGACTTCTGATTTCCCGTCTCACCTCTGCACAGTTGGACCCACTGTCCTCATCTGTCCTGTAGGCTGTTTTGAGTTCATTATTACCAGTTAAAAATAGCTCATTGTACAGAACAGTTCATGCAAACAGAAAAAAATTATGTCAAACTCATATAATCCAGGTCAATTTATGCCAACAGTTTGGTTGACATGATAATTTTCAAGGCTGTTGTTTTTATAATCCCCAAAGACAGTTGTTACTTATAGCTGTCTCCAAAAGGGGGGTGATCCCCTTGTTACATCATTCTCCTGTTCCCTCTCTGAGTATTTGCGTAATTGTTAGAAATTTTCCTAATCTGTGAGATGATAGTTGAGTCACCATCCCTGGATGTGTTCAAAAAAAGGGTAGATGAGGTACTTAGGGATATGGTTTAATTTAGGATGAGAACGGTTGGACTTGATGATCTTCAAAGGTCTTTTCCAAACTTGTGACTCTGTGATTCTGTGATTCTGAGATGGAGTGAACAAGGTCCCCAGCCTGGATAAAACTTTACTTCTAGGAGCAGTGGGTCATAGTCTACGTTTTCTTCTTTGACTTAGAAACACAGGATAATTTAGATAGAAAGAGTCATGGATCAAAGCAGGTCTAGCTTCAAAGTTGCCAAGGGCCTTGAACAACTGCATTTTTATCTCCAAGGACGCATGTTCCACAGCTTCTCTGGGAAACCTGATCATGGGATTAACCACTCTCACTGTGAAGACAATTTTCCACATATCTATTTTGAACTGGCTGTATATGTGCTATTAACCATGCCAATGAGGGCTTGGTTTTTTTTGCAACCAATATGCACTGATGATTTCTGCTTATCGTGTTATCTGCCAGGCACTCTTGTCCATTCCCTCCCAGACACTTTCAGCTGTCCAGCCCCAGCCCAGTGGGGTCTGTATGGGTTATTTCCCTGCAGATACAGAGCTCTGCATTTACTGTTGATGAGTTGCATGAGGTTTGTCAACCCATATCACCAGCTTGTTGGGGGTCCCAGGAATAGTGATCATGCACCCCAGCATACCCACTGCTTTCCTAACTTGGTGAGGCTCACAAACTTGCTGAGAGTGTGTACCACCTCCTTTCCACATAGCTAATGAAGATGATGAATGAGATCAGCTTCAGTGGTGATCTCAGTGGATGTTGCTTAGAAGGAGCTGCTGGTTGTACTGAGGACCACTGATGAAGCTCAGCCGGTTTTGTAGTTCAACCATCCTGTTCTCTTCAAGAAAAGCATTTGCAAGAAACTCTCATTCCTTATAAGTTTAAAGCTGATTCTAATTACTTTTTATTCTTTTACCAGCCCTAACTTTGCTAAACCAAGTGGATTTGTGAAACCAGGTACAGCGGACTAGAATTAACTGCAAGAAGTGCTTTCAGCTTCTCCTTCCGTCTGCACTTTTAATGACTGAGTATTCTATCTATATGAAATTATGGGAAAAACACAGCTTAATGTCACTGCCTGTAAAGGCCATGCTGCTCCTTTGCTGACAGAGCTGAATAGCTCCCTCAAATCCATCTGTGGCAGAGAAACTCTTTGGGGAACAGCCCAACCTGTCTACAGGTATATTTACCCAGAGATTGCATTTTATCTTCTCCCTGCTTGTTTCCCATCCCTCTGTAGTTACAACACACAGGTGATTAGGTGAAATAATCCTCTTCTGAAGTGCTGTAGATACTGCACTTAGTTAGGCTTTGAAAGAGAAAGATGACAAATCAAATCCATTCTGTCTCTCAGATATGATATCCCTTGGTCCTTCACAGAGAGCACTCCCAGTCCTGATTACAGGGTTTTTTAGAGTAAGTATAAATGGCTCTTCTCCTTCCACTGGCACAAAGTGGGTTTTTTCTGGCTTTATTCTCCCCTAAAGAAAAAGCCTGGTTCAGTTATATTTGGTATCACAATTACCAAGAAAACATAATCTGAAACAGTATGTAATTATTTTTGCATTTGCAGATCAGCCTTTGACAGACATACCTGAAGGCAAAATAGATTCATATCCTTAACAACCTTCTAGCAGCTGAAAACTATAAACAGCTTATACAATGTGCAAATTGCTATTTCAACAAATCAGGAAAGCTTAAAATAAATCTTTGAAAAGTGAAGGGACTAAATCAAACTCCACATGGTGAACATGCTCAGTAGCAGAGAAAACTGGACAGTCATTTAATAAATCTCTTTTTAATTGCATTCATTTTGTTAAAGGAAATATTTCATAATGACCAAAATGTGGGCTGGTTCTTGTAAATGTTACACCAGAGTCAAAATAACTATGCTGACTTCTGTAAACCATGAAAGCTCAGCTGTGACATGAGTGTAAGAAATGGGAACTTAGATACTACCCTACAAAACACATCCTTAGTACCCTTTCAAATTACAAAGGAGCTTAGGGACAAGTTGTGTTGTGAATGGTCAAAACTCCATTGCCTAAATTTGCTCTAAATCCTCCACTGTAGCATATGCTTTGCACTTTACTCCAGCAAGCTTTGCTATAGCAGAAACATTTCAGATTTTGCAGTGAAACCATATCTCTAGGAGGGATATTCAAAGAGTTGAAATTTTTTTCCAGAATTAGGAAATTGGGTGTTTTGAAGAATTTGTTTAAAGCTGGCATGTGAATCATTAGGTCAACAAATGCAGAGAGAATGTGTCTCACACAGGCAGCTTGCTATGCTTAGGGACACATCAATGACCTTACCTGTCCATAAAGAAGAATTTAGTACAAGGACCCAGCCATACAGTCTTTTTATCTTCCCCCTTAGTTCATTTGTCCTTCTTCACCAGTCTGAGGAAAAGAAAACAGAGTTGAAAAAAAAGATTAAAAAAAAAAAAGGAAAGACAAACAATGTTGGGTCCAAAGGGAGACAGGTCCTCTCTTTCTTCATCAGCTGAACTTGAACCACACAGCATTGGGCTGGATTTCCCCAGGGAGAGGGTGCATTCAGAGGGGTTTGAGCCCTGCCTAGATTACGTAGTGTGGTACACCCCCCATCAGCAGCCTGTGCCCCACTGCTGGGCTGCAACATGAAGCTGACTTGATGTAGACCCAGAAGGCAATAAAGCCTCTTGTCTCTATGGATTGGAAAGATCCCTTTTCTCTGGCTGAAAGGAGAAGATTCCTGTGTCCTTCTTGTAATTAAACAATATGCATGTGTATAACAGATTCATAGTCTTCTACTACCAAGTAGTCCTATAACCATGAAAAAAATATGGCATCATAGAATCATGGAATCATCAAGGTTGGCAAAGACCTTCAGATCATCAAGTCCATCTGTCAGCCCTACACCACCAAACCACTAAACCATCTCCTGAAGTGCCCTGTCTACCCATTTTTTAAACACCCCCAGCAACGGTGACTCCACCACCTCCCTGGCCAGCCTGTTCCAATGCTTCACTTTTCTGGTGAAGAAACCTTAAGTCCACCCCATACACTTACCAAAGGGAAAATGAAATCCACAGTAGGAGACTGATCTCATTACACTCAGAAACACATTTCGCCTGACAGAAAGTAACATTTGCTGAGCTGATGCAGTACTAACAATAATTATCAGATTATTATCATCGGAACCTTTAAATGACCTATTTGTCTATGGATGATACACCAGGTATTAATACTCTTCTTATTATGTGATATCTAATTTCCAGATTTTTGCAATGGACAACACATGCTATAGAAAAGCACGATATGAAATCAGTAATACCTAAGTGGAGAGTTTTCTATTATAAGCAATACCTGTGTTTTAACTACAGCTGTATAACAGTGAATCAAGATATAATTATCATCCAAAAGACCAAAGTTAAATCTAGGGATGCACCTGTACAAGATGAAGCACAACTAAATGCTTTTTCCTGGGTTATGAAAATATACACTTAAATGTTTAACCAGGCTTTTGTGTTCTCTATTAAGTAGAAATATGCTCTGCCAGTTGTGCCAGCAAAGTTAAGAGCATTTAAAGCAGAAGCATTTCTTCAAGATTTAGCATGCATGTCTCTCAGTTAATACTCCCTAAGTATTTTAAAAACTGAAGTATCTATTTATGTTTAAATCCTGAAACATGTTTCATTTAGGTTACTGAAGCTTTTTAATCCATTTCAGCTTTAGCAAACATTCTGCACAGTATTTCGGCTGAAGGCCTTCCTGTTTGTCTTAATTTGCTGTGAATAAATTTGTTTCTACAATTAGCACACAGGCCCCTAAAGCCAGAAATACCCTAAATTAGTGCTACGGTGCATTTTGGGATGTAATTTAATTACTAAATCTAAGTAGTAGAACTACAAACTTATTTTTAAATATTAGGCAACTTGCAAGATGGAGTTGAAACTTCCCAATGGAAATATAATGATCTTTACAAGTTTGACTAATGAAGCCTACTTCAAGCCATGCGAGGCATTATGTAATTTTCAAACGTATAGGAGATAAAACAGATTCCTTTTCAGAAAAAGAACTTTTATATAAGTCTGTTGAAGCATATTTGTCAGCTATGAGTACTAGGCCCGTTATTTTAAACTCTTCTAGACAGGCACAGAACATTTTGCCACTACTGTTGTGACTATTTTTGGAAGCAAGTCAGAAATATTCACAGAATCACAGACTCGTAGGGGGTGGATGGGATCTCAAGAGATCATTGGGTCCAACTCCCCTGCCAAAGCAGGTTCCCTAGGACAAGTCGCACAGGTAGGAGTCCAGACAGGTCTTGCATATATCCAGAGAGGGAGACTCCACAACCCCCCTGGGCAGCCTGTTCCAGTGCAGGATTAGAGCTTTCCTCAGCCTGCAGATGTGCGGATCAACAGAGCCAATTCCTTATGCGCAGCTGCCACATGAAATGCACGGGCAGCAGGGAAAGCACACGTTTTGCTGGCATGAACTGGAGGAAATGTGACTACTGCGCTGAAAGACAGAGGTCTTCCACTGACCCATGGAAAGAGGTCTGGGAAGCTTGACAGCAAAGTCAGACTGCAGGCTTGGCAATGTGCATCGCATCATGTTTTGTCATGCGCAGGAACCAGTGGTATTGCACAACTCTGTGTCGGATTAATGACAAAGCTAGGTATGACAATACTATCTTTATGTTTCCTAAGAAAATATAGCTATCCCTAAAATGCCTCAAAAGCAACAAATTAGTAGGTAGTAAAGCTGTCAGACAGAGGTAAGCATACTATAATGGACTGCTCTAACCATTATGCAAATTTCCTCATCGTAGTTAGGCAGAAATTTGCAGTGCTGTTAGAGAAGAGGTTGCATATTTCTACTTTTCAACTTATATTTCTTTTGAGTGTCACAGGGCAGTGACAGCAACAAATGGCAGATATTTGTTAAAGCATCTTGCCATAGATTTTTTTGGGAAATGCAACATCCATAGTGATAAGTTAACTCCTTCTCCGAGAGCGCATGGGGCCATGCCTGATGCTGGTTTCTGGGAGAAGAATAAAACAGTTTCTGAAATCTTAATCACAGCACTCCCCTGCTTTTATAGTTTTGTCACTACGCCAGCATTAAAATCACATGAAACTTAATTTTTTTCATAATATCATAATCTAAATTGACAGTTTCATTTCTTAAGTTAAAATGAAATTTCCATATGTGGTTCCACCTCCAGGCATGGTACCATCTGCAACATTGATTGTTAAGCAAACATTGCCACATTAGTCACTAGACAGGTATGAAACGAATGCGATCAAAATGTAAAAAACAAAATTAAACAACAGATTGGCAGGAAAAATAGCGCTCTCAAGCTTAGATTCCCTAGACATTTAAAACACTCTTTCCATTTTATCAACTGAACTTTGTTTAAACAACCCCTAATATATTAAACGAACAATCCCTTTGCTAATATCTCCATTTCTTACAGTGTTTTGGAACAGATACTCTAAGCCAAGAAAATAGTAAAATCATAGAGTCATAGTAAAAATATTTAAAAACCCATAGTAAAATCATAGAGTCATGCTAATTAATTCTCAAAAAAATGAGTCTTATCTCCTTCCTAGTAGTAATAGTAATGTGAATGCTGCCATGGTCCACATGTGTTTATCTATCTACTCACTTTGCATTCTCTTGTTATTTTGATATCACCATTACATTGCTGCAGTATCCGTGACTAGTATGACTTCCTGACAGATAATAAGGCAGCTACTCGCCACCAGCGGATTTGCCACTGAGGTGCCTGGCCAAGATGGATGGATTTTGCCCAGCATAACAGGCTTTTCTTCTTCTGGCAAATAGGAAGACAAAGGGGAAAGCTGTAGTCTTCTTGCACTGTGCAGGTGGGACCTGTGTGAGCTACACACTCCTTTCCCAGAGCTGGAAAAAATTGTTATGTCCCAGTTTTTGGATATAGGCAGTGAGTATAATTAATTTGTTTTGGCTAGGTATGGCTTTGATTTGAATCTTACTTGCACTGGCATTTCTTTTTTTCTTTTTTTCATACGAGGAAAGAGTGAGTGGAGTTTTCTTATTTACCCTCTTAGCACAATTCATTGCCTCACTTATTTCTATCACAAATTCTTTTGTAAATCTCTCCATTGCAAGTTCTCTTTCTGGCTTCCTTTAATAGATGTTCTTACTATTCATCTTTGCTGTCGTTTTTCTGATACATCCATTTTTGGGAGCAGATTAAAGATCTGTATGGTTCGTGCATGTGCCTTTACCAAGTCAGTGAAACTTTCGCTATTTTCTATTCCATTTCATCCTTTAGGTATAAGAGCAGTTTCTTTGCTTTCTTAGTGGATGGTGCACCTTAAGCAACATTTTTACTGAGCACTCCACAATGACATCAAGTCTTTCCTTTGTGCGGTTGCAATTAAATTTGAATGAGATGATGTGTATGAGCAATTCAAATGAACATCGCCAACACATATTGTCAGATTTGACATGTTGTATGCTGTTCACTCACATCATTTTGTTAGCTTCCACTGAAATTTTAGAGATATCTTCTAGAATTTTGTAACAAGCGTGTATTTGCCAGCTGTAAATTTGTCACATAACAAATCACTTCCTTTCCAAAGTATGCAAACTTAAATGAAGCAGGATGAGATAGATTAAATATAACACTTGTTTCTGAAAGGAGGATCATGGCAGTGCAATATTATTTAGAATGGTTGGAACACATGCATGGTTAGATAGTAAAGAGTGTACAATTTCATGTGCAATGTCACTTTTTTCCTTGGAGAGTCATACCAATAAGAATTGAAAAGGTTCCAGACTGAAAAAAAAAAATTTGAACTACAGAGTATTTTGCTTAAATCTGAAAATATCAGAGGTATTTGTTCTATCCCCAACCCCAAGTACATTTCCAAGCCATGCTGACATGCACATGGAATGTATTTTATATAATCAAAACTTTTGGTCAAAATATGATTCAACAGTTAAACTAGTCATACTTGCCTGGACAAACTGGAGGAGTGAGCCGGTGTGTACTTCATGAGGTTCAACAAGGACAAGTGCAAAGTCCTGCACCTGGGTCAGAGCAATCCTCATCGTTGATACAGACTGGGAGATTAAGTGGTAGAGAGCAGCCCTGCAGAAAAGGACTTGGGAGTGGTGGTGGATGAGAAACTCGACATGAGCTGACAATGCATGCTCGCAGCCCAGAAGGCCAATCATATCCTGGGATACATCAAAAGGAGTGTGGCAAGGGGAGGTGATTCTGCCCCTCTACTCTGCTCTCGTGAGACTTCCTCTGGAGTACTGTGTCCAGTTCTGGAGTCCCCAAAATAAGAAGGACATAGAACTGTTGGAATGGGTCCAGAGGAGAGACACAAAGATGACTGGAGGGCTGGAGCAACTCTCCTATGAAGACAGGCTGAGAGAGTTGTGGTTGTTTAGCCTGTAGAAGAGAGGGATCGGGAGAGACCTTACAGCAGTCTTTCAGTACCTGAAGGGGACCTACAAGGAAGATGGAAACAGACTTTTTTAGAAGGGCATGTAGTGATAGGACTAGAGGGAATGGTTTTAAATTGGAGGGGATAGATTTAAATTGGATATTAGGAAGAAATTCCTCAATATGAGGGTGGTGAGACACTGGAACAGGTTATCCAGGGAGATGGTGGCTGTCCCCTCCCTGGCAGTGTTCAAGGTCAGGTTGGATGGGGCCTTGACCAGCCTGGTCTAGTGGAGGATATCCCTGCCCATGGCAGAGGGGTTGGAATTTGATATTCTTTAAGGTCCCTTCCAACTCAAACCATTCTATGATTCTATGATTTTTGTGCAGAAAAATGACAGTTTCTTAATTTTCTGCTTGTCTTTCCAGACAGATGAAATTAACCACATCACTAGCAAAGGTTTACCTGGAGGAACAGGTCCAGGTTGAGGCACTACATGTCAGGAAAGATATTGATCAATCAGAGCACACTGAGAAAGATCAGAATAATAAAGCTTAGCAATAATGACCTTTGGAAAATTATATGATGAATAGAGGCTATTTAGCCTGATGAAGAAAAGACCACAGAGAACATACTAATAGATTTGAAATACACAAAAATCTGCTTCTTCTATGGAGAGTACTTGATGTGCATAGAGAAGAAGCAATGAGCTTAAATTGAAGAAAAATAAACTCAGTTTAGATATTAACAAAGCTGATAAAAATAGTGGGGCTCTGGAGTTGATTGTGGAGATTATACTGTCTCTGCTAAGATGAAGAAGCAGTAAAACAAATATCTGTTAGGAGGGTCATATATCTTGTTTTGAGGCATGAAGTTTGCATCAGAAGATTTTTGAGACACTTGCAAATTCTGTGATTTCCTGCTTCTAAGTTCTGATTACTACTACCGACAATGTTTTTTTCTGTCTCATTCCGTGACCACCCATTTCTTTAGTCAAGTCTTGCAAGGGATATTATCCTCCTCTAAGTCTTTTAACAATCTAACAATTATTTCAATTCTTGATGTACTAAGTAATGTACTGTCATTTGGGTTTCTGTCTTTGCCTATAATACTATTCAAAAGTCATGCTTTCAGTTCCTAATTTGCCATTCATTTTATGTTACTGTGAATAGAATACTGAAATAACAACACTGCCAGAGTATAGTGTAATGTCCTATAATGTATAATGATTCTTCTAATGGCTCAGGTTTGAAATGGAATCATTTTCCTAGCCTAATCACCTCATCAAAGTATCATAATGGAAATCTCAAGTAGTCTCTGTAGCCTTGAATTCAAAGTGTTACACCTTTCTAAATCTCGCAATTGACCTTCTAATGCCTCTGTAGCAGAAGCCTCAACAACCTTCCACTGAAATAATGTTGCCAATGCATATTCATATATCTACCATAAAACAGTAATACAGCAATACAGCAAGGTCTCCACAAAGTTTCATTGATGCTCTCCTGACATTATTGCTGCCACGTGAACACAACTCTTGTGTGAGCAAGGAGCGCACAGAAGTGATAAATGTAACTATTCTCCAAGGTTGCACATCAAAATGGATGTCTTAGCAATGTTATTTTTTTAAACCGAACAGTTACAGTCTATGCACATTCAGCAAATACTAAACTCCCTTTGACCTTCAATTCTCATGTTGTAATTGGGCAAATGCTCACCTGGCTAATATGATTCCTCTCTGCTTTGCTAATGTTTATGTCTGGTTTATTACTTAATTTAGATTTTATGTCAGTTAAAATTAGATATGCCTTTGCTTTGAGGGGTACAGGCGTAACTGGGTTTTGGTTTTCAGTCTTATATGGAAAGTTCACGGTTTGCTTCACTGTAAATAAAAGCCTTAAGATTTTCCTCCTGATAGGGGATGCAATATTTAAGTAGAACATGAATATTGTCAATGGATACATTGAGCTGAAAAGTGCTATGTTATCACAGGAATGACTTGCGGCGGGGGGGAGGGGTACTGCTTGAACAAACATAAAGTTTGTTGAGGACAATGATTTCCTTACAATGCAGAATGACAAACTTCTTGTTTCGCTTGAGGAAAATGTTTAAAAACTCTGTCAGGAAATGCAACTTGCTTATAAAGTGCAATTCTGCTCAAATTAAAACAAGATTGTGATGAAAGGTGCTGCTGTTAATTCATGCCAACAATTTCTTTACAAATCAAGATCTCTGAGGACTTCAGAAGTAAGTTTGTAATTGCAGAATACTTCAGGTATCAAAAGGAGTCACTTCAACACTGAAACCTAGGAAACCTTACAAGAAAAGGTGAAGAAGTAGAAGAATAAGTTCATCATTGCTGTATTTTTATGACTGGATATTGATATTATCCTTGGCCTTGTTACCCAAGGCACAGTTAGAGAAAGTCAGGTTTTTAAAACTGCGGAATATTTTCTTTTTGTCAGTTCTAACCAGCAGTGAAGCATTTGCTATGTATTCCCAATATTAAAATGCAGAAGATACACTGCTTTCCAGCTTGCCCTCATGTCTTAATGAGTCTGTCAAAGAGGTACACTGAAATATAGCATTAATATAAGGGGCAAAGCAGAAGTAATAACAATTTCTGATAATTCACGTATAATTCAGCAAACAAAGCACAACAACAAGATAGTATTTCCAGGGTGGTAAGATAATCTAGATATTGTTTTTACTGATGGATCAAATAAATTACCATAGAAACATTGACATTAAAAAAAAAAAAGTAGAAATAAAAGCACATTTCGTATGTGAATCTTATGCACTTCCGAAACCACAGAGGGTGAATGTATCAGGACAATGATGAAATAAATCTCTTTTCATCCAAATACCAGTGTTTAAAAGCCATTTTTTCTTACAAGGATGTGAATATAATACACAAAAAATACTTTTTTAAAATGGCAAAGACAAAGAGAAGCTCTAAGACTATGTCAATTAGATTTCATGGTTTGCTGAATGATCTAAACTCCCTTCTTATGCGTATCTGTTTGCATAGTGAGAAGACATGACTCAGGCTACCAGCAGAGTTTACTGTACAAGAAAAGATCTGTTGAATAGTTTCCTGTAAGTATTTTTGGGCATAAACCTGATTTCAAAGTCAGGGTAGAGGTTTTATATTACCAGGTAGAGCAGTATCTTTTTAGGTAGTCTCAGAGGACTGCACATACCAGACCTGTCAAACAAATCAGGAATAGTGAAAACTTAATTTAAAAAATAAAATATAATAATTTTCATATGTAATTTGGCTAGTTCACTTCTGTTTAATCCACTAATGGTTTTGCAGCTCTACTCTTAAAGATTGTAATCTTTTTCTTCCCCTTAATCCCAAATTATATTCTCCTTCCTCATGCGTTACAGTCTACCCCCTGACCACATGACAAACATTTATTTTCTGAACATACAAAACCCTACAGCTCCTTGGTGTTTAATATTAAAATCCAGGTCTGGCTCAGGAAGAATATTTGCACTGAGTTTTTGCTTTCAAGCCTTCAGTTGTGGGGTCTGAGATATCCAAATTTATTTTTAATTTCTCTGTGGAGAACACATCTTCCTTTGATCATATGCCTGAGAGAGTTCACAAGATCCTGGGTAATATCTCCTACTCACAGAAATGTCTCCTAAACCACGCTCTCTCAAACAGTGCAGAAACAAGATTTCTCATAAAATAGATGCTATACACCTAATCCTCCTTTTAGTGCCAAGCCCACGATCAGGCCTAGACCTCTGGCACGTTAACTGCAATTCTGCTGTTCAGTTCTTAGCGCCTCTTTTTTATATTATCTCAATACTTACTCCTTTGTCCTCTCGTGCATGTTGACGATGAATATGAACAGTTTTCTGGACAGTAACTATCCTCATTTGTATTTGTGAATACAAATAGCTGCTGCGGTACAAATAATCTAATATCTTCAGGAACTTGGATGTTTCGTTATTAGCAGGGAAAAGGAGAAGAAGAGCTAGAAAAAGATGACAAAACAGGAATTTTTATTCCTTTTTTGAACTATTTCTCAATAAATACAATTTTTTGAACTGTTTATCAACAATTCATTGATATTTCAGTAAAGCAATTCACCACATTGGAAATCAGTCCAGTTGCCTATTCAGTGAAGACTCTTTGATCCACCCTGTTTCTCTCTATTTCTAGGCATTCATGCACTTCTAGTAATTAGTATAGTCACCTATGCAAATTGTTGTTTGTGAGGAGACTACATTCTTTACAGAAAAGTGATATTCTTGATAATATGACTGTACTCTCTAAAGGTCTGCTGATAACGGTTTTCTCTGATTAAATTTAGATAGCATGGATGTCCTTTGATCCAAAGATTTTTAGGACATTGGAGGTATCCATGTAAAAAAATATACGCTCTTGTCAAAAGTATTCCTCATGAAACACTTGTTTTAATAAAAGCAAATGTTTTAACATTTCAGGTCTATGTGCCTTTACTTTCTAAGAGGATATATTTGTAATCTGTCAGGGAGTCACTGTAATTCAGCCAACATAATTTAAGCACCACTCTGGTTTGAAAATCTACAGAAACATTCAAACAGGCAGGAAAATTCCCCTTCTATTTTATTTGGAAACTGTTTACATGAGGCTTTTGGATGAGGAACATACTGAAAAGTTCCTATTCTCTCAAAAGAATAAAAAACAAATATATAAAATAAAAATAAAGCACTAGCTGAACAAAAAAAATGTTACAAATATTATTTTTTAAAAGACCTTCTCTTGTGGCATTTCTCATTGAAAACAAAAGCAGCTGGCATAGAGTTTTGTATCACCCAATCTCAAACATAAAATCTCAGGTGATATTGTTGTGTATTTATAGTTCAAGCTATTACAGCTCTCTTGTAATACTATTTGTTCAAAAAGAGATAAAACTCATCAAGGAAAACGCAAAAATTGGAATGCTTATAACAGACCCTGCTGTTTTCATAGGGGGGAAAAAGGAAAATAAAACTGCAGCTAATACAGACTTCTGGGAAATAAAGTACAGTGTATTGGTAAATCTAATAGAGTGTCTGAATTTATTTGAGCAAGGTGATAAGGTGAGTTGATGATGCTGCATATAAAATAAGGCACGTCTGATAGCTGCAAATGAAGGTGAAGTGTATACATGAGAGACCTACACTTTACAACTTCCCTTTTAAAATATTAGATTCCTGAATCAATGCATCCAATCATGACTTTGGTAGCTTGCTTATAATTGAACCACTCTACATCACAGTTTCTGGGGAAAAGAAAAAAATAGGGGAAGTCTCTCAAGCTCCATAAAGAAACATATTTTTCATTTCTCATGCTCTGCCCATTAAATTGATTCAACTTGCTGTATATAAAATTTCATTGTTCTACAGTACAGATGGGCCAAATGAAGCTTGTCTTCCTTCTTTTGACATCTTAATCACTTACCAAGTGGAAACTCTGAAATGAATAATAACATGACATATATTAGAATATTTAAATTTATAGATCTTCAACAGATGCCAAAGTAATCCATGCAGGGACATACTAATCAAAGAAAACAGATCATATTTGTAAGTGGAGTCGGGACAAGTTGGGACTAGGAGTCCAGTGAGAACATCAGCAATCTCTGTTTAGACCTTTACAGTTTGTCATCCACATAAATTATTTAATCCAGGGAGACAAACCACAAACAAATTATTATTAATATGATAGGCATTGTAGTATGTGATAGTAGGGAATGTCCTACAAGTGAACAATTTAATTCAAGGGGCAACAGCACTTTTCTTTTTTTTTCTTTCCTAACTAAGTCTACTTTAGCAAATGAAGTAAGCTGGCACACCTAAAAGCCTGTTGAAAGGAAACAGGAAGACTTGTTCCATACCAGTGTGTGTAGTATGAATAATTGCTGCTTAACTAAGAGCTTGAAGATACCCTTCCAGCAATGACCAATTCTAAAAACCCCACATCTGTTCAGTAAGAAGTGGAATAAGGATAGCAGAGAAGTTAGACCAAGCACCTGACCTTTTTGGGGGCAGGTGCCACTTCTGACATTCAGAGTAAGGGCCCTGAGTCATAGGACCAAGTAGTTTTATCCCATGCCCGTAGAGGTGTTGCCTTTAGCAAAACTCAAGCAAATCCCTGAGCTGCCCCTGAGCTGCAGCAGTCCCTGTGCAGGTCACAGATACCCTGCACCGGTAAGGGGACCACTGGGTTCCTGATGCTTTACTTGTGCAGCTGGCCCACCTTGACATCATTACTCAGGGAATGCAACACACCTAAATAAAAAAAATTAAAAAAAGAAACCACCAAAACCCCCACACTGTAACTTTTAGATGTCAAACAGCCTGATCCTCTGAGAGCTGAGACTTGAAGTATTAGCAGTGGACCTGGCTGACCCATTTAGAAGCTGTTTTAAAAATTAGTAAGAGAAAGACACAAACAAGCTTTTGGAACAAGCTAGCATATTTAGGGAGACAGGCAAAAAATCAAGCATTTGTAACTAAAAAAGGCACATGTCACTGAAGTAAACACAAATAATATATAGCACTAACATCAAACAAAGTTATTATTATGGTCTCAGTGAGTGTAAGATAATGCAAACTCTACATGAAAAGATCATAAGAAGGCACTTTCACAAAAGGCTGTCTAGAAAATAACATATCAGAGTAAGTTGCTGAGGTAAAAGATAGTGGGGTTTGGTTTGTAAAGGAAGTAGTAATAGATTAAACTTGGATTTTTAAACAACCAGTTGGTGGCAATTCTTGTCATTTACATCAGAAGACCTCTTGTTACCTTCCTGTTGTTCTTTACTCTTTGACATTGGTGCCTCCAGTTCCAGAATAAAAGCAGCAGAGCCAAGGCAATTTCTGGAGAATCAGGACTGAGATATTCAGAATGACAAATGATTGACTTCACAATTAGACGGGAAGGGACTCATTTAATGAAGGCAACTGCTGAGTGGTTTCTGATAACTGTGCCCTCTAACATGCTGAAGTTTGGATATTCAAAACAAGGCCCTGAAAATCTCTTCCTTGGAATCATTATTGTTAATGTGTGCTTTCTGAGGATGCCATTAGATAGAAGTAGGACAACGTTTCCCCCAGGGATATCAGAAATACTCCCCTTTTTAATAGAATAAAGCTGCTTAAAGAGAGAAAACTGATATACCATGTTTTTCAAATAAACTGCTATGCCTGTTTCACCGTTTTAAGGAGAATGTATGCCTCTTCTATGAGGTAAAGACACCTTGCAGCCTGTTGTAAGGGTGGTAAGGTGCAGCTTTATCTCTAGGGCTCAGCTGAAGCTGTTAGTCTTCAGCATTGATGCGTCCTCCAACCTGCTGTTACGCCTGTCATCTTCTGCCCCAGCTGCAGTGACCCACCAGAGAGCAGGATGCCCTCTCTCAGGTATGTCTGTCCAAGGCACAGGTCATCTGCAAATAAAGATGGCTTCACTCTCTCCAGTTCCCCACAGTTCAAGGTTTTTATTGACTGGATGGCATCTCCCTGCCCATTTCTTTACTAAAATTTGTGAGTCACTTTTCAGAGGGATTAAGAAGTGACTATGTGTTTTTCACTTACTAGTGGCAGAAGGTTATGTGACATTTTGCATCATCCAAATTTGGCATCAGGCCAAAGTTCATTTGGGTTCATTCAATCCCAATCCAGGAATGTAATTCCTCTGACCTATTTGTTACTTAGAGTGAGATGATTCACTGCCCAGAAATGCCTGGTTTTGTCCTCTGAGTGCAGAATCTACAAAACAGGCTCAGATCTAAACAGCAGTACTAGATAGCTGAATTTGTTAAATCTCACACAGTGTCAGAAGGACAGGCATGGTCCTGGGTGGGATTTACTCTTGATAGTTTGCCTCTTTGAGAAAAAGTATTTTGAAGGGGAAGGTATTTCTAGATGGCCTTTGTAATTAAGGAAAGAACAACAAGGATTAGCTTTAGGAAAGTTATTTGAGAGTTGTGCTTAAGCAATGTCTAAGACTAAAATAGCTTCAAGGAATCCAGCTTGTATCGCTAATTAGGGCAACTAAAGGCCTTGCTATTAGGTGTATAGGATTGGTGTATCAGGAGTCACAACAGCCAGAGGCTCCAAGATAGGATTTATAGTGACCTGGAGGAAATGCCAGAGTGACCTGAGTCTCAAGTGTCCTGCATGAGGTTATCGACCTATATCCCTGTTGCAACCTACAGCTTGCCCTAAGAAGGCATATTTACAGAATTTGTGGAAGAAGATGTCACAAGAGAGTTATGCACATCAGAGAGCATTTCAGCTCTCCAAGGCCAATTCAAAAGGGGCCACAGGCACCATGTTCATGTACTATCACTACCATTATTTGAAAGAGGCACAGGGACAGAGGTTATCCCACCAGCCTTCAAAGGAAAGCCTAAAAGCTGTGGCTTATGTGACTGCTAGAGGGAAAAGGAAATATTTAATTCATGGGCTCTGAGAGTTGAGGCCTGTAAGGCAGACAGAAATGCTTCTTACCAGTACAAAGGGCTGTATAACCTGATAGTGTTTGGTGTGCAGGACCAAAGCATTCCTTCAGTCTCAGGAGGCAGCTTGTTTGATATTTAATTTACTTATGAGTTTTTTGATGAAGGCCAGAGCTAATGTTAACATGAAACACGAAGGGAGTTTTTTGTGCAAGCATTTAAAGGCCACTCGTTATGCAAAAACAGACTGGGATACATTAGGTCTGACTTGGTCTCTCTGCAAAGTTTGTTTGTAAATGAGGGTCTGGGGATACGCAGATCCATGAAGGCAAGATGATGCCCAGATATCCACTAATGTCACTTATTACTGTTCTTACAGCAAATATAGCTTGCACGGGGACATGGGTACCTGCAACATGGTTAGACTGGCAAAGCCCTGTTTTGGCTGGAGAACACAGGATAAACGGTTTCTACACAGATCTTTGAAGGCCATGGTGCCCTGAGTGACACCTCTTCTTCATTAATTGGGAAATTAATATTAAAGTTGACACCCCTAAATATACTAATGAGCTAAAAGTGGTGCATGCTAAACGCATGACATTTTCCACCAAAATCATGCTACACATCACCTGGGAGGGGTGAAACCTGAGATTAAACTCATGTTTACTCTGGGTAGGCTGCACTGATACTGCAGACACAGAAAGGAGAAGAGGAGGGTATCTAAGGGGGAAGAAAAATCCAAAAAGAAGAGCTCCTGAGAATCAGAGAACCCCCAGTTGGGTGAATGGAACAATGGAACCTGGACCAGTGATCAATCTCTATTTCTTTCTTTTTTTCTCTCCCTCTTCTTTTTTCCTTTCTCCCTTTCCCACTTTTTTAAGCTAGAAGCTTTTCAGCTACCAAATTATTTACTGATGAGCCTAGCTACAGAATAAACATCTTTGTTTACCCACACACTTTAAGTGTTGTCTCACTTCAATTCCAACAAAGGGAATCGATCAATCTGAGCCACTTGTCCCTCCCTTTTGGACCAGGATGTGATACAGGGTCATATCCTTCTTTGGGCACCCACCTGCTCTGGTGTGGCTTTCTCTGGCTGCAGGTGGCTGTCTGCTTTGTCATGGACTTCCATGGGCTCTGGCACCTGGAGCATCTCCCGCCTCTCCACTGACCTGGGTGTCTGCAGGGCTGTTTCTCTCATGTATTCTCACTCCTCTTTTCCATCTGCTGCTGTGCAGCAGGCTTTTTTCTCCTTTTTAACTATGTTATCCCAGAGGCACTTGGTCTGTCTTGGAGATAGTTCGCATTGGCTCAATCCGACATGGGGGAAGCTTCTGATATCTTCTCACAGAAGCCACCCCCACAGCCCCCTTGTTACCAAAACCATGACATGCAAACACAATACATACATGCTGCTCCAGTGCCCATCCACAGCAACAGAATTGAAATCACTTTACTGGCTCATAATTTCTTGGATAATTGCTGTTTGCCAGAGGGATGCCTCCCTCACCCTTGTACTGATTGTGCTGCCAGCTGAGACGCAGGCTGATGTTAAACCCAGACAACTCCCACATCAGATATGGCATCCTCAACCAGGGTCTGTCACAGACCTCAGAAGTAGTAGTTAAGAGAAATGGATGTGAATTTGTAGTGAAAACAGAAAAACTAAAATTGTTGCTGCAAGGCCTAATTGTAACAAACACCGATATCTTGTCTGAAAAAAAATCACATTTCCTAAACTTTGGTCTCTGTGTCAGGAAGAGCTACAAATAACTCATGTTTCACACAATGTGATAAAAAATAATTTTGAAGTAAAAAAATCAAAGAGCCAGAGGCATATTACAGCAAAGTCTAGCAACTGTGAAGAAAACAGGCTTTTTTTAAACTACCGATTCTCTGAAGTGTCTGCTGCCAAAATTACAAATAAAGCAAGCTGTAGAGATGACTAAAAAGACAAATGAAAATAAGGAAAAATATTGGTAGTTATGATGGGTAACATCAGTCCTTGAATGAAAGAGGAAAAGATTAGGTGACTGGCTAAGAAAATTAAGGTACATAGGGAAACCATTAGCAAACTGTCACTTCTTCCAGCTGGGTCAGTCTTTGATTTTGGCAAGTTTCAGTTCACAGAAGCCAACAAAATGACTTAAAGGTGCTGGTAATTTTCCAAATACCATTTTCACCCTGAAAAGCTACTGCTGTGAAGCAATGAATTAGAAACGCAAAACCATACAGATAAATGTGTCAGATAACTGTAGAGAAAAGCAATTCCTTCCGTTTCCCCAGGGTTGGCAGATCCCTGCCATGTGAAACCCACTTCTGCAGGGACCTTGAGCTCAAACACTGGCATCAACTTTTGAATTTATGTCGGGAAGTGTAATTACTGCAATCTCTCTGGCAGTCAGAAGCCTTATTTTGAAAAAAGCTGATGGTTGCTGCTTCATTGTCCTAACAAAAACTTTGCATCAACATGGTGTGTTGTCAGACTAGAGAATAAGATTGTGAAGTTAAAAATGTGATTTTCTTGAGGTACTATTTGCTAGTTTATACTAAGCAGTAGCCAGTGGAAGGTATTGTCTGTATGTTGTTGCTTTTGGAAACAGGCACCAGGGTGCTGCAGGAATGGTGGGCAGGGCAGGATAATTGACTTCTTATCATTACTACAAGGCAAGCTGCTGTATGTGTGTGTAAAGTCTCAAATCTTTGGTTCTCAGGCACCCAAGAGCTCCGAAATGTGTTTTGTTGAATGCCTCAGCACTCTTCCGGCCAAACATATGCAAACGGCAGGCCAAGAGCCTACATGAAATATTAATTTTGGTGACTGTTAGAGATGATGACAAAGCTGTTAATGATGATATGGCAAGGATGTGGGTACTGGGAATTGGGAGAAGCAGAGTGGCCGTGGAAGAGTTCAGGTGCCATCGTAAGAGCTCTTTGCCTACCCAAAGAAATTTCCCTGAGAATAATTCTGCTATTTGAGTACCAGTAGTGCTCTCCAAAGGCATCTAGCAGAGAGAGCAAACCTTGCAGTTGCTCTACTGCAGATGATTTAAGTATTTCATGAATCCACAGTTGCATTCTGAAATATAAATTAACCTGCAACTAAATGTGCAGAAAGATTTTACTGAGCTACAGGGTCCTTAGAAGTGAAATAAAGAAACATTGTCATATGTGCAGTATAAGCTAACATAAAAACAGCATAAGCTCTATTTTCCTTAAAAAAATATATTGCCCTAGCATAGTTCTTACCGACAAGCAGCAGGGGTTACTTATATCCAGTGTTTTCTCACTAAGCATCAAAATGCCTGATCTTGAGGAAATTGCTGAGCATAAAATCATTCACTTTGCAATAGAGTTCTTTAACTCAGTCCAAGTTAAGAAATTTCCTCCTTGAAATTACTGTAATTAGCACCATGTCTTCAGCAGGGCAACAATATTCTGCTTGTTCCCTATGCGACTGTTGTTCCCCTATATCTATTATAAGCATCAGGCATGCTGTGATGATCTCATGACTTTAAGATGCCATATTTCCAATTTGCCTCTGCAGACAGCTGCGATGTTTCTAGAAGAGAATCATTGGTTGCAGACTGGATAGCAGTTATGTATACCTCAATGAGGATGGCCAAGTGTTGACATACACAAAGGCATATGTGTCTCATTATAAGACTCTTACATCTCTGCTACAAAGGTAAGAACTCTTTTGGCCTGCCTGAATTGTAAAGCCAGGTGTTTTGCTTAGATTCAAAAATGTTTATTTTTTCTTTATATTTTTAGTTGATAAACTGCAAATTCTGAGCTTCTACTCTAAACATAATATTTGTACAAAAATTTGTTGTGTATTTGCAGCTTCCAAACAAAACCTTGGACCATTTATTTCTTTTTTTTTTAATGCCAAATTGACTTAATCAGTCAGTTAAAATGTCAGCATGTCAAACTGCCCCATTTTTCCCATTCAGTTCAGATATACTGGTATTGAAATGAATTTGGACAACCTACAGCTCATCTTCCCAATGGCTTGAAATAGACACAGCAATAAACTACTGTGGAAGATGTTATGGGATGACAATCTAGGAGAGAGAGACTCCTGCTTCTTAATTTCATATCTTTAAAGGTTAGACAAAGCTTGTTGCCCAATCTAGCTTTAATAGTAGTGGAAACCTGCAGAGGATCATTCCTTAATCTCAGGACAGATACTTGAAGCAGCTAGGATAAGAAAGCTAAGACATATAATGCTTATTGAAACAATTCAGGTGCCTAATAATGTCTTGAATTGAAAAGTCTGCATGTGTAAATATTAGATGGCTGAAATTTGATTAAGTAATTTATTCTATTATTAACGTGTGAATAGAATCTAGCTTATATTTCCACGATTTTATCGATTCATAAATGCATGCAAGGCCAAAGAAAGTACAATACTTATTTCTGGCACTAATGAAGCTTCAAGTACGAATACACATGTTGTCTGATCAGTTGAATAATCTAGTTCTAATTTTACACAGCAATTTTTCCGAATACTTTCACACTGCGTTTAGGGCAGAAGAACTCTGAATTAAGTGACATTTACTGCTACTTGTACTCATCTAGGTAAGCTGCATAATGTGCATAATAATAATAACTCTGGAAGGTGTTCTTCAGTTAACCAAAGATGAAAATTCCAGAGTAATGCTAAACATTACAGATGTTTAACTGGAGACATCTGACTGAAGGCATCATCTGGACAGTGGGACTTAATAAATAAAACTTTATGACATAGCAATAGGTAATTTTAAACAAATATCTTTGAGTTTATTCATACTTTATTTTGGCTCAAATGATGGAAAACTACTTTATATTCCTATACAGTCCACTGCTCAGTACAATTAAAATAATGGTATTTTTGAACCAGTAGGTTCAAGATTAAAGTTTGGCTAGCTCTCCTTAATTTGTATTTCTCTCTCTTAGTCTTCATGGCTTTGCTGTTTCTCTAGATAACTGGCTGTCCTTGAAAATTTCTTGCTTTCCATTCAATGTAGGTAAACCATTTGAGCTGCCCCCTGTTGTAAATACCTTTCTTCTTATATACCTTCTCCTCTCAGTTGTCCCTTTGTCCAGGACATACACTGAGCTTCGCATCAATGCTTTTATGGTTACTGAAGTCAAAGTGAGTGGAATTATTTCTGACTTACTTATTTGTGTGGGCACATGAATCTTGTTGAATAAAACACAGTAAATAAGAAGCTGCAAATACATAAAAGATAACTATCAAGGGTGGGATTTCTTTCTCACCTCTATATAAACAACTGGAATGCACAGATCTAAATTATGATGAGTTGTAAGCTCCTCTAGAAGTGCTTGTTTTTCTTCTGTACCATAATAGTTGTCTAGCTGACTTGCTTATATGTAGATGACTACATTAAACACTGGAAACAAAGTATTGTGACACCCACTACTTGTTCTTACTTCTATTTCTCTTCATCTGTGTTGATGAGTCACTGAACAGTTTTTATTAAGAGTGACAGAGACCATGCGCTTCACAATTCATCACATTTTGTATTCCACTCTTTTTTAGCTCAGACTTAAATCCCTGCCTTTCACTTGGTAACAAAATCCAATTTTCTGGAGAAACATTTAAACTAATGCCTTCAACAGTTAATGCATAATAATGCATAATACTTGTTGCATAACTTCAGATCAGGTGTCATACATTCCTAGATTCCTGGATAACACTCACTTATTAGACATTCTTGCAGTAGTTTTGTATAGTTAATTTTTACAAATGTTGTTATCTGATCATTTTAGATACCAATTATTTTAACATAATGAACATTTGATAAGCATAGCAACCACTTCACACTTACCTCTTCTAATTCTACCCGTCGTTTCTTTGTCCACCATGAAGTGAATTTCATGTGTTAACAATAAGGCAGCCTCACTGTTCTCAAATATCAATTGGTTTTTTTCCTGTTTTCCTGTTTCCTGACCTTGTTTGCTTTGGGTTTTTTGGGGACGTTGTTTTGGTTTGTTTTGATTCATTTTGTTGTGCTTTGTTTAGAAATCTGGCATGACTGTGGAGTTAATGATTGAATAAACGTTTTGCAGGTCATATGGCTTCATCAGCTGATTCAGGAACAGGTACAATTAGATTATTATAACACTGCAGCTTCCTACTCACTTCTTTATTCTCCTTTGAGGTCTCACAGTTGGTGTTGCCTGATTTGACAGGGTGCGCTGCAGCAACAGTGTTCATCTCAGGGCAGCTCTCTAAGGATCCAGCTCTAACTTCTGGTTTTTTTCTTCACTCCAAAGATATCGATTATTTTTACTGTGTCACTGACAGGTTTGAAAGGGTCAAAATGGAAACCAAATATTGGAGAGATAAACCCAAAGGAAACCCTTGAGTAGGACATTATACAAACCCAACAGCAGAAGAGATGCAATTCATGACGCCATCTGCTACTTTCTCACATAAAGCTCTTACTGGAACGATTGTTGATACAGGAGTGACGAAACAGTAATTAAGTCTAAAATCCCTTTGCAGCAATAATGTTATTACACAACAAGTATTGCCAATTTCTTACTATTGGTATTGCATGCAGTAGTAAGGTTATAGCAGTTATTTGCTGCATTGTTAAATGTGGATGCAAAGATGAAATATTTATATGAGCACTGTTGTTCAAATATCCGATGAGCCAGAATTATATCCCAAAGGTGGTAATTTCTGTAGGGATTGTCTCTCCAATTTATGAACCGTTTTTATTTCATAGATCTTCATTATGCACTTCAGGGCATATGTTAGCCAGTGGAAAACCTTTATGCATTACTTTGACTGTGGAAAATGTGGGGTTTTTTAAAAACTACTTCGTAGTTCTTTCTTCCAGAAGCAACAAAGCAAACAAGTCATTTAAGAGATGATGGAAACATTTTAGGAAGAAAATGGGTAGAGCACACATATGAGCAACCAGGAAAAGTAAGATGAATCACTTAACAAGTTGCTTAGACAAAGATCAACCTAAAAATTCACCTGAGTGAATACAAACAAATGTCTGACGACATACAAGAGCTGTACTGTCATTTTGGACAAGCAGATACATTATTTTCTTAGTGCACTGCAGAGAATGAATTATCCAGTTGCTGCCCTTCAAAGACTGAATTGGGAGCTGAGGCATTAATTACAGTCATCATAGACAAATGACAGTATACTTCTCCTGTGGTGAGATGACAAAGTTGAAACAAAAGATGGGTTTAGAATACCTATTGAAAAGACAGGATTTATTGAACTTTTTAAGCCTGAGGCTTTCTAGACACCTATAAATTACACAGATCTGACACACTGATTTCACATTTGAGAATTCAGTAAGTCATCATCTTTGCTCCAAGTGACAAACAGAACTCAGATGGCAAATCTGTGAAGAGAGGGGAGTGAAGGCAGCCAGGACATTTTGGCAAGCTACCAACCTGAGATCTAAAGGGCAAACAAACACACTGATTAAAACTCTCTTTTTGCAAAGATAAGAATGTACTGCAATTAATTGGGAGGGTTCTTTCTATAGTTCACTTGGCAAGAGTCTAAGTAAGTTGAAACAGTTACCCTCATACACTCAAACCTTAAAGAAAACCTGGTTCCTTGTTTTGGGCAAGACAGACAAATTCCAAGGAGAATGTAGCCATTTTAATTGACGATACAAAATATGACTGCTTAAAACTTCAGTAGATACATTTAAGACTATAATTAAGGTAAGTAATGATCTGTGCAGAAAAATGTTGATTTGGGCTGAAAGAGAGCAGAATTATTTTGGGAAAAAAGATTCTATGAATATCTTGCATAAAATATCCAATTCCTTTTGAAGAACAATGCATACTTCTGGAAGGCAACAGAACGAAAACTCTGCTGCACCAACTAAAAGCAGAAGAATATTCATGAGAAACCTTCTGACCTTGGTCCAGGTCTCTTCCCAATCTACTAGTATCCTTCTTTGCATAACCTTTCTGCCAGCTCCCCTCTTATAAACTGCAGTCTACTCCTTCTGGCCTTGTTATAGCAAAAAGACATGTGGCATTTCTTGACTTGTCTCCAAGCTCTGTACATCACTAAACAATAATCCCAGTCAGCAAAATTTTCAGAAGCTGGAATACCCTCAGTCTGTTAGCAAGGACAGATTTCACTGGTAACATCTCATTGTCCCAAAGTGTATATCTAGTATACATAAGTAGACCTAGGCTAATATTTACTGTCTAACCTTGACATTTCCTGAAATGTGGATGGAGGAATGATCCACAATTTTGGCCATTGATTATTTCAGACCTCAAAACTGTTCACCACAATCAGTTTTTTAGTTTATAAATGTATTTATAGGGGGATCTATCTGATCCTTGCCCAGCTGTCTGCTTCTCAAGGAATGCCCAACCCAATTCTTTGGGATTTCTTGAGTGCTGAAATACAATTCAATTTTGCATTATGTGATAATTTTGTGTCGTACTCTTGCCTGAAGTGCTTGAATCCAGGTTAAGGCATGTGTAGAACATATAGTTATGTTAAAACATTGCAGAACTGTGTGATGTCCATGCTTAAAAGAGCAATTTTGCAAACACAAGAAATGTTTTTCCACATTACACAATCTGAAAAAAAAATAAAGCCACTCAATGTGACTACCCGAAGACATATGTGAATTCTGTAATTCACATGGATGTGGAGACAACTTAGCTGGACCCTGATCCAAGCTCTGCTGAAGTGAGCAGGAGTCTTTCCCTTGTTCTTCTCTTTCAAACAGAATTGTAAATCAGATCTTTTTTTCTCCTACAGCAGTAGCTTCAGTCTGTCTCCTTTGTTCCATTGGACATTAACATTAATTCAGCTAGGGACATAAACTAGTTCTGTTTTACAAACTAAGCTTAAACAGATTCATCTCTTTTAACCTGTGTCCTATTTTATCTAATAATCAACAAAATAGCTCATCCTCTTCACTCTCTCCCTCACACCTTTCTTTACCTTCCTTAAACCTTGCTCTGCCTCCTGGAGGAACAGTCCTGCCTGAAGAAACCAAATGCATGTTAGGTTTGTTCCTCATACTCATATAGGCTTTCAGAGAAACCCACTGGGATAGCTGGGTTTTGACTAAATACATCAGACAGTGACTATTTTTTGCTTTCTTTCCCATTGACTAATGAATATCCCTGTTCAGCTCTGCAATTACTGTTTATTCTGCAAGAGAATTGTCTTTCCTTCGAACAGCTTTGCAGGGCAAGAAAAAGCACCTTGTCATGTAAACTGGTGCTAAGTTTACATGAAAGCCACAACCGCCTCCACATTACTTTGTGATGGGCCAGGAATGATTCTGTCTCACTATTCACTGAAACAGCCCTCTTTCTGGAAGCCCTGGAAAGCATTGCTTTCGGGCTCTAACATGGCTTTTCCTTCTTGGGTCATAGCCACAGGAAGGTTTACAGCATGAATGCAGCCACAAGGGAAATGCATTTCAAATAAGAAAATCCCTATGCAGATGGTAATTGCAGTATGAGATTACTTAATGAGACAAATTATAGATTGAAACCAAACTGCAGTTGTTTTAATTCAGCCAAACAAGATTTACTCAGCATCTTTCTTTTT